>CM046801.1:31760590-31820590 GCA_025617405.1 Perca schrenkii | reverse complement strand
AATATTATATTTTTCATGTTTTTTGTCACTTTTTTCAACAATTTTGTAAGGAAATGTAAAGTGTGTTTTGCCCATCAGAGTGACTCTGTGTGTGTGTGTGTGTGTGTGTGTGTGTGTGTGTGTGTGTGTGTGTGTGTGTGTGTGTGTGTGTGTGTGTGTGTGTGTGTGTGTGTGTGTGTGTGTTTCTCAGCGACCTGTGAGATGTGCGGCATGGTGGGCGTCCGAGACGCGTTCTACAGTAAAACCAAACGTTTCTGCAGCGTCTCCTGCTCCAGAAGTTACTCGTCCAACTCCAAGAAGGCCAGCATCCTCGCCAGACTGCAGGTACACGCACACACAGACACACACACACAGACACACGCCTAGCATCCTCGCCAGACTGCAGGTACACACACACACACACACACACACAAACACACAGACACACGCCTAGCATCCTCGCCAGACTGCAGGTACACACACACACACACACACACACGGCTAGCATCCTCGCCAGACTGCAGGTACAGACACACACACACACACACACACACACACAGACAGACACACACCTAGCATCCTCGCTAGACTGCAGGTACAGACACACACACACACACACACAGACAGACACACGTCTAGCATCCTCGCTAGACTGCAGGTACACACACACACACACACACACACACACGCGCCTAGCATCCTCGCTAGACTGCAGGTAGGGACACACAGACACACACACGCACGCACACACACAGACAGACAGAGACTGCTTATGGTCCTATCTTTCACCCGGCGCAGCGCAAAGGCCGACCCAAGTGTCTTTGCTAGTTTAAGACCGACCCAGTCGTCAGTTTCCCGTCCAGCGCCCACGTCGTTTAAATAACAAATGCACCTGCACCCATCTGTGGCCCATGGGCGTGCTGGTCTTACAGGGAGGTGTGTTCAGGTGCATTCTGGGTGTGCTGGTCTTACAGGGAGGTGTGTTGAGGTGCATTCTGGGCGTGCTGGTCTTACAGGGAGGTGTGTTCAGGTACATTCTGGGCGTGCTGGTCTTACAGGGAGGTGTGTTCAGGTGCATTCTGGGTGTGCTGGTCTTACAGGGAGGTGTGTTCAGGTGCATTCTGGGCGTGCTGGTCTTACAGGGAGGTGTGTTCAGGTGCATTCTGGGCGTGCTGGTCTTACAGGGAGGTGTGTTAAGGTGCATTCTGGGCATGCTGGTCTTACAGGGAGGTGTGTTCAGGTGCATTCTGGGCATGCTGGTCTTACAGGGAGGTGTGTTCAGGTGCATTCTGGGAGTATTGCTATCTTGAGGCAGCGGGAAGTGATCGCGCCATCGACCAACAAAAACCTGGTCTGAAGTCAATAACACAGCATTTCATTGTTATTTTAACAGCACATTAGTAAAATGCTCCTAGGCTCGTACACAGCACGCGCACACAATGCTTGTTACACACACAGGGACGCACAGCAGCACACACACATGCAGAAGATTACTAATAAAAATATTACGGTGCAAATCCTCCATCATAACAGCAATGCTCCAAGGTCCAAACGCGCCTGGCTTTTAAAGGGAATTGAAGATGATCTCTGATTGGTTGATTGCATGTTATGCCCAAAACACACCTCTGATTAATGAAGACACTAAGTACAACCCTTTAGGACCAGGCGCCCGGCACACAGACACTTTTTTCTGCTGTCAAACTAGCAAAAGTGGATTCGTACACAACCCTAAACACACCTGCACCAGGCGCTTCATGCCGTGCGATTAGATCGTTAAATTAGGGCCCTGAAGGTCTCTTTTATTTAATCTGCTGAAACAGAATGTTCTTAGTATGTCCGTTATTTAAAGGGGAAGTCTGACCTGTCTCTGTCTGTGTGTCTGCGTCTTAAAGGGGAAGTCTGACCAGTCTCTGTCTGTGTGTCTGCGTCTTAAAGGGGAAGTCTGACCTGTCTCTGTCTGTGTGTCTGCGTCTTAAAGGGGAAGTCTGACCTGTCTCTGTCTGTGTGTCTGCTTCTTAAAGGGGAAGTCTGACCTGTCTCTGTCTGTGTGTCTGCGTCTTAAAGGGGAAGTCTGACCTGTCTCTGTCTGTGTGTCTGCGTCTTAAAGGGGAAGTCTGACCTGTCTCTGTCTGTGTGTCTGCGTCTTAAAGGGAAAGTCTGACCTGTCTCTGTCTGTGTGTCTGCGTCTTAAAGGGAAAGTCTGACCTGTCTCTGTCTGTGTGTCTGCGTCTTAAAGGGGAAGCCTCCCACTAAGAAGGCCAAGGTTCTGCAGAAACAGCCTCTGATGACCAAACTGGCCGCCTACGCTCAGCACCAAGCCAGCCAGCAGAGCACCGTCAAGAAGAGCCGTGAGTCCTCCCAACGCTTTAACCAATCAGCTGTCAGCTCGTCCAAATGGTTTCTTCTGAATGAACCAATGGGCTGGCAGCTGAGAGATGGAATAACACCTTGTTGGTTCAGGTTTTTTTTTCATTACTAGAAGTGGCCCTTAAAATGTCTGGCTAACTCTGGTTTAACTTTAAGGTCCCTTTGGATGGGGAGGGCACACGGCAGCGTTTGTGGTATGAAGAGGTTGATCCGACCTTGCAAAATGACGCGATATGGTCCCGTGATTTGTCTCCAATCTGTACATTTGTGCCTTTAATCTCAGAGAATATTCCATTTTTTTCTTCAGAATTTATTATATATTATTTATTTATTATATTTCAGTTTTTTTTGGTATGTTTGTGACTTTAATCCCTCTGTGTGTGTGTGTGTGTGTGTGTGTGTGTGTGTGTGTGTGTGTGTGTGTGTGTGTGTGTGTGTGTCTGTCTGTGTGTGTGTGTGTGTGTTGCAGTTACTGTGGAGGTGTTCGACTGGGGTCGTTACCTTGGAGATGGAGATGTGGCAGGAGCACCGGTCAGCTGCTTCAAACACGTGGGTGCAACACACACACACAGACAGACACACACACAGACAGACACACACACCGACAGACACACAGACCCAAAAACACAGGGACACACACAGACATGCACACACACGCGCGTGCACACACGCACAAACACACACACAGGGATACACACACACGAACACACGCACAGGGATACACACACACGTGCACACGCACAAACACACACACAGGGATACACACACACACACAAACACACACGCACAGACAAACACACAGGGACACATGCACACACACAAACACGCACACACACATACACACACACAAATATTTGTTTTTATGCAACTCGGTAAAGAGGAAGAATAAAGAAGAGTGTGGAGCACAAAGCTAAAAACAATCAAAGGCTCTTCGCTGTAAGACTCCAACGCTGACCACAACGCTGACCACAACGCTGACCACAACGCTGACCACAACGCTAACAACAACGCTAACAACAACGCTGACAACAACGCTGACCACAACGCTGACTCCAACGCTAACAACAACGCTGACCACAAAGCTAACAACAACGCTAACAACAACGCTGACCACAACGCTAACAACAACGCTAACAACAACGCTGACAACAACGCTAACAACAACGCTGACCACAACGCTAACAACAACGCTGACAACAACGCTGACCACAACGCTAACAACAACGCTCACAACAACGCTGACCACAACGCTAACAACAACGCTAACAACAACGCTGACCACAACGCTAACAACAACGCTAACAACAACGCTGACAACAACGCTAACAACAACGCTGACCACAACGCTAACAACAACGCTGACAACAACGCTGACCACAACGCTAACAACAACGCTCACAACAACGCTGACCACAACGCTAACAACAACGCTGACAACAACGCTGACAACAACGCTAACAACAACGCTGACAACAACGCTGACCACAACGCTGACCACAACGCTGACTCCAACGCTGACTCCAACGCTAACAACAACGCTGACCACAACGCTAACAACAACGCTGACAACAACGCTAACAACAACGCTGACCACAACGCTGACTCCAACGCTAACAACAACGCTGACCACAACGCTAACAACAACGCTAACAACAACGCTGACCACAACGCTAACAACAACGCTCACAACAACGCTGACAACAACGCTGACCACAACGCTAACCACAACGATGACGACAACGCTGACAACAACGCTAACAACAATGCTGACAACAACACTGACCACAATGCTGACAACAACGCTAACAACAACGCTGCGCAGCATTCACATGTTGATTTAGAATCTGAATGCGTTCAACGAAGCGTCAGAGTATTCGGTCCCACAGTCCTTGAACTGATCTCAACACTGGTTCCGTCCTTGTTTTTAGGGCAAACGCATCTCTTCAAACCAGCGGTTATGAAACAAAGTGTGTCTGTGGTGAAGCTCTGTGACAGGTTGTTGTTGTTGTTGTCCAGGTCCCGATGGGGAAGTCGTGGGGCGACATCAGCGAAGGCGTCCGCGTGGAAGTCCCCAACACGGACAGCGCTCTGCCCATGAAGGTCTACTGGATCGCCGGCATCATCAAACTGGCCGGTACGCACCACTGGTTTCTGTATTCACGTCCTATATATTTTCACCTATTTTCATACATTTTACCATAAATTGCCAAACACCAGAATTTGAATCTATTGAAAGGATAGCCCCTAAATAGTTTTTACTGTGTTCTTTCAAAATAAAAGTGATCACAGAGCTGCAGGATTTTATCTGAAACTGGCTCATAAGAGGCCTTCATTTCTAACTTCCCTTTACTTTAACGTTAACAAAACCACTCAGATGGATCACTTGTGATGGTGTGTGTGTGTGTGTGTGTGTGTGTGTGCGCAGGTTTTAAGGCCTTGATGCGGTACGAGGGTTTCGACAGCGACTCCACCAGAGATTTCTGGCTGAACCTGTGCGTGCCGGACATCCACCCGGTCGGCTGGTGCGCCGCGGGGGGGAAACCTCTGGTCCCCCCTCAGAGTAAGAGACAAAACTCGCCACTTTGTGTCCGTCGGAGTAGATGTCTGGTGCGTCTCATCGCCCTTTAATTGGGTCCTCCACATGCCTCCCTTCCTCGCGTCTCAGTACCTCCCTCACAGGGAGAGACGTGAGGAAACCACGGGAGGAGAGAGGACCCGAGGAAATGTGTTGTAGAGGGATCGACCAATTATCGGCCTGGCTGATAATTGATAACTGGCCTTTGTAATTTGCAGATTATCTGTATCTGTGTTTTTTTTTACTTAAGATTCAGTTTTATGAAATAATTGCTGAAAGCAAATTGTTAATTTTGACTGAAAGATTTTCATTTTTACTGTACAGTAAATGCATATCGGGTCCAAATATCCATTAACTACTAGTAATCGCTATTGGTATTGGCCTTGACAAACCGGTATCGGTCGACTCCTAATGTCCCCTAAAGTGATCTGCTGAAAAAGAGCACAAAGTTCCAGGGAACAGCAGTGACACCGAATATACGTTTTGTCTGGTCTCTTCACAATAAAAGTCCCTGTGTGTGTTTCACATACATGCAGAGCTTTTAATGTGAAACGTGTCTTTTGGAAAAAGCGCGACTTAACACAGCCGATTCAAACCTCTTCTCTGCTCGGCACACTTTGCATCTGAGTTCCCAAAACACACGTCAGCTTGGTCGGAGAGAAGATGTTAATTTGCCGCAGCTGTTCTAGCTCTTATATAACTTTGCGAGAAATAAACAGATATTAAAGGTTTCTCAGTTCTGCTGCTTTCAGTGCTCTGCTAAAATACAAACAAACTGTCTGTTGAATTTAAAACTAATGAAAGGAAATCATCTCCAACGTTTATTGAACAAACTGAACATTGAAGTGAACATGAAGTTACATTGTGTCTTTTTTTTGCGATAGGGACCGAAAGGTTAGTTTTCTTCAACATATTTTCCAAGAGAGATTGTTGGATGTGCAAATTGTTTCTTTAACGTGTGTGTGTGTGTGTGTGTGTGTGTGTGTGTGTGTGTGTGTGTGTGTGTGTGTGTGTGTGTGTGTGTGTGTGTGTGTGTGTGTGTGTGTGTGTGTGTGTGTCCACAGCCATCCTGCACAGGTTCACCAACTGGAAGACATTCCTCATCAAAAGACTGACGGGATCCAAAACGCTGCCGCCAGACTTCCCCTCCAAGGTCACACGCACGCACACACAGAGACAGACACATGCACACGCACGCACGCACACACATGCATACGCGCATAATTTTGCATACCATCTGGCCGTAGCTGTAAACAAAAGGGTCCAAATGCTTGTTGCAGAGAGAGGTAGCCTTTTGAAAGACATGCACACAAAGACACAGACACACACACACACACGCACACACACAAATGCTTGTTTTTATGTAACTTTTGAAAGACAATTTATGTACTCTTCTCTCTCATTTTTTACCCTGAAATTATTCAAAAGGTACAGTTCTGGCCTCTAAAAAGACAATGCTGTACTCTTAATGGAACATATTAAAAGTGTACCTGTAAGAAGAGAAATGTTCTTGAGTGTGTATACCTTCTAGCTAGTATGAACAGTTGTGGCTTTGGTTGCCCAGGTGCAGGACAGCATGCAGGTTCCCTTCAAGAAGCAGATGCGGGTGGAGGTGGTGGATAAGACTCACCTGTGTCGGACGCGGGTGGCTCTGGTGGAACAGGTACGAGACTCACACAGAGAGTATTTACCGTATATCGCTTTTTTAAAATTTATTTTTAATTTTTTTTACCGCCATCGCGATAACAACTGCCGCAATAAACACATCGCGAAAGACACTGAGAGACATTTTCTTTTTTAAGGAGGCGACAAAAACGAAACAAAAAAGTAAAATAAGCAACAAGAAGGGTTAAAATCAGCGGCAAAAATGTCAGAAAAAGCAAACCAAAAACTTCGGGAAAAGACCAGTTGATTATTGGGGGGGAACTTATCTTCAATCCAATGCTAAATTTGTTCAGTAAAATAAAGTTGGAAATGATTTCCTTTCATTAGTTTTAAACTCAACAGGCAGTTTGTTGTACTTTAGCAGAACACTGAAAGCAGCAGACCTGAACACTTTAATACATCTGTTGCAGCTTTAGTTACTAGTTACTTTAGTTACTCCGCTACATTCATCTGTTACAGCTTTAGTTACTAGTTACTTTAGTTACTCCGCTACATTCATCTGTTACAGCTTTAGTTACTAGTTACTTTAGTTACTCCGCTACATTCATCTGTTACAGCTTTAGTTACTAGTTACTTTAGTTACTCCGCTACATTCATCTGTTACAGCTTTAGTTACTAGTTACTTTAGTTACTCCGCTACATTCATCTGTTGCAGCTTTAGTTACTAGTTACTTTAGTTACTCCGCTACATTCATCTGTTACAGCTTTAGTTACTAGTTACTTTAGTTACTCCGCTACATTCATCTGTTGCAGCTTTAGTTACTAGTTACTTTAGTTACTCCGCTACATTCATCTGTTGCAGCTTTAGTTACTAGTTACTTTAGTTACTCCGCTACATTCATCTGTTACAGCTTTAGTTACTAGTTACTTTAGTTACTCCGCTACATTCATCTGTTGCAGCTTTAGTTACTAGTTACTTTAGTTACTCCGCTACATTCATCTGTTCCAGCTTTAGTTACTAGTTACTTTAGTTACTCCGCTACATTCATCTGTTCCAGCTTTAGTTACTAGTTACTTTAGTTACTCCGCTACATTCATCTGTTCCAGCTTTAGTTACTAGTTACTTTAGTTACTCCGCTACATTCATCTGTTCCAGCTTTAGTTACTAGTTACTTTAGTTACTCCGCTACATTCATCTGTTACAGCTTTAGTTACTATTTACTTTAGTTACTCCGCTACATTCATCTGTTACAGCTTTAGTTACTAGTTACTTTAGTTACTCCGCTACATTCATCTGTTACAGCTTTAGTTACTAGTTACTTTAGTTACTCCGCTACATTCATCTGTTACAGCTTTAGTTACTAGTTACTTTAGTTACTCCGCTACATTCATCTGTTACAGCTTTAGTTACTAGTTACTTTAGTTACTCCACTACATTCATCTGTTCCAGCTTTAGTTACTAGTTACTTTAGTTACTCCACTACATTCATCTGTTACAGCTTTAGTTACTAGTTACTTTAGTTACTCCACTACATTCATCTGTTACAGCTTTAGTTACTAGTTACTTTAGTTACTCCACTACATTCATCTGTTCCAGCTTTAGTTACTAGTTACTTTAGTTACTCCACTACATTCATCTGTTACAGCTTTAGTTACTAGTTACTTTAGTTACTCCACTACATTCATCTGTTCCAGCTTTAGTTACTAGTTACTTTAGTTACTCCGCTACATTCATCTGTTACAGCTTTAGTTACTAGTTACTTTAGTTACTCCACTACATTCATCTGTTCCAGCTTTAGTTACTAGTTACTTTAGTTACTCCGCTACATTCATCTGTTCCAGCTTTAGTTACTAGTTACTTTAGTTACTCCACTACATTCATCTGTTACAGCTTTAGTTACTAGTTACTTTAGTTACTCCACTACATTCATCTGTTACAGCTTTAGTTACTAGTTACTTTAGTTACTCCACTACATTCATCTGTTACAGCTTTAGTTACTAGTTACTTTAGTTACTCCACTACATTCATCTGTTACAGCTTTAGTTACTAGTTACTTTAGTTACTCCACTACATTCATCTGTTACAGCTTTAGTTACTAGTTACTTTAGTTACTCCACTACATTCATCTGTTCCAGCTGTAGATGATTCCTGATGATACTTACAGACTTTTACTGAACTAACGTTTTCACTGCAGGACTTTTACTTGTAACAGAGTATTTTTACAGTGTGGTATTAGTACTTTTACTGCAGTAAAGGATCTGAGTGCTGTTGCTGGGTGTGGTTGCAGGTGATCGGCGGCCGCCTGCGTCTGGTGTACGAGGAGTGCGACGACGGTTCCGACGACTTCTGGTGTCACATGTACAGCCCGCTGATCCACAGCATCGGCTGGTCTCGCTCCATCGGACACCGCTTCAAACGCTCCGGTGCGTGGGTTAACTTCAGCGTTCAACTAGAACACTGGTTCTCAAGCTTTTTTTCAATAACGTTTTAAGCCATGTAACCAGTGCGAATAATTTTTGGTAGAAAAACAAAGTCTCTATAAAGAGGAAGAATACAGCGATGTCAGCGATGGATTTACTTAACTACAGCCTTGGACCTCGAAAACATTTAGATGCTGATGGAAAAAGGAGAAAAATCTTGGAAAAACACAGTAGAAAGAAGGAAGTAAGGCAAGAATAGGTCGAAAATAGTAACACAAACTTCAAAAAAACAATAAAAACTTTGAAAAAAAACAGTACATTTACAGTAGGAGGGCAACACTAGGTGGACAAAAGTGACAAAGAATTCCAAAAAGCGACAAACTTTTCCAAACTTCGAAAAAAGAGACAAAAGCAAAAAAGACGGTAGAAAAAAGTAATGAAGAAAGGCAAGAATAGGTCAAAACAAACGACAAAAACCTTCAAAAAAAGGCGACAAACTTCAAAAACAGCGACAAAAACTTTGAAAAAAGCGACAAAGTTGGAAAAAAAAGACAGTAGAAGTAACTACAGCCTTAGAACTGAAAAACATTTTGCAAAAACTGTCACGTACCCCCTGCAGTCCTCCAGAGTACCCCTTCAGGGGACACGTACCCCCAGCGGTCCTCCCCTAGGGGGACACGTACCCCCCTGCATTCCTCCAGAATACCCCTAGGGGGACACGTACCTCCTGCGGTCCTCCAAAGTACCCCTAGGGGGACACGTACCCCCTGCATTCCTCCAGAGTACCCCTAGGGGGACACGTACCCCCTGCAGTCCTCCAGAGTACCCCTAGGGGGACATGTACCTCCTGCGGTCCTCCAAAGTACCCCTACGGGGACACGTACCCCCATTTGAGAAACACTGAACTAGTCTATATCGCCGATGATTCATTTAGAGTAGGAGTCAACATCACTGGAAAATAAGAATCCCATCAAGAGCCAGACATGTAGAGTTTATTGACATGCTTTTATTTCATCGAAAAAGTCAAATATCTTATAAGTTCTCTCTTACAGTTTGGTCGAAGTCCTAACAAAGACAAAAGTTCCTCAGCCATCGTAGAAAAAAAAGCGCCCAAAAATGCGGAAAGAGTGACAAAAACTAGGGCAGCATGAATTAATTGTGAACCTTCACGGATTAGCGGGCCAGATCAAAATCAGCGAGGGGCCCTGGATTTTGCCCGCGGGCCTTGAGTTTGACACACGGGATTTAGGGGATTGCTCCGGTGCTGCCGGATGTGCGTCCCCTTCCTCTGTCTCTAACCTCCGGTGGATTTGTGAGGACTATGATTAACTGGTCCTCAGATCTCTGCAGGGTAAATCCAGACAGCTACAGTGCCCTCCACAATTATTGGCACCCCTGTTTAAGATGCGTTCATGGACTTCTAAAAATTCTCCTTTTTTTTTAAACAACATAGAACTCAAATGCAAAAAAAGAGAAAAATCCAACCTTTTATTTAAGTACATTACTTTGGTGGTAAAAAAAAAGAAAATCGCATTTAGAAAAAGAAAACTTGAAATCATGTGTCCCACAATTATTGGCACCCCTAACAATTCCGCTGAAAAATTTAATATATTTTTTTTAAAATATATTTTTCTGTAGTTGCTAAAGTTGGTCAGGGTATCTAGGAACTTTTAAATAGTAATTCATGACTTCCTGTTTCCCTGGGGTATAAATATGACGTGACACAGAGTCCTAATTCTCTTACCCATTTGTCAACATGGCAAAGACAAGAGAACACACAATTCAAGTAAGGCAGATGTGTGTCGACCTTCATAAGTCAGGCAATGGCTACAAGAAAATAGCCACTCGCCTTAACTTGCCCGTATCTACAGTCAGAGGAATCATTAAGAAGTTTAAAACAACTGGAACAGTGACAAACAAGGCTGGAAGAGGTCCCAAGTTTATCTTGCCACAACGCACAGTGAGGAGGATGGTAAGAGAAGTAAAAAAAAGTTCTAAGCTCACTGTCACAGAATTGCATCAAAGAGTGGCATCTTGGGGTCACGAAGTCTCAAAAACAACCATCAGACGCTCTCTACATGCCAACAAGCTGTTTGGGAGGCATGCAAGGAAAAAGCCTTTTCTCACTAACACTCACAAACGTAAACGTCTGGAGTTTGTTAAGCGGCACTGGGACTTCAACTGGGATCGTGTGCTTTGGTCAGATGAGACTAAGATTGAGATTTTTGGCAACAAACAAAGTGGGTCTGGCGTAAAACAAAAGATGAGTATGCCGAAAAGCACCTTCACCACCGTGAAGTATGGTGGAGGATCTGTGATGCTTTGGGGCTGTTTCTCTTCCAAAGGCCCTGGGAACCTTGTTAGGGTGCATGGCATTATGAATGCTTTGAACTACCAGGACATTTTAAATAAAAACCTGATGGCCTCTGCCAGAAAGCTGAAGATGGGTCGTCACTGGGTCTTTCAGCAGGATAAGGATCCTAAACATGTGGCAAAATCTACACAAAAATTGTTCAGCAGTCACAAACTCAAGGTCCTCCCATGGCCATCTCAGTCCCCAGACCTCAACCCAATCGAAAACCTGTGGGGTGAGCTAAAGAGGAGAGTGCATGAGAGAGGACCCAGGACTCTGGATGATCTAGAAAGATTGTGCAAAGAAGAATGGTCAAAGATCCCTCTCTCTGTGTTCTCCAATCTTCTGAAATGTAATAGAAGGAGATTAACTGCTGTCTTGTTGGCAAAAGGGGGTTGTACAAAGTATTAACATCAGGGGTGCCAATAATTGTGGGACACATGATTTCAAGTTTTTTTTTTCTAAATGTGTGATTTTTTTTTTTACCACCAAAGTAATGTACTTAAATAAAAGGTTGGATTTTTCTCTTTTTTTGCATTTGGGTTCTATGTTGTTTAAAAAAAAAAGGAGAATTTTTAGAAGTCCATGACCCCATCTTAAACAGGGGTGCCAATAATTGTGGAGGGCACTGTAGCTAGACTATCTGTCTGTCTGTCTGTCAGCTAGCTAGACTATCTGTCTGTCTGTCTGTCAGCTAGCTAGACTATCTGTCCAATCAGAGTTTTCTGTTGCACGACTTAAACAAATGTTCCACCAAAAGAAGTTCCTTCTTAAGAATATTTTACATTGGTACCAGGAATGCTGTGTGGACTAGTCAGACCTTCCTCTAATATAAAAGGCTGACTTTACGGCAGCAACAGATGAATGTGCAGACTGTGATGTGATGATGAAGATGAATCTGTGTTTCCAGATGTGTCCAAGAAGCTGAGCGCGCAGACGGACGCTCCAGGACAGCTGTTTGCCAAGGTGAGACCTGAGAACATCTTTCTGTCTGTCTGTTTGTAAAAAAAAGCAACAAAGGTGTGTCAAAATCAGTCTATGCTTGCAATCACCCCGCCTCATCATCCTTCACCTGTACAGGTGAAGGAGAGTTTGATGTGTGTACCTGTGTAGGTGAAGGAGAGTTTGATGTGTGTACCTGTGTAGGTGAAGGAAAGTTTGATATGTGTACCTGTGCAGGTGAAGGAGAGTTTGATATGTGTACCTGTGCAGGTGAAGGAGAGTTTGATGTGTGTACCTGTGCAGGTGAAGGAGAGTTTGATGTGTGTACCTGTGCAGGTGAAGGAAAGTTTGATGTGTGTACCTGTGTAGGTGAAGGAAAGTTTGATATGTGTACCTGTGCAGGTGAAGGAGAGTTTGATATGTGTACCTGTGCAGGTGAAGGAGAGTTTGATGTGTGTACCTGTGCAGGTGAAGGAGAGTTTGATGTGTGTACCTGTGCAGGTGAAGGAGAGTTTGATATGTGTACCTGTGCAGGTGAAGGAGAGTTTGATGTGTGTACCTGTGCAGGTGAAGGAGAGTTTGATGTGTGTACCTGTGCAGGTGAAGGAGAGTTTGATATGTGTACCTGTGCAGGTGAAGGAGAGTTTGATATGTGTACCTGTGCAGGTGAAGGAGAGTTTGATATGTGTACCTGTGCAGGTGAAGGAGGTGGATCAGAGTGGCTCGTGGTTTGAAGACGGGATGAAGCTGGAAGCCATCGACCCTCTGAACCTTTCGGCCATCTGCACGGCCACAGTCAGGAAAGTGAGGAGCAGAATCAGTGGATCAACACACTGTCACATGTTTGTTTCTCCATCCATCCATCCATCTTCATCCGCTTATCCGCTATCGGGTCGTGGGGGGAGCAACTCCAGCAGGGGACCCCAAACTTCCCTTTCCCGAGCCATATTAACCAGCTCCGACTGGGGGATCCCGAGGCGTTCCCAGGCCAGGTTGGAGATATAATCCCTCCACCTAGTCCTGGGTCTTCCCCGAGGCCTCCTCCCAGCTGGACGGGCCTGGAACACCTCCCTAGGGAGGCGCCCAGGGGGCATCCTTACCAGACGCCCGAACCACCTCAACTGAATGTCAAATCTGACTCTGATTTATTAATTCCTGCCCCTTTTCCTATTGGACTTAACTTTCCCAGAATACAAGGATCAATCTGAGATGAAGAGTTCAGTTAATGAGTCCAGCATAAAAGTTACAACACAATTGTGGGTTTACAAACAGACTAAGTTTCCCTAGCAACAGACATGAAGTCAGAGCTGGTCCACCAAGTTGTCGTCCGAAATGAGC
Source organism: Perca schrenkii (assembly GCA_025617405.1). Classification (NCBI taxonomy): domain Eukaryota; kingdom Metazoa; phylum Chordata; class Actinopteri; order Perciformes; family Percidae; genus Perca; species Perca schrenkii. The sequence continues at coordinate 31,807,010 of CM046801.1, read as the reverse complement.
GCTCATATGTTCTCTCCCTCAGCTTTTATCCTCCCCTGGCAGGGACCCCCCCCTTGTCTTCTGGTTTCTAAGCAGAAACCGTTATCTTACACACACACACACACACACACCAGGGTCAGGGCCTCTGTGTGGTGCAACCTCCTCTTCCTCTGTTGCAACCTTCAAACAATGCACCTCTACGCCATAAAAGCCTAAACAATTTTTATGACTTAAGCTTAACTTTCTGTGCATCAGAGGTCACCCGAGTACTTTTTAACCACTTCCTCGATGATTAACAGCTCTTTTGCAACAAGCACATACACACATTTAGTTAATAACATATTTCTACAATGGGAGGGTGTGGTAGTACGGAAGAGGATTAGGGCCACGTGTGGAAAATGTATTTGAGTTCTGAGTTTAAAGTAAAGAATCCAACCATTTTTTACTTGGTAAAGCCTGCAGAAACCCTGATTTATGTGTGTAACTCCAGGAAATGTGATATAAAGCATTCCTGCCCCCCCCCCAGGTTCTGGCAGACGGGTACCTGATGATCGGTATCGACGGTTCGGAGGCGGCCGACGGTTCGGACTGGTTCTGCTATCACTCCACCTCTCCCTCCATCTTCCCCGCCGGCTTCTGCGAGATCAACGACATCGAGCTGACGCCCCCCAGAGGTGACGGCTGACGCCTCGCAGCGCTAACACAGAACCATGAATGAATCCAGTTTTATTAATGTTTGTTTACGTGGACCACCGTTAGCTTCAGCATACGGTAGACGCTGTTCTTCCTGGTGCTCCTGCAGTCTACTTTGTGACAATACAATTTACAACATCGCATTGAACACAACACAAGACACAAGCATTAGACATTATTTCACATTTCACAACCGTTCACAAAATACAAGTCATATATTTACAAAAATTGAAAATACAACTGTGACACTGAAGGTAAACGAGATGTCCGGTCAGATTCAGAGCCAAACTTATGTCATTTTTTTTTTTCTTTTTCTGATTTGACAAAATACTTTCAAACCATTTTTCCTTCAAAGTTCAAGTCAAGTTTGAATAAACCTCCAGGGGTCTGATAAGATTATTTAGGACCCTGCGGCGCCATGTTAGTGGCTGTGGATGAACCGGAGTGTGTTGTTTGTGTCTGTGTCAGGTTACAGCAGTCTGCCCTTCAGATGGTTCGAGTATCTGAAGGAGAGCCGCTCGGTGGCGGCGCCGGTCAACCTCTTCAACAAGGTGTGTGTGTGTGTGTGTGTGTGTGTGTCTGTGTGCGTGTGTGTGTGTGTGCGCATGTGTGCGTTTGTGTGCATGCGTGTGTCTGTGTCTTTGTGTGTGTGTGTGTGTGTGCGCATGCGTGTTTGTGCGTGCATGCGTCTGTGTGTGTGTTTGCGCATGTGTGTGTGCGCATGTGTGCGTGTGTGTGTGTGTGTGCGTGCATGCGTGTGTGTCTGTTTGTGTGTGTGTGCGTGTGTTTGTTTGTGTGTGTGTGTGTGTGTTTATGCGTGTGTGTCTTTGTGTGTGTGCGCGCATTTGTGTGTGTGTGTGTGTGTCTGTGTGCGTGTTTGTGTGTGTGTGTGCGCGCATTTGTGTGTGTGTGTGTCTGTGTGCGTGTTTGTGTGTGTGTGTGCGTGTGTGTGTGTGTGTGTGCATGCGTGCGTGTCTGTGTCTTTGTGCGTGTTTGTGTGTGTGTGTGTGTGTGTGTGTACGCACTTGCGTGTGTCTTGCCCTTTGTGTTTTTTTATGTGATTTTAATAAACCCTGATGTCCGTCAGGACGTCCCCGACCACGGTTTCCGCCCCGGCATGAAGCTGGAGGCCGTGGACCTCATGGAGCCCCGGCTGGTCTGCGTTGCCACGGTGACCCGCATCGTCCACCGGTTGCTCCGGATCCACTTTGACGGCTGGGAGGACGAGTACGACCAGTGGGTGGACTGTGAGTCTCCAGACCTGTACCCTGTCGGCTGGTGTCAGCTGACGGGGTACCAGCTGCAGCCTCCGGCCGTCACCGCGGGTAACACACACACAGAGATAAACACACACAGAGATGCACACACAGATGCACACACACACACAGATACACACACACATTCACACACAGACACTCTCACACAGACACACACAGGTACACAAACACACAGACACACACAAAAACACACACATAGACACATGCACACACACAGATACATATATACGCACACACACACAAACACGCACACACACACACACAAACGTGCGCACACACAGATACATATATCAGGCATGAAAACAGGTGTGGAGTGAAAAAGGTGAGAAGGATATTACCCTTCTGGGGGTGTCCAGGGGCATGCTCCCCTGGAAGAAAATTTTAAATATTCCATATTTTAAAGCATCAATCTGATGCATTTTGAGATGCATTTTTTGCCAACCAACAGTGTAATATTTCAGTATGCACTCATTAAAGTTAATTTGACTGGCAAAACAGTTAAAGTCCTTCTGACATTACACAATAATAAAAGTCATAATTTTTAAAAACTAAAAAGTTTTGGATCAATTTTTACTTCTTCCAACCATATGTTAAATTAAGAGTCAATGTGGATTTACATATTGCAATAATATCATAATCCTACAGTGAATCACTGTGAAAACTAAACTTTACTACCTTGGCCATTTATTGAAAACATCGCATTGTTTATCTTTTCATATAGCTAGACGTCTAAACTCTGGGACAGGGGTCACCAACACGGTGCCCGCGGGCACCAGGTAGCCCCCAAGGACCACATGAGTAGCCCTCAGGCCTGTTGTAAAATTATCTGTTTCCCACCTTGTTAAGTCATTGTTGATAATTATTGTGAGAAATCATTAACATGATCAGTGTATTCACATAGATGAGTATCATTAATCATTAATAATCATATATAACTAAAGGCAAACTGAGCACATTTGTTATTTCGTGCGATTAATTTGCACGTCAGTGTGTTTTGTTGAACAGATAAAATGTGTGTGTGTGTGTTGTGTTTCAGGCTCCAGAGATTTCCAGTCAGCATCCAAACAGAGGAAGAAGTCTCAGCAGTACAAGGGACAGAAGAAGAGTAAGGTTCCCTCCAAAAACATTTGGCAACTTTGAACTCTTGTTCATTTAGTGGATATGTTTTGGTGTCCTGGCAGAGACAGGAAACCGTCCCTGATCAAATCCTTTTTAAACTCCACATGAGGCCTGTTTCACTGTCTTTACCGTCTTCTCCTCTCAGAGAGGAAGTTGCCCGTTGCTAAGCGCCCCATCAGCCTCTCCGGCGCCGTGGTAACCGGCATCCCCAGGAGCCTATCGGGAGACGAGAACGAGACGCCGCCCAATTACCCATCACCCCCTTCTGCTGCCTCGGCGGCCCAGCCGGCCTCCGCCGACCCAGAGAGCCCCAACACCGAGGGGGGGGCAGGTACACAACCTGGAACGCATACAGAAACACACACACACACACACACACACACACATATACACAGAAACACACACATATACACAGAAACACACACAGACACACACACAGAAATACACACACACACGCAAACACACAGACACACACACAGACAGATACACATACACACAGAAACACACAGACACACAGAAACACACACACACACACACACAGACAGAAACACACACACACACACACAGAAACACACACACACACACAGACAGAAACACACACACACACACACAGAAACACACACACACACACACACAGAAACACACATACACACACATACACAGACACACAGAAACCTGTCTGTAGTAGAAGTGGGGTGGCTCAGCTGTGCTCTCTGTTCCTGCAGGCTCCCTTCAGATGAAAGAAGAGAGCGTGAACGGGGGGGCGTTCCCCTCTGAACGGACTGAAAGCGAAACCAACGGGTCTTCTGGAGAGTTCTTCACCCCCCAGGACCAGTAGGCCTCCCATAACCCATCCTCATCTACTGTGATTAAACCAGTCTTAGTAGTCCTTGGACACTTTAAACATGCTACACGTTATAAGCTAACAGATGCACTTTGCTTCGGTCAAAACCCCTTTTTTTGGGGACATATTCACCTCTACTTTCCACTGTCCTCCGTATTAAAGGGTAATTACGTTTTTTTTTCAACCCAGACTTTTATTTTCCCATGTTTTTCTGTCAAAGTGACTGATGGAAACAAAAGTCTTTGAAATTGGTATAGTGTCTGACAACATTATGGAAAGGATCACTTCAGAGGTAGACCTTTTTAAAAACCTCTTTAAGACCTTTCTGTTTAACCAGAAACAGCTCTGAAGTCGCTAGCACCAAACCCACCAGACTCCATTTAAATAATCAGGACTTTTAGCGTGTATAGAGCCAGCATATTCTCACATGTACATCTGTAAACTATGTGTTTATTTCAGCCACAACTAGAGTTGTGGTGGTTGGTAAAGTGGAAAGATGAGCCTTTTCATAGTTCTATTTTGTTTCCATCGACTTTGAGTGAAGTGTATTTTACGATGATAAAATGACTGTTTATTTACATGGAGTCTGGTGGGTGTAGCGAATGCAATTTCGCGGATGTTTTTATGTTTAAATAAAGGATCTTTGTCTTTAACAGAAAGGTCAACCTCCTTAGAAATCCTTTCCATAATGTTGTCAATGACAAAAATTTAAATTTGAAGGTACGCAATTGCCCCATTAACTTACATTGTAGCTTGTTTTGCCGACTGCAGCAATCTCCCTCAATACTGGACCAATGTCAAAGATTGTTGTTTCCATCAGTCATTTAGACACAAAAACATGGTGAAATATGGTCCAGGTTGAAAAAAACCCGAAGTTACCCTTAAAAAAACTACAGTTTTTACCTCTCGTTCTTTCTCTCCGTGTTCAGTCAGGCCAAGAAAGTGGCTCAAAGAAGTTCAGGCACACTAATTCATGAAATTCTAGATTGTGTTGAAAGCTCAGCGATTTATTCAGTCCGTTGAGTTCTTGTCCTTCGTATTGTTTTTTGGGGAATTTGGGGCTCATCTTTGGTTCCTCTGAGAAAAAACTGGGGGAAGAAAAGAAAACAAGATGAAGACTTTTGTAAGATGATTCTTTTTTTTTTCAACCCCAAAAAAAAGAAGAGTGTTTGTGTGTTCGTGTTCGAGGGTCAGAACTCTTGACGTTATTATAATAATAATAATAATAATACTGGATGCTGTGTAATGTCACATTGAGATTATCAGTCATTTTAAAACATGTGTGTTTTGATAATGTGCGTGTGAGTGTTGTGGTTTGGACGCTACAAAAATGGCTACAAAAACCAGCGGGCAGTTAGGTTTTTTTTTTCTTTCTTTTAGCCGTTGCTGAAAGTTTGCGTCGTTACAGAATCATATTCAGCCCGGCCAGATCATCTATAAAATGCAGTTTGTTGTAAATTGTTCCGTTGTTCAGCAACGTTTTGGTGGCAAGTTTAAAACCAGCCAAAAGTGAGTGAAGTTTGGTTGAAGATTGTTTTATTAAAATTCGTCTTTACGTATGCGTCGTCTTTGTCAGAAAAAAAAACAAACTTTGACCTTGCTGTCAGATTATATGTAGTGGAGTAAAAAGTCCAATATTTCTCTCTGAAAATGTAGCGGAGGAGAAGAAGAAAGTGGCATGATAAGAAAAGACTCAAGTAAAGTACAAGTACCTCAACATTTGGACTGCAGTACAGTACTGGAGGGAATGTACTACTGCGCTAGTTAACACATCGCTAACAGGGCAACTACAGGGTAAGCAACAATCTAATCTGATTAGTGGTGTTCATTTCGCCGATGACATAAAATATTCGTTGACTTTTTTTCTGTCACAATCTCTAAAATTCAAACCAATCCAAATGAAAACTAACTTTGAAAACGGATAAACTGCAATTACAATTGTTCACCGTCGAAAAAAACAACCGAAAGGACAAATGCACCAAAGGTTACCGTTTTTATTGAAAAGTCTTATTTTGAAAAACCCGGTAAAATCCACCGTCAGACAGCTCTTGCGAAGATGATGTAGCTGTTTGAGAATTTGCACATCTTTCAGTTCTTCAGTTGTTAAGCTGGAAATGTTAGCGAATGTATGTATGAATTTACAGTACTTTACTGCAGACATGAGTGAACCCAGGCAGATAAACAGGCTAACGTTTCTGAACAGGTAAGCTAACGTTAACATAACATTGTAGTTAAGCCTCAGAATGCTTCGACAACTAAACACTAAAGAACAAATTTAAATCTGTGCCAACCTTAACCGTGCTAATCACATTCTTATCTAAACTTTGATTCTAATTAAATGTACAAATGCTCATCATAACCCTGTTCACTAACGTACATAAACATTTTCTAAATAAGGTCCCATTGTGTTGCACAGGAAGGGGCGGGACTTCGCCTCTATATTATAGGGCTCACTGTGTGTGTGTGTGTGTCTGTGTGCGTGTTAAACTCTACATGCATCAATCTGAGCATTACATAAACCTAGTGTCAGTTTTCTTAGATTTCAAACCTTTTTCTCGCACTTCTGTATGTGTGTGTGTGTGTGTGTGTGTGTCTGTGTTTGTTGTCTTTTTGTACGTGAATCTCCAATAATGTCCAGCTGTCTTATTTGTATCATGGTGCTATCTATTGATGATATATATCTACCGTCTGCGACCCCGGTGAAGAAGAAGAAGAAGAAGTCGTATTTTGGACGCGGCGGTTTTTGCGACAGATTTTGTATAAGGCGAAAATGTGTTAACGGAGTTTAAAGGATTTATGGATGCTGTGACACGAGTTGATGATTTAAATCCTTGTATTGTGCGATCTTCGTCCGTCAGTTTGTGATGTTATGTGTGTACGCCAGCAGTGGGAGGAAGGACTTCCTGGGTTTTAACTTAATGTCACAAAGGGCCACACTGGAACATGAGAATCCCATCCAGAGCCAGACATGTTTTAGTTTATTTGATTCAATCTCAAAAGTCCAATATCTTTGACTGAGACTGCGTCTCATGTATTCTTCTCTCTTAGGGTATTGGTCGACACAAAGCCCTAAAAAAATTACGGAAATGGCAACAAACACGATAGTAAAAGCCACAGAACTTCGGGAAAAGTGCCAAAAATTTTGAAAATATTTGACCAAAAACAAATGCGAAAAAATTTACAAACACGTCGGTAAAAGTGACAAAATTTTGGAAAAAGCGACAAATCTAAAAAAAAATGGGAAAAAGCGACAAAAACAATGTGACAAACACAGCGGGAAATTTACAAAAAAGCTACAAAAACTGGGTGGGCCAAAACTTATTGTGAACCTACATTGATATGGGGGGGCCGACTCAAAATCTGCGAGGGGCCGGATTTGGCCCGCGGGCCTCGATTTGGACACCTGTGTTTTAAAGTAACTAAAGTGCAGTGTAATCGTAAGCTGTGGTCACACAAAAACACTGCCAAAAATCATGTTTAAATAAGTCTGGAATCCAAAATCAGCTGTGGTTGCTTTTCAGTTTTTTATGTCGAGATAACAAAACGTTTTCATTTAACACCTTTTGAATTTTGGTGTCACAAAAAAAGACGCAAAATGAACGTAGGGCTTAATAATGATGTGTACCGAGTCAACCGTTCTCTGGGACATGTTTTCATGCTAATCTAATGTGTTTCTAGCTTGAAACAAGCTAGCATGAACAGCTGATTAGCTTAACGCTAGGCTTTCGGGGCACTGGTAGAGTGAAAAAGAAATCCCTATTTCTACACCACTAACAAGGCTCAACATAGCACCAAGGGTCCCTACATGTAAACCCAAGCATTGAGAACTTTGTGAGTGTACAGACAGTTTATTAAAAAGAGAGATTATAAAGACTCTACCGTTCACTTTCATGACCAGTCAAACGACGAACGCCGTGCTAAAATGACTGCATGTTACTACGGCGTTCGGCATTCGACTGGTCATGACTGTTTTCCCAAGATGGCGCCTGCCTGTATACCCGAAGGTAATGTCTTTTATCTTTTTAATAAACTGTCTGTACACTTAAAAATTTCTCAATGCTTCCGTTGACATGTATGTAGAAATAGCGATTTCTTTTTACTCTACCAGTGCCCCGAAAGCCTAGCGTTAAGCTAATCAGCAGTTTGTGCTAGCTTGTTTCAAGCTAGAGACACATTCGATTAGCGGTCGACTCGGTACACATATGTTATTAACCCGTAGGTTCATTTTGCGCCGGCATTGTCCTTTAATGGTGGAGATTAGTTCTTCTACTGGAGATAAAACTGCTGTAAAACCAAAACGTAGCGGTATAAATGAAGCCTGAGATAATTAAATCGTGTCGGGAGTTTAATGTCTTGAGATCCAAGATTCAGACATTAAAACTCAAAAAATCTGTGGATGGTTCAAGAAAACAAGATGATGAGTTTAACGATCACAGAAAATGTTAACTTGACATGACGAGATAGTTCATGAAACTGACAAAAACCGTTATCAACCACGGCGGCGTTTGGGTTCTGATGACGACTTGTGTTTGTTGACATTGTTTGAATTTGATCGTCCTTTGGTACAGAACTCTTTTTAAAAAAAAAAAGTCAAATAATCAAGCTTTTGTCTTGTGTTTTCTTGCTGTTACAGACAGACTCAATCTGTAAATTGTGTTCACAGGTGTAACAGTTAGTCTTCAAAACCCGCAACACGGAGCCAACAAAAAAACAGAAAAGAGAATTTTCGGTAACACTTTACTTGAAGGTATCATACATAAGAGTGACATGACACGGTCATGAACACATGACACTGTCATGACACAGTCATGACACACATAGCTCTAACCCTAACCCTAAAGGCCCTGACACACCAACCCGACAGCCGACCATCGGCCAGTCGGACTGGTCAGTCGGCTCCCCGAGGTCCAAAAAGTGCCTTTGGAACACACCGAAGCGATGCCCACTTGAGCGTACGTTCTGCGTGTGCGCAAGACGTAATACGTCTCCATAACTGCAGGCGGCGCTAATCTGTATTGTCGCCCAAAAACTGAAAACCGGAAATGACGAACGCGTCACGTGGGTCTGGCTGGGATTAGGATCTTTACGAAAATATTTTCACTGAGACGTGTTTCGATCATTTCAGATCGACAAAGGTCAGTTTAAAAGATTTCCGTCAGATTTTGAGAGGCGTTCGTCAGGCTCATCCCGCTCGTCATTTCCGGGCTAGCACTCCACCAATCAGATTGGTCATTGAGTCCGACTGCCCGCCCTCCGATTCAACATGTCAAATCAGCCAAAATGAAGGCCGACGGACTACGGCACGCAACACACCGAACAGACTTGAGTCACTGACCTCTCCAGACTGTCCGATGGTCGATTATCTGGTTGGTGTGTCAGGGCCTTAACCCTAACCATAACTTGTCATGACAAAAAAACCTATTACAATTACTAAAAGAAGCGTTATGTCATAAACATTTATGACTTGTTTATAATGTTTGTGGCACTGTTATGCAGATACCTTCAAGTAAAGTGTAACCAAATCGAGCTTTTGTCTTGTGTTTTCTTGCTGTTACAGACAGACTCGATCTGTAGATTGTGTTCACGATTATCACAGGTAGCCTTCAAAACCCGCAACATGGAGCCAACAAAAAAAACGAAAAGAGAATTTCCCATTAAGCTAAATGAGTTCGCTCAGCCTCGCAAGTTGTATTTATTTCTTTGACGTGTCATTGGATACAAAGAGTTGAGATTAAAATCAGTTTGTGTCCCACACTGATGACGTCATTTCTGTAAATTGTCCATTTTTGGTCCACATGTTCGTGCTGTGAACCCGACGTTTACTGATCTCACATCGAAAAGTTTAAACAAATGTTTAAAAAAAAGAAGAAAAAATCTATATATAGATATAAATCTATATACTGTAAGTGTATGACAAAAGAAATGTAGTTATGTACTGATGTTAACTTTCATGAAGCTTTTTTTAATACATTGTGCAATTTTTGGCAGCATGATTGTGAAGAAATTATTACATTTAGATGACTCACTTTACATTTTTTATGCAATAAAAGAGTAATAAGAAAATGATTGTTTTGAAGTTATTGTGTTTTTTCTTATTGTATGTTTTATTTCAGTAGGAAGTTTCAGTACCTCATGGTTTACTCTTGGCTAGCACGGCAGCTGGATTCTCACAAGATCACGAGGGAATTGCGAGCTACTGGCAGCTACGGGTAGAGCTGGGCGATATAAAGATATCACAATATTTTAATACATCGATGATGATAGGCCTGTAACAATTATTACATGATTGTTTTATCACAGTTATTTGACATATTCGCCATTTCTTTGTTGAACTGCAATTAATTGCTAACATTAGTCCTGTGGGGTACAACTGTCGGTAATGGTAATAGTCAATTTCATCATGTTCATTTAAGAAAACAATACAATGTAATTAACTTGTGTCATTACATTATCTGGGTCACATTACAGCGATATGACCAAAATGTGTATCCTGGTATTCAGTCAAAACTTGTTTTTGTTTTAAAAAGTAACACGTAAAAAATATATATTAATTTGACTGAAAGAGACAATTATATTGTTAATCGCAATTATTTGTGAGACAATTCATTGTAAAGAACAATTTGGAATTGGTACAGCTCTAGATGTCGAAGGTGATATTGTTTCACAAAATATGAACACAGTGAGAGTTTTGATGAATAATCATGAGTAATGTGGATACAATAATAATAAATAATAAAAACACTAGTAAGTCTGGAAATGACATCACTTTATTGTAATGCAGCCTTTAAAACCAGCAAACACTTACCTAATAACAATATTATGATTTCAAAAAATTAAGACTATATCTAGTCTCGTAAATCGATATAGTATCGATATATTGCCGGACTTAGCTATGGGAGCGGTTTGGGCTATGTTCACACTTGGCGTCTTTTGTTAAGCTGCCAGCGTCTGTTTTACATTATAATCCTAGTATGGAGGAAACCGTGTTTTCAAAAAAGTATGTTTTTATGACTTTTCTCGACTTGCTATACTATGACTTTTTTTGACAAACTAACATTTCTTCTTTATTACTTTTTTCGACATGCTACAGTATACTATGACTTTGTTTTTTTTTCGACATACTATACCATGACTTTTCATCAGAGATGGAAAAAGTACTCACTTCTCGTACTCAAGTAGAAGTGCAGATACTTGTGTTAAAAAATACTCTGGTAAAAGTAGAAGTACTGATTTAACTTCTTTACTCAAGTAAAAGTAAATTTACTTAAAGTATAAAAGTAAAAGTAGCCTTGCGAATGACAACAATTTTTTATGCAAAGCTACCTGGACCACACAAATGTTACTAGAGTGCAAGATGAGAAACTTCAGTGGACATGGAAAAACGGCTCTTTATATATATGCCATTGCCAACATTTTAAATGGATGTCTGCCAATAGGCCTAAAACACCACATATATGATTATTGTGACAGAGACTGGGACTCCAGGTTAATAAGATTCTGACTGAGTAGCAAGATATGATTCTGCTGAATCTCTGGGATCTCTCATGTCGCCATCCATACTACTAGTGCTAACGTTACCACCATCATGCTGCAACGATTTGCCGAAAATTAATGCCGAGTCTGTCGAGTCGTCTTGTAGTGGTGCGTCAAGTAGCCTATATTATCAATTAGATTGAATTCGGTATTGATGACGCGAAAAATAATAACGGTAACTCCAGTGAAATTATTTGAAACTTGTTAATGGGAACTAGATTAGGACTGGATTTAAAGCTGACCATTCTGGTTTCCAACTTTGCCCCAGGTGAGTCTGTTAAAACACGGACGGAGACAACTTCTCTCTTTTGATGCTTTAAAGGAACACGCCGACTTATTGGGAATTTAGCTTATTCACCGTAACCCCCAGAGTAAAACAAGTCGATACATACCCTTCTCATCTCCGTGCGTGCTATAACGCTGTCTGACGGTTCCAGCATTAGCTTAGCCTAGCACAGATCCTGCAGGTAACTGGTTCCAACTAGCCTACTGCTCCGAATTGTGACAAAAGTGACAAAATAACGCCAACATGTTCCTATTTACAAGTTGTGATTTGTATAGTCACAGCGTGTACAAAAAACAACGTAACATGAGACACAGCCATCTTCTAACAGTAAACAAACCGGGAACTATATTCTCAGACAGGCTTGCTGCGAGCATGTCACTCCGCCCAAGTACTATATTCTTCCGCCTGAGAATATAGTTCTCTGTTTGTTTACAGTTAGAAGACGGCTGTGTCTCATGTTACGTTGTTTTTTGTACACGCTGTGACTCTATAAATCACAACATGTAAATAGGAACATGTTGGTGTTATTTTGTCACTTATTCGGAGCAGTAGGATTACTGGAACCATTCACCTGATGTTCTGTGCTGGCCTGATGCCGCTGGAGCCGTCAGACAGCGTTACAGCACGCACGGAGATGAGAAGGGTATGTATGGACTTGTCTTACTCTGGGGGTTACGGTGAATAAGATAAATTCCCAATAAGTCGGCGTGTTCCTTTAATAAGATCAAGCAACGTGCAACCTAGCTAACAGGTGAAGAACAAACAACTAAATCACTAGCTAACTTTACTTTAAGTTTGCAAGAACTATAGACCAACACAACAACAGGCTTACATTAACTGACAACAGAAGTTATACGACTTACAGTTCTCAAGGACGCACACACACGATCTAACTGATTATCCTCCGGACAGATTGTGTCTTGTTCTTTTCTGTCATTTTTTTTCTCCGTGTGGCGCGCGGGCCCTCTCGCGGTGTGAGGAGCGTGTCCGCGCTATTTTCTGACATGCATTCACAATCACTCCTGATAGACGACCTGTTGTACAAAACTAAAGTAATGAGCCAATTTTCTAAAATGTAAGGAGTAGAAAGTACCGATATTCGTGTTAAAATGTAAGGAGTAAAAGTAAAAGTCGCCACTAAAATAAATAGTAAAGTAAAAATATCTGAAAAATCGACTTAAGTACAGTAACAAAGTATTTGTACTTCGTTACTTCCCATCTCTGCTTTTCATTACTTTTTTCAACATGCTATACTATGACTTTTTATGGGTTTTTAAAAAAAATACTATACAATGGCTTTATTTTTATTTTTGGCATACTATATTATGACTTTTTTATGACTTTTTCTACATTCTACACTACAACTTTTTTTATGACTTTTTTCAACTATACGTCATTTCATGACTTTTTTTTGGCATACTAATAACTATGACGTTTTTATGACTTTTTTCAACATACTATCCTATGACGTTTTCAACATTCTATTATAAAAACTATACTATGGACTTCTACACTGTCATCATTGAGTCCATCCTCACCTGCTCCATCACCACCTGGTACGCTGCTGCCTCTGCTAACAACAGGACCAGACTGGAGCCTATCAACCGCTCTGCTGAGAAGGTGATCGGCTTCAATCTGCGGTTCCCTCAGGACCTGTACGCCCCCAGGACCTGTACGCCCCCAGGACCTGTACGCCCCCAGGACCTGTACGCCCCCAGGACCTGTACACCCCCTGTACACCCCCAGGACCTGTACACCCCCTGTACACCCCCAGGACGCTGACATACTAAACAGTTACTTTTTTATGACTTTTTTTCGACATTCTGTACTATGACTTTTTATGACTTGTTTTGACATACTATACTATGACTTTTTGACATGCTATAATATAAATTGTCATGACTTTCTTCGACATATAATATGCTTTTTTTTCGACAAACTATACTATGAATTTTTTTTGACAAACTATACTTGACTTTTTTATGACATTTTTGTCAACATGATGTTTTTTGACAGTCTGCTATGACCTTTTTAGGACTTTTTTTTTTACATGCGATATGACTTTTTGTCAACATACTGTGAAGTTTTTATGAATTTTTTTCGACATACTATACTATGACTTCATGAGTTGTTTCGACATACTATACTCTGACTTTGACTTTTCGAAATGCTATAATTTGACTTTTTATTCGAAATCCGGTACTATGACTTTGTATGACTTTTTTCGACATACTATACTATTTGTTATTACTAGTTTCGACATACTACACTATGTCGTTTCTTGACTTTTTTCAACTTAATATACTGACTTTTTTTTACATTCTAGACTTTTTGTGACACTTGCCATTCTATGACAAAAAGTCATAATTAGGCTGTGCAGCCTCAACAAGCTGCTAGTTTGGCTTTAGATAATACCCAAATATAAAAAACAGAAAAAACAACACCACAAACTTTTAATAGACACAGAAAAAAAAATTTTTTTAACATGGAACTTTATTGACAAGTATAACATGTTATGAATTGATGAGTGAAAACCAAGTCAGAGGAAGAACTGCAGGGAGTACAGGTGTGACGGAGGGGGAGGTGGGTGTCTGGGGGTCCAGTTGGCTGTAGTTTACTCATACAGGAAGGGCTGGGCGCAGGGTGTCCACTCCACGAACTCCTCGGCCTTGAACCACAGGCCGACCTCACGCTTGGCGTTCTCCAGGGTGTCGCTGCCGTGGATGATGTTCCTGAGACAACAGAGAAGGAAGGTCAGGTAACCATACCATAGTATATATTGGGTTTTCATAAAAACTCATAATATAGCATCTCGAAAAAAAGTCATAGCCTAGCATGTCGAAAAAAGTCAGAAAAAGTCATAGTATAGTATGTCGAAAAAGTCATAAATGTTATAGTATAGTATGTCAAAAAAATCATAGTATAACATGTCGAACAAAGTCATAGCATAGCATGTCTAAAAAAGTCATAAAAAGTCATAGTATAGTATGTCGAAAAAAGTAATATATAGTAAGTCGAAAAAAGTCATAAAAAGTCATAGTATATTATGTCAAAAAAAGTCATAGCATGTTGAAAAAAGTCATAAAATTAAGTACACAATTGTTGCGTTACTATCTTTTTTTAAAATGATATCTGTTAAAATGTCCAGTATGTTCATCCTAAAGCCGAGAGTTTGGCCGACAGTGTGACAGGTGTGTGTCCTCTGGTGTTTTCGGCGCGTGCTGACCTGCCGATGTTGATGCACAGGTCTCCACGGATGCTGCCGGGCTGGGAGTCAGCGGGGTTGGTCTCACCCAGCATCATCCTGACCAGCTTCACAATGTTCTGACCCTCCCACACCTGGAACACACCGGGGGCTCCGTCAGCATGCATGGCCACAATATATCGGTTGTTGGTGACATATCACAAAAGACACTCAGAGAATGATTCCAAAAAAGTAAACAGCTATAATGAATTGGACTAAAGTTGGCTAGAAGAAAAGGTAACAGAATAGGGTGATCATTTACACTGTATGCTTAAAAACAGCCAAGGACACATGTTAATGTTGATGTTGATCCAGGTCTGAACAGGGCCTGTGAGATGGAGCAGTTTTTATCATAGGAGCGTCTTGTTCGAGGTCCTGAGCGCTTGGTGTGATAACACCTGTCGAGAGTGTTGAAGACGGTCGGGGGTCCACTCCATAAAAGGAGAGACAGACAGACAGAGAGAGAGAGAGAGAGAGAGAGAGAGAGAGAGAGAGAGAGAGAGAGAGAGGCCATGAAAACACAGAGGGTGTGAAGAGAGAGAGAGAGAGATAAAAAGAGAAAGATATCTGAGTGACAGAGGGCCGGAGATGTGCAGGATGACTGTGTGTGTGTGTGTGTGTGTGTGTGTGTGTGTGTGTGTGTGTGTGTGTGTGTGTGTGTGTGTGTGTGTGTGTGTGTGTGTGTGTGTGTGTGTGTGTGTGTGTGTGTGGTTACATAATCGCTGCTGTCCTCTTTCAGAAACGCAGCCTGCTTATAACAGCTGAAGTGGGTGTGCATGCATGTGTGTACGTACGTATGCGTTCCTGCAGGAATGTTTGCCTTTGTGTGTGTGTGTGTGTGTGTGTGTGTGTGTGTGTGTGAGAGAGAGTGCATTTGTGTGTGTGTGTGTGTGTGTGTATGCATGTGTATGTGAGTGTGTGTGTATATGCGTGTCAGTGTGTGTATGTGTATATGTGTGTGATTATATGTGCATACATGTGTGTGTGTGTGTGTTACCATGGCAAAGACGGGTCCGGAGGACATGTATTTGCAGAGTCCAGCATAGAAAGGCATGTCCTTCAGGTCCAGGTAGTGGGTCTTCATGAAATCCTCAGAGGCCTGAAAACACAATATAGAAAATATTCAAACATGTAGGATTCGGGGGTACTTGTACTTAGCTTGAGTCTTCCCGTTGTCTGATCATTCATGCTAAACAACAGCACATCTTTGATTGTTTTCAGATGGTTTTGCATCATTTTCAGTCATCATCAGTCAAGCATGACATTTCCTCTTAATATATGGTTAAATATAGGGGTTTAATATGTAATAACTTCTTCTGTGAAGCGATTTATCTACTGTAAGTGACTGAAAACACAGCTATCATCATATTGAATATGTAATTACAGTTTTAAACTGTTTATAAATGTGTGAAAAACTCATAAAGACCTGGAGTTTCAAGGTTCCTTGTTGTTTTTTTTAATCAACAAAGTCTTAACTCAAGGTCCAGTTAATATGATTGAACAAATGTATTTTCTCACATTCACACACACTGAAATCACTGGATCATGAATGGACCCAGTGTTGGAGTTATTTGTGTAATACATTTCGTGAATGACTTCTTGTTGTTTCTGTTCTTCACTCTCATTTAAAACGGGTTCCTTCATCTGAACCTCAGTTTGAGTTCATCCTCATGCATGTCGACTATCACTCCACACACACACACAGTGGAGGACACTGAGGGATTAACACACACAGACACACACACACACACACACACACACACACACACACACACACACACACGACAGCTGTGAATAACTACACTGAGTGTGTGACAGTGATGAAGTGTGAGAAGCTGCAACATTCAGCAGCTGTCATCCTAACTGTGTGTGTGTATATGTGTGTGTGTGTGTGTGTGTGTGTGTGTGTGTGTGTGTGTGTGTGTGTCTCTGTGTGTGTGTGTGTCCCTCTTTGTGTGTGTGTGTGTGTGTGTGTGTGTGTGTGTGTGTGTGTGTGTCTACGTGCGTCTGTGGATTGTAGATCATTGATTTGTTTGGGAGTCTCTGAACTATAACCCGTCGCCACGGTTACCTTCATGAACTTGGACGCCACCAGCCTGAAGCCTCGGGTCTCGAAGCGCTTGATGATCTCTCCGATCAGTCCTCTCTGGACGCCATCGGGCTTCACGGCGATGAAGGTACGCTCCATGTCGACTGAGAGACGGCTGCAAAAAGACACAAAGACCCCAGCTGAACATGAGCTCACAGTGGAGCCAGACAGCCCCTTTAACTTATTTTAGGATCTCATCTCCTAACGAGATCTTCTGCAGGGTTTCCGTGAAATCAACCACTGTGTTGTCTTCCCGTAGACCACGTCGATTTGATTCAAATTTTTTTGGGGCACTTTTTTGTCATATCATAAAATAAATAATCTGGACAATCTGGCTTTGATTTTAGGATAGTATAAGAAATGGTTATTGATTCATTGGCTGCAGCAGCACAAAGCCAGAAATGAGTTCAGATCCATAAAGTAGGAGAATGATGGACGTTCTAATTTCACTTTGATGGTAACTAAGGCTTGGGATCTTTCCTCCATCAAAGAGTTTCCGTGATATTAAAAGACTTCTGCTTCTGCATGTGAAACTAAAGCCGCCTGCAGCGGACGCCGGTTCTCTTCCCTCTCGGCGCACAAAACGTCGCTCTGAAAGACGACATCGGCTCCTGGTGTGGGACAAAGCCTCGTCGGGCTGATGGCTAATTTTACCGCCGGCTGGTATCTGCGGGTCAGGGGGTGGGGGGGGGGGGGGCGGCTGCTGCGTGTGCAGCTGGCTCTGGCGTGAATGGCTGAGACAGCGGAAGAAAAAAAACCAGAGAAGACTCTGAGACTCTAAAGGGGGTGACGTTTCAGAGAGTATAATTAGGATCCGAGGTCGCGTATCGAGGTTATGTTCTGCTGATTTTATCAAACCCAGTCGTGCATCACCCCCCCCTTCTTCTTTCCCGTGCACGGCAGGAAGTTTAACAGTTGTATCTCTGCAAAGAAAGAACTAAAGACAGCCCTGGAAGAAGTATTCAGATCCTTTACTGCAGTAAAAAGTACTAATACCATACTCTGTTACAAGTTAAAGTCCTGCAGTGAAAATGTTCCTTCAGTAAAAGCGTACTTAAAGTATTAAAAGTATAGAACAATCCTCCCATTTTAGAAACTGGAAACAAAATGAACAGAACGCTCAGTTGTTAATTGTCAGTTGATTTGAATTTGGAGGCTAGTGAGGCTAATGCTAAATGACTGCAACAACATCTGAATCGTTTATCGGAGTTCTAAGCCCCCCCCAACGTCTCCTTCCAGGCAGCGCTGCCTGGAAGGCACTAGGATTAGGCTATGGTTAGGGTTAGGGTTAAGGTTAGGTGCTTTGAAGTCAACGGTTGTAGCGCTGCCTGGAAGTCGATTATGCAATGGTTATGGTTATGGTTATGGTTGTGGTTAGGGTTTGGGGCTAAGGGTTAGGGGTTAAGGTTAGGGATAGGTGCCTTAAAGTCAACGGTCGCAGCGCTGTCTGGAAGGAGACGTTGAGGGATTAAAACCTCATCAAGCCTCTGAATCACACGAGAAAAAAGCGACAACTGAAATAAGATTTGATCTCATTTTAAAAGCAACATTGGAAGATGGAAAAGTTTCTACTAGGTTTGGTTGTTTTTCTGTGTTTGCAACATTTCAACAAAAAAGATGAACATGTGTCCAGTAGTTCAGGAAGTTGTCTTCATATGCACGTGAAAGCGCTTCGGGCTCTCGAAGGTCCTGTACTCGCAAGGTTTAAGGTTTTTCTGATATACAAAAAATACACACATCAGGTTTCATCCAAAACTGGGACAACGTGTGTGTTGTATACTTTAATATCCGTTTTATGTATCGCAGGTCATATCGTTATCGCATATCGTGCAGCCCTACAACAGAAAACTGTTCAAAGCTGAGTTGACAACTTTGTGAGACGTTAAATGACATCTGCCGACGTCCAGCGTGTCCCTGCAGCAGCCGCACGTTCAATACACGGGACCAGAAAACAGCTTGGAGGAGATTTTGTAAGGTTTTAAAACCGTTTTTGAGTGATTTTATAGCCAGCCAATAGAGTTCAAAGTGAAAGTGAAAAACTGTGTGTGTGCATGTGTGTGTGTGTGTGTGTGTGTGTGTGTGTGTGTGTGTGTGTGCATGTGTGTGTGTGTGTGTGTGTGTGTGTGTGTGCATGTGTGTGTGTGTGTGTGTGTGTGTGTGCGTGTGTGTGTGGAGATATATCTACCTTGGTTTCGGGTTGAGGAGAACTTGTGAAGACGGGCTGCGGGGAAGTGATCACCGAGGTCGAACAGCCAGAGAGAAGCTCTATTTAAAGGCAGTACAGTGTGGGTGGGTGTGTGGGTGGGTGAGTGGGGGTGGAGTGGGGGGGGGGCAGAGGTGTGTGTGTGTGTGTGTGTGTGGTTACATAATCGCAGTCATCCTCTTTCAGAAATGCAGCCTGCTTATACAGCTGAAGTGGGTGTGCTTGCATGCATGTACGTATGTGTTCCTGCAGGACAGTTTTTGTCTTTGTGTGTGTGTGTGTGTGTGTGTGTGTGTGTGTGTGTGTGTGTGTGTGTGTGTGTGTGTGTGTGTGGGACTGGATCCGGGTCACTGGATCGCTCCACACTCGAGCTAACATTTGGGAAAAAAGTTTTGTTAAATGCTGAAATGGATGGCGCCGTCGACCTACAAATGATTAATACTGCACAGGTTGTAATAATGTGCCGGCTGATAGTGGCATATCGAGCTATAATTAGACAACGACGCTATCTAAACATCGCTTATGAAATCGTGGCATTTCTTGCTATCTAAAATAGTTGGTATATTTTGCTCGTAATTTAAATTTAAAAAGTCTCTTGTGTCCTCGTTCGTCCACTTGTATCTTTGTGTCTTTGTTGACGTGCGCCGTGTCTGCAAAGAAAGCCGAAATGACCTAAATCTTCTTCTTCTTCGTTTTATGGCGGGTTCCAACCATAAAGTAACTTAAAGGTGCAGTAGGTAAGCCTTCTAAAACTACCTTTCTGTCATATCTGCTGAAACTGACCCTATGTTCCAGTAGAACTACATGAAGCAGCTCATTTAAAAAAAATATCTGTCTCCTTTGACTCCACCTACAGCCTGTAGTGCGAGTTGCATAAAATCCACCGCTCAGATGCACCAATCAGGGCCGGGGGGGTCAATCACTGCCCATGCACACGCATTCATTCTCCCTTGTGGGGGGAGGGGCTTAGGAGACCATTTTGGGCTTTAGCGGAAAGGGGGGGAGGGACTGAGAAGTTGTCGCTGTTAACATTTTTTGGCTAAGTCCTGGATCTTCACAATCCTACCTACAGCACCTTTAATATGTGATCTCAATTCATTATTTATTCGGCAAATAACGTTTCCATTGGCGTTTATCGCATAAGTTTTACCAATTAAGAGAAAATACGCAGAGATCAAACACACAAACATGGACGGATGGAAACTTGTCAGGCACACGAACAGACCAGTGTTTGATGCATAGACTGTAAGTGAAGCTAAAACATCTGGATCGCCCAACCTAAAAAAAAAAAAAAATCAGTAAGTAGCACTTACTAGGAATGTGTCTTGGTTGATGGTGCATACATAAAAACATATTTAAACAATAGATACAGAAACAAATAACACATAAATATAACTATTTAGCATTAACCTTTGTGTTGTCATCCTGTTGACCATGAACTTGTTGTCCTTCAGGGTCATAATTGAAATTGAACTTTTTTTTTTAACATTTAAAAAAAAATTCATGGTCAATAAACCTAATTTACATGACATTATATAATTTTTAAGTTAAAAAAGCAGAAATTATGAATTATTTTGACTATTACTTAAGACCAGAGGATGTTGAGTGGATCACAGATTGTCAAAGTTTAGTCAGGACACGGTTTTGAAACCATTTAAACATGTTTGTAAATGCTATGAAATTGAATAAAACACCCAAAATATTATGTAAACAATCATTATGATTATTTTTTTATGTTGTATGGGTTTTATACAACGTACATCCATGTTACTTTTGGGCAATTTGGTTGAAAGAAACCCATATTTGATAAAAAAAAATGAAAAGGAGTCGTTGCTAGAAGGGAAACAGCTATGCAGACGACAGTTAAGTTTAAGCACTTAAGTGACTCGTTAAGCTTAGGAAAAAGGTCGTGGTTTGGGTTGGAACACTCCCGAGGAACGAGCACGTGTTTCCTGGGTGAAAGTTTTAACCCTCCTGTTGTCCTCAGGGTCAAATCTGACCCATTTTCAAAAAGTTTCTATATCAGAAATTGGAGTTTCTTTCGACCAAATTGTCAAAAAAATAACATAGATGGTTCCGTACACGCTCTTCACAAGTTAAATAAAGTATCAGTTCACTACTTTCATTGAATTTGGGGGTTTTATTCAATTTAATAGCATTTGGAGAAAAAAATTATAAAAGAATGTTGAAAAATATGGAAAAAAGTGACAAAAATGTCAGGAAAATCTTCAAAAACGCTAAGAAA
Organism: Perca schrenkii; assembly: GCA_025617405.1. Taxonomy (NCBI): domain Eukaryota; kingdom Metazoa; phylum Chordata; class Actinopteri; order Perciformes; family Percidae; genus Perca; species Perca schrenkii. The sequence continues at coordinate 31,785,498 of CM046801.1, read as the reverse complement.
AGTGACAAAAACATCGGTTAAAGAGACAAAAACTTCAGGGTAATCTTCAAAAACATGGGAAAAGCTTAAAAAAAAAAAAACCGCAGAAAAATATTGACCGAAAACAAAAGTGTCGAAAAAGACGACCAAAACGTTGGAATTTTTTTTTAGACATTTTTGACTCAGAAAAACAAAACAAAAAGGTGCAATGGTCGATGGGGAAGACAACACAAGGGTTAAGAAAATGTATTATTATATCAGCCTTGATTTTGCGAGAGACTCTCTTTAAATACAGTCTGTAACGTAGACTGGTGCAGGAGAGATGTGGTCCCCCTGATATCAGAGTGAAGCAGCAGGTAAACGAGTTGAGACTCGGGCCATGCTGACAGGACCCGGTCTGAGCCAACATACAACAGGACCCCGAGGGTTGGGACCAGCTGGACCGAGTGGAGCATTTCACTCCATCACTCAAGATATCAGGTGGTCACTTCTCTGCTGCATCGGTCTGTTGCCATGTCGCAGAAAACAGATTTAACCTTCCTGTCATCCTCATGGTCAAATCTGACCCATTTTCAAAAAGTTTCTACATCCGAAATTTGGGTTTCTTTCAACCACATTTTAAACAAAATAACGTAGATGGTTCCATACGACGCTCTTCACAAGTTAAAGAAATGATCAGTTCACTGCTTTCATTGTTTTATTCAATTTTGTAGCATGTCCAATGATCAAAACTGTGGAATTTCTTTTTACATTTTGACCCAGAAAAACTAAAAGTTGCATGGTCGACGGGGAAGACAACACGAGGGCTAAAGTCAAGAGACAAACAATTATTGAAATACTTGCCAACCGGCAAACTTAAGAAAAGACAAAGCTCCCCCTCAAAAAAAGTGAGCTACTTTCAGATACTTTGCTTCCTGCATTCTGGTGACTCTTAAAGAAAGAAAATATAAAAATAACAAGGGTATTACAACAGCATTTTTATGTTTTATACTTTGAATTTGGTTTAGTTTTTGGTTCCGCACCACCCCCCGTGGGTTTACGGATTGGTGACGTGCGAAATCAAACAGCCCGGGCGGGAATCGTTTGGATCTCAGATTTCAGAGTGCACAGACAGGATGGGGATGTGAAAACACCTGTGGTGTCAAACTTTGCACAGATACACGTCAGTACAGTCCTTGTCAAACATTTTAGGGGACATAAAAACACATTTTGAGTGCAGGAGGACTTTAAGTATAACATTGAATGCAGGACTTGTGATGGAGTACTTTTACTTCGAAGAATTTCAATACTTCTTGGCCCTCTACTGTAATGTATTATGCACCTGTTATATAACAACTGGCACACACGCACACACACACACGCACACACACACACACACTCAGCTGCAGTCATGCAAACACCGCAAACACACCTCTATATGTCTTTAATCTGAAGCTCCATCCTTTACCCTTCCCCCAAATTTGACCCTAAATATAAACCTTTTCCTAATCAGGGATGGAAAGCTGTCGTCCCAGGAGGGCGGGGGGGACCAGGTCCACTCTAAAGTCCTGAGGGTGGGTGGAGGGGACGCAGGGACCCTATCAGCTGAAATTAAAACAAACCTCCCCTCACACGCACGCACACACTTGACACTTTAACCCGTCTTGCACTGCGATGCATTTGGACCACAGAACCCTGAACACAGCTGCTGCTGTTACTGATCCTTCTGCTCTCAATGTTTGCACATTCAACTCTTCCTAATCTTAGTTTAGCGTGTTAGCATGCAAAGTGTTTTATGACTTCAGGTACCCCAGCGCACGATAGGGCCTTAGCTGTTCTTTAGGGACTTTCCTCCCCGGAAAAACGTTTGTTCAAGCCCCAATTACGACTCATGATGGGAGCAAACTTACCCCAAGTGAAGGAGTTCAAATACCTTTGGGGGGGGGGGGTATACATTCAATTTATCGCATCGTTGTGATGAAAAGACCACCGAACCCTACGCTTGCACTGCGCGCGCTACGCTGGTCGACGTAATGATGCCACCGTTGATTACGGGAAGGTGTTTACGTAGGTGGGTCAAACAAACAAGACTTTCACCCAGGAGACCAGGGTTCATGTCCCTTTAGAAAAGAGTTTTTTTAAACTTTATGGAACAAACGGAGCTACGTCACGTTCTGCATCACGTGGTAACCTTCAGGAAGTGAAGTTACGTCTGATTTGAACCCAAACCTCCATCTTTTTATCAACTTAACTCAGTAGTTTGGAAAAACCGTGTCTGTTACATTCCTCGCTAGGGGAACAGTGTTCAAACTCTTGACCACTTCAAAGTTTGAACTCAGGTTTATCAAACTCTCGTTTCTCGAAAAGTTAAAACTTGTGTTCTCGGAAGTTTGAACTCTTGTTTCTCGATAGTTTGAACTCTCGTTACTAGCAAGTTTGAACTCTCGTTTCGCAATAGTTTTTACTCACGTTTTGAAAGTTGGGTTTAGTTAATGCATCTTTGTTTGGTTCGTTCTGGTTGAGGTTTACACAGAACTTTACTCGGGAGAATCGGTTGCTTCGGTTTGTTATTTTTGCCGTTGATTCACCTTGAAGGTAAGCTTCAGTTAACTATAGAATCGAAAGATCCCTTTCCATTTTCTGTAAATAATACCTTTTACATGCTGAAGCAAATAAATTGCTTTGTTTTCATCCCTACTTTCTTGGTTTCCTTTCGGATGTTGGCTCAAACAACCTGAAGTGACGTACCCAATCAAACAGCCCGCCTGGGAAACATTAAAATCTCAGATTTCAGAGAAGTGCAGAGACATCTCCACCGTCTGGATAGGCATGTGAAAACACCTGTAGTGTCAAACTTTGCACAGATTCGCATCAATGTTAAATTCCTTACAACAATTTCTGACTTTTTAGGGAACAAAAACTGAAGAAAAACACTTTTTGAGTGCAGGACTCTAAGTAAAACATTGAATGCGGGCCTTGTGATGGAGTATTTTTACTTTTAAGAATTTAAAAACTTCTCGCCCTCTAATGTAATGTATAATGTCATCCTGGACCTGTTATATAACAATTGAAACACACACACACACACACACACACATAATTGTTTATTTTTGAATTTTGTGTACATCTGCTGTCAGCTTGTGTTGGAATGTTAGAACTTCCTTTTGATCGGTGATGTCACAAAGGTCCTTAAAAACCTCCAACCAATCATAGCCTTTAAATGTCATTAAAAATGGAATCAACCTGAGAGGTGTTCTAGTTCTAAGTTCACTGACTGAAAGGAGAAAATCTCACAAAGGCCACAATTCACTCCCACTAAGCACATTTAAACCTCTGTGTTACTGAGTGTCGAAAACAGAACCTTTAAACAGACGGAGAACAGAAACAATGGCGCTGCAGGACAAGAACGTCAAATTTCTCCAGTTTAGGATAGAGGAGCTCAAGTCCAAAGTTAGAAAACAAGAGCTGAACTTTACTAAATTAAGTCAAACTAACTTTATACAAAGAGACTCTCTAGAGACCAAAGTCAAGGCTCTCGTGAAAGAGCTGAAAACTCACAAGGACAAGGCAGAGGAGTGGAAAAGCCAGCTCCGGTTGAGTCAAGATGAAGTCAAGAACCTCAGCCTCGATAAGGCCGAGCTGATGGAAACATTTCAGGGACTGAGAGCGAAACACACGCAAACCGAGTCAGAACTCCGACAGCAGAAACGCGACAGTGAGACAAACGCCAGGAACACCGTCAAAGAACTGACAGCGAATCATGAGTCTGAAATATCGAGAATGCGAGCGGAGCATGATGGGAGGCTGGCGGAGGTGAAGGCGACATGCCAACAACAAACGGATCAGATAAGGATCGCCGAAGAGCAGGCAGAAAAACAAGACGCCGAGTTGAAAGAGCTTCGAGCTACGCTGCCCCGAGTGGAGACGGAGTACAAAGACAGAGTGGAGGACTTACGCAAACAGCTCCAAGAAAGAGACAAAGTCATCGCTATGGAAAACATATTAAAGAAAGACACGCGACTCAACGAATTAGTGAAGCAGAAGGAACTGGAGATGCACATTGAAAAGCTGAAGAAGACAATCCACGGTCTGAAGAACAAGGAAGACCTTACGGAGAAGGTTTCCACGTTAGAGAGTACAATCCAAGACAGACAAAATGTAATCGGGAAGAAAAACCTGGAGATGTCTCGTCTGATGAAGGACAACAAGCAACTGCAACAGGATTGGGCGAAAGAGAAGGACAACAATGCCGTTCTGCTTGTTAAATTACACGAAGTGAAGGACAACCTCAACGTCATCGAGGACGATCTGAGAACGACGCAGTGGGAGCTCAAAGAAGCGATGGAGAAGTTGTACAAGACCCTGCGAGAGAACGCCGACCTGGGGGAAACCATCTCACATCTGAACTACAAAGTGAGGAAATGTGAGCCAGACCTGATCAAGGAGCGAGAGAAGAACAGGAACCTGCTCACCTACGTGATGCGCTTCAAGGCCGATCTGCAGGCGTGCATGGATTTCACCTCGGAACCCAAGACGTTCGTACATAAAGTCTTTGACATCAAAAGACACTACATCGACAATAATACCAATGTCCAGATGGATGGAAACACAGAGACCGGGCTCAGAAAAGCCATCGCCGCTAAAGATCAACTGATCAACAGTTACAGAAGGTGCTACCAGAACTCCTCCAGGGCGCAGAAACGTTGCCAAGATTTGAGTTTTCGGAGAGAGGTGAGAAGTAACCAGGACCAAAGTTCCCTCATCAGAGCGATCAATGACATGACCGTGGAGCTGCACCATTTAAAAGCAGAACTCAAAGACACAACTCTGATTCTTGAGATGGCAAAAAGGCCGCGACTGCAGCAAGTCAAGTCATGGATAAAGAGAAACGTCCTGAAAACGCTTGAGGTCGCCTCAAACAACGCAGAGGAGCCGCCGTCCCGTCTCCCGGGGGACGATACCGCGCCATCTGCGCGCCCCTGTGCAGACGACACGACATCATCGTCCTCACCGCCACATCCTTATCCAGAGGGCAGGATCATTCACGTGAAGCCGTTTCTGGAACGTGATCTCCCGACAGTTGATGTCTAAGACCCCCCCCCCCGCCCTTTACATTGTGCACCGTCTCCGTTCCACCTTGACCCGTGGTACCTCAGAGAAAAGCAGCGCCACGTCACCGCCTCACTGCTGTGATAAAGTTCAAATAAAATGAAAAACCTCAGCTCACGTTCTGTTCTTGTATCTGATACATCATGTATGATTTCAATATCTGAAACCTTTAAAGAGACACACCCACACACACACACACACACACACACACACACACGTAGACTGGGGGAGTAACAAGAGGGAAGGAGGTTTGTGCAGCAAATAAAAGTCAAACCGAAAGTTGTTGTTGTCCAGAGGTTTTATTTCAGTGCGTGTAGTGGGACAGCAGAGGGAGCGTCAGTCTGGAGGAGACGGAGCCAGTTTCAAATCCGTTCCTTTCAATCATTTCAGAACAGGGTTACTATCGTAAAGTAAAGCTAAAATAAGCAGTGAAAAGAAAGTTCTCAAAAGTTCAAACTCGCATTCTCTAATGTAGCAACTTGCATTGTCAAAGTTCAAACTTGCGTTAGACCAAGTTGAAATTTCAGTTTGTCAGAAAAACACTACACATTAACACTGTCTTTTGTCCTTATTACAATCTCAAAATTTAAATTAATACTAACACGTATCGTCCATAGTTTTTCCTGAAGATTTGGTAATACGACAGCAACCCCCCCCAGGCCCCGCCTTCTCACAGACCTCTGCTCCAATCACATCGTCTGTCTGACGTTCACAGAAATACGGACTAGCGATGTAAACAACCACTTCTGTACAAAAAACCAAACAGAAACAACCCCAAGCTTTAGATAGAAAACAACCAAACAATAAAACAGAACTCATATTTAACTGTACAATTCATAAAATCATCATTATTTTCTCTCTGTCATCACTGTACACTCTCTCTTACAAATAATAAACATCAAATCAAATATTTCTCCTTGAGTTGGCGTCTCTCTCTCTCACTCTCTCTCTCACATAAAATAGAGTCTCCGTTAGTATTTTCCTATTTACAGGGTTGCAATATGTACACATTTTAAATTTCTCTGTGTTTTCATGCTGGCGCTCACAGCGGACGGCCTCGACCCAAGAGACCGCCCGCCTCTAAAAAATTATGGATCCCAGCGAAATTACAGGCAGAAGCTGTGAATGGTCCAAAAAAAAACTGGAAAATGTATTTATTCAGTTCAGGGTTCACGTGAAACGTTAGAGTGTGTTTTTGTATCTGTTTCAGCCCAGAACTACGGTGGGATCTATAAAGAAGCGCCCCAACACCCAGGAAGTGGTCCTGAGACAGCCACCGGCAGACTAGTGACGATGTCATCTTCGCTGGGTGTCGCACTTTGTACCCGACCGGACACGTTCTCACTCCCATCGCGTTAGAAAACGACGCTTGGTCAGGTGCCTTTGGCGTTTTGTTACTGACGCAAAAAGTCTCCTTTAGCGTCATATTTAGACGCGCTTGGTCGGGACTCTTGGCGTCACTTTTTGACGCTGTGGGTCGGGATATACATTTGAACTGACATGCGGGACAAGAACGGGACAGTTAGGTTTAGGAAAAGATGGTGGGTTGGGATTATGAAATGTACGTTTCAGTGACACGCAGGGACATGAACCCCGGTCTCCTGGGGGAAAAGTCCTGTGTTGTTTGACCCATCAATCCCCTCAACCTGCCTCCTTACGGGGGTTTTCGGTCTTTAATACTATCTTTCTTTCATCTTTTATTTTTTATTTGGATCCCCAGTAGCTGCTAACAACGTAGCTGCTAACAACGTAGCAGCTACTCTCTACTATACTACTCTCTAACGTTGTCAATCTTAAAGGGTTATTTCGTTTATTTTGACCTGGATCCTTTGTTCCCAGGTTTTTGTGTGTAAATGACTGATAGGTACAACAATGTTTGACATTGGTCCAGTATTTCGCTGACACTCTCAAATTATTATTCTAAGTGTCTGACAACATTATGGATAGCATCATACATAAATGCGCTGGGTCGGCACAATTGGCGTCACTTTGGTCGCAGTTAGGTTTAGGAAAAGATGGTGGCTTATAAAAAGATGGTGGCTTATAAAAGGTACGTTTCTTTAGGAAAAGAAGAACGGGACAGTTGGGTTCAAGTAAAGAAGAATGGGACAGTTGGGTTTAGGAAAAGAAGAACGGGACAGTTGGGTTTAGGTAAAGAAGAATGGGACAGTTGGGTTCAAGTAAAGAAGAACAGGACAGTTGGGTTTAGGTAAAGAAGAACGGGACAATTGGGTTTAGGTAAAGAAGAACGGGACAGTTGGGTTTAGGTAAAGAAGAACGGGATAGTTGGGTTTAGGAAAAGAAGAACGGGATAGTTGGGTTTAGGTAAAGACGAATGGGACAGTTTGGTTTAGGAAACGTGACACGCGGGATATGATCCCGGTCTCTTGGAAGAAAGTCAGAAATTTTGGGCTTTCGTACTACGCTCTACGCTGAGAGACACTGACCAAGCGTCCGAGTTCAGAGTGAGAACGGGTTGGAATGACAAAGTCTCAACTGCCGCCAGAGCTGAGCACAGATAAACACTTTAAAAAACCATTTACACCTTTTAGATAATTTATACAAACATGTGAACCGTCCTGACGCTCTGAAGAGTTTCACCCAAAGCAACATAGCGACTGAAAATTACTTTCTTCAACTTACGCAAACTTGAATTCTCAAAGAAAAGTCGGGGGTAATGGAGGGGGCTTACATTATCTTTGGATAAAAGGGTCTGTTAATGTAAGAGGCCAAAGTCTTCCAGTATGTTTTGCTTTAAACATCTCTTCGTACTTCAATGTTAATTTAAAATATTACAACTTTTAGTCGTTAGATGACAGCAAAAGGTAGGCTGTGACTTAAGGCCTTTTCACACTGGGAGCATTACGAATAAACGGCACGAAAATGCAAAAAAAGCTCACCTTGAACAACGCATTCTCACTAATTCATAGGTGTGTTTTGGCGTAACATGCAATCAACCAATCAGAGATCATCTCCCATTCCCTTTAAAAGCCAGGCGCGTTTGGACCTTGGAGCATTGCTGTTATGATGGAGGATTTGCACCGTAATATTTTAATTTGTAATCTTCTGCATGTGTGTGTGCTGCTGTGCTTCCCTGTGTGTGTAACAAGCATAGTGTGCATGCGCTGTGCACGAGCCTAGGAGCTAATTTTACTAATTTGCTGTTAAAATTATTGACTTCAGACTAGGTTTTTGTTGGTCAATGGCACTGCCTAAAGATAGCAATACGCCCAGAATGCACCTGAACACACCTCCCTGTAAGACCAGCACGCCCAGGGGCCACAGATGGGCACAGTGCATTTGCTGTTTAAACAACGTGGGCGCTGGACGGGAAACTGACAACTGGGTCGGCCTAAAGCAAAGACACTTTGCGCTGCGCCGGGTGCAAGATAGGACCCACAGACACAGCAAAGTATCGCGATCTTTTCCGTGGCAATACCGCATCGATACACACTCGCTAAGTATCCATCTTTGACATTACAATTTGCACATGAGAATTGAACATTTTGTTACTATAATTATAAAATCAATTGTTTTTTCAGTCCAGTAAATAAACTGAGAAATGTAACTTTTATCTGTTTCAACTTGTTTCTATTTAAATCTTGTAATATATTTCACCACATCTATGTATATACGTATATTTTATGTGTGTTTTTATGCTTGTATACATCGTGACGAAAAGGATGAAACTCTTCAGCGCGCTGAAAAAATAAAATAAATTAAAAACCAAAGAAATGTTTGGCGTGTTCAGGCTGGACTCTGACCTGGCGGCGATCACAGCAGATAAAAAAGAAAATAAAAAAACTCTGTTTCTATTATTACAGTAAATATATGACTGAAGTGTGATCAGCTGTACACAAACACAGAACCAATCCATCGCATCACAACTGGACTCAACTGAACCAAACTCTACTGAAAAAAAAATTAAATTAAACTGAGAAGAAAGAGTGAACGAAACCTCTCCGTCGCGTCTCTGAGCCCTGAGGTTTGGCAAAGTGCTTCGTTGCTGCGATAGGTTAACCGGCTTCGCTTCCTGTCGCTCCGTTATTGCGTCGGACGTCGACCACCTCCCCCGCCCCCGGCCGACTGAACCGACCAATGGAAGGGCAGCTCTGCGTCTGTGTTTGCAGGGCTGTTCGGGTCCTTCTTTTCCTTGCAGCCGATTGGTCGTTCAGACGGGACGGCAATTAGATCCCAAGCGCTGAGAAGAAGGAAAACTACTACTACTTTCGGACGTTTTGTTATTCATCTCTGGAGTGTGATGTCGCCCCGTAAACACAGCTGATTGGCTGCCAAGTGATGACCAGTTCAATCTTTTCAGTGACTTTCTTAAAAGGACCATACCGGTGTTTGCTTTCCTGCACGTTTTAGCCCCTTTACTCCAACTTGTCTGCACGTTTTAGCCCATATACTCCAACTCTCACTTTCCAAAAAGTGTTTTGTAGAAAATGTTCCGACACCTTCCAGACAGCCGGTTGTTTCAGTTCATCCCAACACATTATCCGAAAAAAGCCTCCGATACTGCCTAAAGCGTTGGGATCGTTATCGGCGAGTACGCAAGCCTACGCTCTGATCCGATACCATGTCATTTGGACCCAAAAAAACTACTTTCAAGCAGTTTATGTTTATGTCTTTTTCCGTTATGATTGACTGAGGGCCGCAGATTCCACTTGGACCTGCTGATGTATACGGTGATAACGATATAGCTCTGATAATTTCATAACATCAGTCCGCCCTGCATGCAGATTTTTGGAGAAATTAACCAACAAGCATGGCCGTCTGTAAGGAACTAAACCATACTGGAAAATATGAACACGATTTTGTGGTTTGGCAGCGGGAACGTGATTTGTAGTAAACTAGTTGAAACACAGCGGTATGGCCCTTTAAAGTGAGTGAGAAGGGAGTTCTCCAAGCGTCCCGTTGGGTCACAAAACGCCGCGACTGAGAGACGTTTTAACCGATGACGTGTCATCAAAAGTCTGAAAACAAAAAGCAGAAAAGAGCCGAAGAGTCGGCGAACGTCTCTGAGATTTCCGTTCAGTAGAAAACCAGCATCTACATCCCCCACCCCCCACCCCTTCCCCAACACACACACACACACACACACACACACACACACACACACACACACACACACACTCACACACACACGGCAAGAAAACATCCACACCGTCCTCCACGTACACATTACACATGTCCCAAAGTGTCCGTAAGTCCGTCCCAGATTTGAACACATCGTGACTGTTTGGGGTTCGTAACAACGCAGCATTGTGGAACAAAACTCCAAAAGTTAATAAAACTTCAAAACGTACCACCCGATATTCTGCTGCGTTTTGTAATACAAACCCTAAACGCAACATTTTATACATTTCTCCGTTCTCCCAAAATGCCGGGTTACCCCTTTTGTTTTTTTAAACGAAAAGGTAAGACCATGGTGCATCACACACATGTAGGGTGTTCCTCGAATCGAAATATTTTATGAAATAGGCTATATCACGTGTCAAACTCGAGGCCCGCGGGCCAAACCCGGCCCCTTGCAGATTTTGATCCGGCCCGCATATCAATTTAGGGTTACAATACATTTTGGACCACATAGTTTTTGTTGTTTTTTTCCAACGTCGATATCGCATTTTCCGAAGTTTTTGTTGTATTTTTTCAGAAATTTTTTTTCTCACTTTTCCAACATTTTTGTCAATTTTTTTCAAAGTTTTTGGGCGTTTTTGTCACTTTTTCCTCAAAAAACATTTCTCACTTTTTCCAACATTTCTGTCACTTTTTCCACAAAGTTTTTGTTGCCTTTTCCAGATTTTTTTCTTCTTACTTTTCCAACATTTTTGTCACTTTTTCCGACGTTTTGGGGCGATTTTTTTCATACGATGGCTGAGGAACTTTTTATCTGACTTTTTTAGGTCTTTATGGCGACCAAACTGTACATGAGAAGGATATATAAGTCATGCAATCATACAGTCAAAGATGTTATGGTTTTGCGATTAAATAAAAAAAACTAAACGGGTCTGCCTCTGGATCCTTACTTCCAGTTTCGGAGTGACGTTGATATTGACACTCCTGGGTTATATAATTCATTACTTTTTTGACTTTTTCTTTAAATGACTTTCAAAGCCAGAAGAGAAAAAAACATTTTCCATTTTGGTTGGTTGTTACATAATGCACCATATTATTACATTTTCTTAAAAAGAACCGCTGCGTTATGTAATTTATTACATAATGCGGAGAAATGTATAGCATGTTGTGTTTAAGGCTTTTAGCACATAACGCGTATATGTTTAAAGTATATGTTTTATTACACAATGTGTTGTTAGAGCGTGACCGGAGGAATCGGAACCAGTTCCTGTCGGCTCTGTGTGGAAAACAGATCCGAAGTCAGCCCTTAAGCGCGGATGTAAAACCAGAAACTGCCAGTCCAGTTACAGATCCACGACGTGGTTCCGCCGTGTCCTTTAGTTACAACGTTAAAGAGTTCGGATTACGATGGGGAAAATTAAATTCAGTCCTGAAATACAGACGGCAGATTTCTGAGCAGAAAAGTCTCGTGTGTAAACTTGAGTTGTGACGTTTTTGAAAACGTCTCAATTTGAAGCGATTCCATCCGGCGATTAAACTGTTTATTGGAGCTCCTTAAATGACCTTTGTTTTCGGTTTGTTCCTGCAGAGGTTTAGCGTCCTGTGTCCTCCGAGAAAAGATCCTGGACAATGAAATCCTCCGCTGCAAGACGGGAATTCACGCTTTGCTCCGTTTGGCGGTCTGCCGGCGTTTTTTACATCCTCTGGCGCACTTCAAAGCCTGATCGTTTCCTCCATGTGAATGCTGTCGTTCGGCGATGTTAACGTTATGGCTTTATTTGTTTGTTCTCGTTACAGATTTTGGGTGTAACTGTTGTTTTCTAACCGGCCTCCCAACAAGAAGTTGGATCGACCGGTCGTTGTTTAGACGCGCAGCGTTTTGAGAATACTTTGGGTGTCGATATTGCGTCCAAAAGTGACCCATAACGCCCGTCTCTGTGTAGACCCGTAGAGATGTTAGCGTGCATCCTTTACATGAATACCGTATTGATCCAGACGGTAAAAACAAGCCCGCCTTTTCCAAAAGCAAAAAAGACTTTTTGAAAAAATACAAAACATTCAAACACTGCTGGGAAACTTTCCCAAAAGAGAAGAGAAAGAAGAGACAGTCCTTATACTCAAAGCTTTTTTTTCTGGTAAAAGAGAAATGTTAGATAGCATGAAAGCGGGATGTAAAGTCCCACGTTTGTCCCGTCCTTTTGTCTTATATTCGGGTCCGATGCGGTATCGTTCTTGTTTCCTGTGATGCGGCGGTTGACGATTGGTTCAAAAGGTCAGTCAGGTGTCCGTCAGATTGTCTCAGTTGGATTGGGGGAGGAGGGGAGGGGGAGGAGGGAGACAACGTGCAGAAGGTGGTTTTGTTGAAACTGGGCGACGGGGGTTTAGGGACAAAAATTGGCCACCGCCGCCAGCGGCAGTTTAGGCTAGGGAGCCGGCTGTCCAGACGTGTAAGGAAAAGTTGAAGATAAGAACAATAAAACAACAAAAACCAAAAAGCAGAACAAACGCTGAAAGAGGCAACAAAAATGCGGGGCGAGAAAGCGCCAAAACCAACAATTCTTTTGTTAAATCAACACCAAAAACTTTGATAAAATGAAAACAGGTTAAAAAAATTTGCCCAAATGAAGAGGACACCAACTCGGACTGGATCACAACTAGGGTTGGGTATCGTCTGGATTTGTACGAACCAGGACTTTTAAAAATGATTCCGATTCCTAAACCGATCTATGAAAAACTGTATCACTCATGACACATGAACCCTAACCATAACTTATCATGACAAAAACCGAATGACACTTACTGACAGAAGCATTATGTCATAAACGTTTATGACTTGTTCATAATGTTTATGACACGTTCATGACAGTGTCATGTCACTCTTATGTAGAATTTTTTTTTTATTATTTCAATTTAACAATATATTAATGTTTTTAAGTACTTAAATAAAAAAATAAAAACTTTGGCCTTTGCCCGAATGAAGAGGATCTGTCGCTGAAGCGTCTCGAGGTCTCAACACCAACTCGGACTGGATCACAAGTAGGGTTGGGTACCGTTTGGATTTTTACGATTCCGATGCCGAACCGGAACTTTGGTAACACTTTACTTGAAGGTATCTACATAAGAGTGACATGACACGGTCATGAACACATGAACCCTAACCCTAACTCTAACCTCGCAGCGTTGTGTTGTAACCCAAAGCTAACCCTAACTGCCTCGTCGGACGAAGCAGGGGGAATTATCGAGATAACTTTCACCTCCCTAACTCTAACCCCAACTTGTCATGATAAAAACCAAATGACAATGACAAATGACTTATTAAAAGAAGCGTTATGTCATAAACGTTTATGACTGTTTATAATGTTTATGACACGTTCATTACAGTGTCATGTCACTCTTATGTCGATACCTTCAAGTAAAGTGTAACCGGTACTTTTAAAACAATTCCGATTCCTAAACCGATTCTTGAAAAACTGAAAAATGACAAAAGAAAGGCTCTTTTATAGAGTTCATTTTCTTTTTTTTTACTGAAAATTATTTCAATTTAACAATATATTAAAGTTTTAAAGTACTTTAATGTATAATAAGTAAACCTAAGTCACACACAACTACAATGTGATATTTTTTACGTCTGTTTTGGAGCAACAGAGGGAAAATATCTCAGTCGACACATTAAGTGGAACCGAAATGAGGAACTGGAATTTTGCGTTCTAATCCGGTCCGATCCCTACCGGTTGCGTAGGAACCGGTTCTATAGTGGAACCGGGTTTCGGTACCCAACCCTACTCGCAAACTGAAAACAAACTGGCGTGTTTTTTAAGGTCTCGGCCCAGTTCTGATAAAGTCTCGCCGCGTGATTTTTGGCCGCTGACGGAGAGGAAGCAAGAGGGAGGAGAAGGAAGAGGAAGTGGAGAAGGACAGGAAAACTCGAGTGGCAGATGAAGAAAGAGAAGAAGCGCCATCTCTCTCCTCTGATCAAAAATGTCTCAGTTTGTTGAAGGTGAAGACAAATGTATTTCCATCTCGTTCTCCCTGAACCTCCCTCCGTCCGTTTTCTGCGTCCAACTTGTTCCGTTGGTAGTTTTTGTTTCAGGTGCATAAAGATAAAGCGGAGGTTCCCTCATTTTTCCGTCTCCTTCCTCCTGAAGCTCCCTCCATCCGTTTGCATCATTGCTTTGTTTCTGGAACAAAAAGTGTCATCCTCCTCCTCTTCTGCTCTCCATTTTCAGTCTCTTTGTGTGTCTCTCTTGCCCCTCCCGTCATCTCATCTCTTGTCTTTTCGTCTCCCCCCCGTCCCGTCCCGTGCGTTCCTCTTTGTCTCTCCCCCCCCGTCCCGTCGCGTGCGTTCCTCTTTGTCTCTCCCCCGTCCCGTCACGTGCATCCCACTATGTGTCTTTGGGCTCCAGCTTGCAGGACATGTCGAACAGCAGGTTCTGGTTGTCGATCACCTGCAGCTGCCGGACGTACGCCTTGGTCTGCAGGTGGGACGGGGACGTCTCCGTATCCATGGCTACCGGGGGACACACAGGGGAGACAACAGAAAGAAAAAATTAGTTACTAAAACAACAGTTACAGAGTTGCAGACATTTGCGTTCGTTAAGATGAAATATGTCATTTGGTCACTTCATCCTTCCTCCAGAGGTGGAACAAGTACTCAGATACTTTTACTGCAGTAAAGGTACTAATACCACACTGTGGAGATACTCCACTACAAATTCAAGTCCGATCAGCTAAATGGAGTTCTACTTTCCTAGACTTTCTTTCTTAACCCTTGTGTTGTCCTCGGGTCAAATTTGACCCATTTTCAAAAGTTTTTAATAACAGAAATTTGGGCTTCTTTCAACCAAATTGCCCAAAAATGATGTGGATGTGTGGATGTACGTTGTATGGAACCCATACATTTGAACAAATGAATGATTACTTCCACTGAATTGTGGGTGTTTTATTACATTTTTATAGCATTTGAAAAAAACATTTAACTTTGACTTTCTGTGATCCACTAAACATCCTCTGATCTTTACTTTTCGTCCAAGTAGCCTAATCCATAAATTCTGCTTTTTTTTAACTAAAGAAATTTGGTATAATGTCATATAAAGTAGGTTTATTGACCATGAATTTTTTCAATTTTTACCCTGAAAGACAACATGTTCTTGGTCAACGGGACGACAACAAAAGGGTTAAAATAGTCCAACTTTTGTTTTTTATATTCCAACTTTTTTTCCTTGAAATATTCAGACTTTTTCTCAGGAGAAATAGAACTTTTTTTTAGACACAGCTTGTTTAAAATGAATCCATGGTCTGTGTCAGTTCCAGCCCAGAGAGGTGCAGAGACACAAAGTCTCCACCAGATGGAGACAAAGGCTACGTTCACACTGCAAGTCTTCAGCTTCTTTTGCTCACATCTGATTTTTTGCTCACATCTGATTTTTTGTTTGGCTGTTCACATTACCTTTTAAAATGTGGCCTATATCAGGTTCCAGTGGGAACTGTTTGCGGTTTCCAACTGTCCCGTATGAGCAAAAGACCAATACCAATGACATGAGACGCAGCACGCTGCTGCACTAAAGTTAGGGAGGTTATGGAGGAAGTCAGCATTTTCGCTTTCATTTTGAGAGACTTTAGTCATGGTCATTCCACTCGCCATTCCCGGGTGAGTCCCGACTGCCCTGCCTCAGACTGAACATGTCAGGTCGGCCAAAATGAATGCCGACAGCTCCTCGGCAGACGACGGCACGGGACACACCGAACAGACTCGAGTCACCGACCTCGCCAGACTGTCAAATGGCCGATATATCGGGTTAGTGTGTCAGCGCCTTAAGAGTCTTCTTCTTGAAATAGGATTTCATTTTGGGGAATATTCAAACTTTTTCTTGCAACATTCCGTGTAATGTTTCTAAAATTATTACAAATTTTCTAGAAATATTGATTATTTTTTTCTTGAATAATGACTTTTTCTTGCAATATTCCGACTTTTTCTAACAGATTTGATTTGACTTTTTTTAGAAATATCACTTTTCTTTTTAAATAGGACTTTTGTTCTGGCATTGCAAACAGAGCGAGGTCAAAGGTCAGCGGTGTGTTACCCAGCTGACTGCTCCGGTACCGCCTGATGATCCGGACCATCTCCGCCACTTTATGCTGCAGGAGGAAGAGGAAGAGAGAGAGAGAGAGAGAGAGAGAGAGAAGGAAGTTAGAGTTGACCTTTCAAATGATTTTCCCCATTCTCAGATTTGACGGAACGTGAACGGACTCACCATCTTCTCAAAGTTGACGAGTTCGCCGTGAAACGTCTTGCAGCTCTCGTGGAGGAACGTCAAGTCTGAGGAAACAGGAAACAGGAAACATCATCAAGTTAGTTTAAAGGAAGTCGAAGTCAGTGCACGTTTAGATTTGACCACAGAGGGGCGCCGGAGACACAAATCTACACATTAGCTTTAATTCTTTCTTCCTTTCTCCCCCCCCCACCTTTCTTTTTAACCATTTAATGGACTTCCATCCATTCCTCCCTCCTCTTCCTCTGGTTACCATGGAGACAGAGAGCTTAAGGCTGCACACACACACACACACACACACACACACACACACACACACACACACACACACACAGACTGTAAGAGGCATACAGTGTGTACAGTAATCTCATTTAAAGTCCTTTTGAACTGAACGAGTGAAAGCAGAAGGTGTGTGTGTGTGTGTGTGGGTATGTGTGTGTGTATGTGTACCTGCTGTGTTGAATGAGTTTCAGTTAAAGGCGAGATAAAAAGAAAAAAACTGGAGCAAAGAAGAAAAGCGGCGATGGAGAGGAGTCTTTGAAGTGTGTGTGTGTGTGTGTGTGTGTGTGTGTGTGTGTGTGTGTGCCCGTGTGCGTGTCAGGTCAACAGTAACATGGAGCTGATTAGCCAGAAGTGCTAATTAGCAGAGGCGGAGCTAATGTGTCCGCGGCAGCTTCACATCTGGTCCACAGCTGGAGGGAGAAAGACGCAGCAATGATCCAGAGAGGAAGCGATGAGCCAGATCAGGCAGTTTAGTCTCTGACTCCGTCCCAGGAGACTCTCAGGGGACGACGGAGACAGAGCGCATGGCGTCACTCTGGAAGCCCAGCCCACCGGAGGAAGCACAGGGAGATTTAGCTCTGTGTCATGGCAGTGTGTGCAGCTGAACGGTGTTTGGCAGCGGCGCGCCGAGCTCTGAGCAGCCAAGGTCTGCCGCTCGCACGCACACGCACACACACACACCCACCTCTCAGCCGCACTCGTACGCTAAGCTACGGTACGTGTCCATAGTATAGGCGATGGTTCCACCAAAGGGATCGCCCCGCTTCACCGCATTGCACGCTAACGGGTTTTCCACCAGCAGGTACCAGTTTCGTTTCACTGACCAATGACAAGCAAAGAAAACAGGCTCCGCCCTCCTACAGCCGCCATGGCTGCACCTGATTGGATGATCGCTTCACTCGTGGGCTGTCTGCTCCCAGATTTCAAAACAGACCTTGTTTGGAAACTTTCTTTCTTATTTTAGGACAACATTTCACTGAAATGTGTGTGAAATGTGAGGTGGAGAGAAATCTACACATTTACTTTCTTTCCTTCCCTTTCTTTCAGTAGGTAAGTTGTTTTTTTAGTGAGATGTTTCCTTAAAAAACACCAAAAGTCTTTCTTTCTCGACCATTCTATGCATCCATCCATTCCTCCCTCCTCTGGTTAGTCACAGACACACGCACGCACACACACACACACACACACACACACACACACACACAAACGCATGCACACACACACACACACATACATACAGAGACACACACACACACACAAACAAACGCACACCTTTGAGCAGCAGAGGTGTGAAGGGGATCAGTGGAGGTCTCAGACTGGTGATCAGGTCTCTGTAGGACTTGTGGTTCCTGGACGGGTCCTGGAAGATCAGACCAGAACAAGTATTCAGATGCTTTACTGCAGTAAAAGTACTAATACACACTAGGGCTGCACGATTTGAGGAAAATATGCGATAACATCGATGAATATCTTGATAACGATACTACTGGCGATAAATAAACAGGTGTTGAAGTGTTCTCACTTCTGCTGCTTTCAGTGTTCTGCTAAAATAGAACAAACTGCTTGTTGAGTTAAAAACCAATGAAAGGAAATAATTTCCAACTTTCTTTTACTGAACAAGTTAAACATTTAAACATAAAAGGCAGCACTAAAAAAAGAACGACAACTACACAAGTGCAGTTTTCTTACGACTAACAAAAAGTCTCTGAGTGTCTTTCGCGATGAGTTTATTGCGCCGGTTGATATCACGATGACAGTAAAGAAAACCATATATTGTGCTGCCCTAATACACACTGAAAATACTCCACTACGAGAAAAAGTCCTTTATTCAAATACTACTTAAAGAGATATTTTGCTGATTTAAATTCAGCTGTGTCATGGCAGTGTGTGCAGCTGAACGGTGTTTGGCAGCAGCGCGCCGAGCTCCGAGCAGCAGCTCGCTCACGCACACACACACACACACACACACACACACACACACACACACACACACACACACACACACACACACACACAGAGTTCTGCCGCTCGTGTTACTGGCGGATGTCAGCAGACCTCGGCGCTGGCGCCAAACACCGTTCAGCTGCACACAAAGATGGATTTAAATCAGCCAAGTATCCATTTAAGTAAAAGTATGTCCTCATCATAATGTAGTTAAAGTAACATGTGTATATACTCCCTTAAATTTGTACTTTAAAAATAAATATTAATATTCCCAAAACTGATCAGTAGAACTTTGGACTTCATCACATCAGTTCATCTTTATCAAAACTAATATGTTTACTCACCGCGACGCTCTCAAACTGCTGAAACTGTTTCCTGAATTTCCCCGGGAGACCCTGTCACAAACACATGAAGACATTTCAAAAAACCAAGTCCATCAGAGATAAATGATATCAAAGATGTTTGTTTTAACGACCTTTTGAAAGAAAACCTTAAATAACTAATAAATAAATAGTTAATAAGTAACCAGTGTTCAAAGGTCAGCATTAGGGCCCTGACCTGGTCCTTCAACTCCCCCTTGTGGACAAATCAAACAGACTATTTCAGTAAGTTTGGTTTCTGTAGAGTTAAGAGACCATGCAGTGTTAAGTACCAATTAAAATCTGATTTATGGTTCTGTGGAGGCTCCACGTAGAGTTGTGTCTGAGAGAATAGCAGGGCAGGCTTGTGTGTGTGTGTGCGCTTGTTTTACTATATTCGTGGGGTCCAAAAACCGGGGAATACAGTATACTTGTGGGGTCTGCACAGCCTTGTGGGGCCCAAAATGCTGGACCCCACAAGGTTAAAGGGCTGTTTGAGGGTTAAGACTTGGTTGTAGGATTAATGATATAATTAGGTTAGGGTTAGGGTAAGGGTTAAGGTTAGGCATTTAGTTGTGATGGTTAAGGTTAGGATAAGGGGCTAGGGGTTGCATTATGTCAATGACGGGTCCCCACAAAGATAGTGAACAAACGTGCGTGTGTGTGTGTGTGAGGGCGCATGGGGAGTGTGTGTGTGTGTGTGTGTGTGTGTGCGCTCGTGTGTCTCTCCCGTTCTTTCTGACCACGGTGGGAAAGTGTGTGTGAGAGTGAGTGAGTCAGTGAATCAGTGAGTGAGTCAGTGTGTGCGCGTAGGGAGTGTGTGTGTGTGGGGAGTGTGTCTCCCGTTCTTTCTGACCACGGTGGGAAATCTGTAACAGGAAAAGTTAACCCTCTCCTTGATTTCATGTTGTTTATGGGGAAGGAGAACCAGGGAATGAGTTGGGGGAAATGCAACGCTTCAAGCTACGGCCGAGATACGTGTAGTTACATTCTTTGAAAGGTGCACATCAGGCTGCGGCGTAGGGTCGGCACCTCCACGTACCTACATACGTAGCCACAGGGCCTTTTTATTAAATTGGCCTTAAGTTTGTTTGCAGTGTGTTCAGCAGTATTTGCAGCAGTGTGTGTGCAGTGTGCTTGCAGTGTGTGTGCACTTGGTGTGCACTTGGTGTGCAGTGTTGGTAGTATGTGTGTGTGTGTGTGTGTGTGTGTGTGTGAGAGAGAGCAGTGTGTGTGCAGTGTGTTTGCAGTGTTTGCACTTTGCAGTGTGTGTGCAGTGTGTTTGCAGTGTGTGTGTGTGTGTGTGTCTTTGCAGTGTGTGTGCAATGTGTGTGCAGTGTGTTTGCAGTGTGTGTGCAGTGTGTGTGCACTGTGCAGTGCGTGTGCAGTGTGTTTGCAGTGTGTTTACAGTGTGTGAGCAGTGTGTTTGCAGTGTGTGTGCAGTGTGTGTAGTGTGTGTGCAGTTTGTTTGCAGTGTGTGTGCAGTGTGTGTGTGTGCACTTTGCAGTGTGTGTGCAGTGTGTTTGCAGTGTGTGTGCAGTGTGTTTGCAGTGTGTGTGCAGTGTGCAGTGTGTGTGCACTGTGTTTGCAGTGTGTGTGCACTGTGTTGGCAGTGTGTTTGCAGTGTGTGTGCAGTGTGTGTGAAGTGTGTGCAGCAGTGTGTGCAGCAGTGTGTGTGCAGTGTGTGTGCAGTGTGTGTGCACTGTGTTGCAGTGTGTGTGCACTGTGTTGGCAGTGTGTTTGCTGTGTGTGAAGCAGAGCAGCATCAGCTGAGTGATTACCTCCCAGGTGAGTCGTAGACGGCTGACAGCCGGGTTGTCTAAACCCAGAACCACAGCGAGGAACGACAGCAGGTCCTGCTGCTGCTTACAGCTGAAACACACACACACACACACACACACACACACACACAAGAAAACATGTTTTAAAGCCCATTAAAAAAAAAACAGCAAATGTGAAAGTGACGTCTTCAAATGTCTTGTTTTGTCAGTCCAGGACCAAAAGATATTCACTTATAAAACATAAAATCCTCCACATTTTATTGCCTAATAAACACTTTTGACATGGCCTCGACAGTCTCTTCCTGTTTTGCTCATGTCCTTAAAAACATCCTGCCTCTCGCTGAGATATTTAACTCAGTTCATGCTGATTCATCCAGGTCAGTATCTGTGGACTCACAGTGCTGCGATCTTGATGAACTTGCGCAGCAGTTGGACCCTCTTGGGCAGCGACTGACACTGCAGGATCTCCGTGGCGACCCAGTGCTGCACCTCGCTGCAGCGCTGCAGTACCAGCTCCAGGTTCAGGGGGCGCCAGCGGGACTGCTCGCCGTGAAACACGTAACACACAAACTCCACCTGCACGAGACAAACGCAGCTGTAAACTCCGACGCAAAAAGTGTTTTTATTCACTTGTTATTTTCAGTTGACTCCGAAACCCAACACGTCCTGCACAAATGTTTCAAATTCAAGTCAAACTGAATTCTCATCATTTCAGCGTTGAACCCATTACGGAGTCAGTCCCTTTACGACATTAGACATTTAGAAGGACCCAACATGCTTGCAAGCCTTTATTCCATAAAAGGAAAACTAATTCATGAGTAGCGTAGCTTCAGCTTTTTGTGCAAAGTAACATACGAAGTCACAGCGTAACGTACGGAGTCACAGCGTAACATACAGAGTCACGTAAGGAGTAACGGAGTAACGTACAGAGTCACGGAGTTACATACAAAGTCACGGAGTAACGTAAGGAGTCACAGAGGTATGTATGGAGTCACAGAGTAACGTAAGGAGTTACGTACAGAGTAACGTAAGGCGTCACGGAGTAACATACAGTCATGGAGTAACGTACAGAGTCACAGAGTTACGTATGGCGTCATGGAGTCTCTTACAGAGTACGGAGTAACGTAAGGCGTCACGGAGTAACGTACAGAGTCACGGTGTAACGTACGGAGTCTCTTACAGAGTACGGAGTTACGTACGGAGTCACGGAGTTACGTATGGAGTCACTGAGTTACGTACGGAGTCACTGAGTTACGTACGGAGTCACAGAGTAAGGTACAGAGTCACAGAGTAACTTACACATGGAGTAACGTACGGAGTCACAGCGTAACGTAATGAGTCACCAAGTAACATACGGAGTCATCGAGTAACATACGGAGTCACAGAGTAATGTACGGAGTCACGAGTAACGCACGGCATCACGGAGTAACATACACAGCCACAGCGTAACATACGGAGTCTCTTACATAGTCACTGAGTTACGTACGGAGTCACTGAGTTACGTACGGAGTCACAGAGTAACGTAAGGAGTCATGGAGTAACGTACAGAGTCACAGAGTTACGTACGCAGACATGGAGTCGCTTACAGAGTCACAGAGTAACATACAGAGTTATGGAGTAGTAACTTATGAAGTCACAAAGTCACTAACGGAGACGCAGTTATTTACACAGTCACAGAGTCATAACGGTGTAACTAACACAGTAACCGAGTCTTGTACAGAGTCACTGTATAATTTAAATGGTTTACTGACAGTGTTTCAAATCTATAATAGTTCATGGATTCCTTTCCAATGACAAACAAACAATAACAAATTTGTAACTCTTCTGCAATCTGCATGTCTTTCCCATACTAAATTTATCTTGTGTCATTCTTTCACATAAATAAGACCATATAAAAAAAAGGTTAGGTCAAATCGCATAGCATATTCTTATATCCCGGTGTATTCTGCTCTTTTAAGGGGATTTGGTTAGAAAAAGATTAAGAACCTCCGAAGTAGAGAGCTATTAGCAAAAGACTGTCACTATCACTGACCTCATGCACGCAGCTGAAGAGCTCCCAGTCGAACGCCACCAGCTGATTGGCTACTTCCTCGGCCGACATGTCGTGCAGTTTGCTGTCGCCCGGCGTCCAGTGGATCTCCTCGGGGAGAGGAAGCTGGGGGGGGGGGGGGGGAGATGACATCATCATCATCTCACACACACACAGCTGGGTTTAGAAAAGTCTTCAACGTCTTAATTTGAATGATCCGATAGATTGATAAAACGCTGAGAGGGATCTTTGAAGAGTCTCCGTTTTGAAGCTAGAGTGAAGATGTTGTGCCATATGAAACTAGACGATATGAGGAATCCATGTCGTGATAAATAACGCTCCAAAGTTAGGAGACATTTTGGCGAGGGGAAAAACTGGCTTGGCCATTTTAAAACAGCTCCCTCTGTCCCCTCCAGATATCTGAATGAAATGTCTCTAAACTCTGACTGTAGAGTCTGCAGAGTTTAACTTTATTGTCTTCATGTTAAATAATAAATAACATTAATGTAACTGCTTTAATGTAAACACTGAGACTTTTAATAATGCAGCAGTTTAGATCGGGTAAGCAGCGGCAATACCCAACCCTAATTGTCACTGAAATAGGGCTAGAGGGATTTTCGAGATGATCTGTGTCTGCGTTTTATTTGCCTGATAAACAGTAAAGTTAATGAATTAAAAAGTGTTCTACTTTGGCTCAGCTACAGCTGTGTATCTGTCCCTCTGCTTCAGTTTCACTCACCACTGAGTCGGACTTAATGCACCCCGCCCCCCCCCAAAAAAAAACAACACTATCTGACTCTGTTGTACTGGGCATTATGTTCAAAGTTCCTCATTTATTAAATAACTGCTTAAAGCATTTAAACAAAGTTTTGTGTTGGATTATGTAACATTCCAAAAATCTTAAATTAGACTTAAAGGTTTTCATTTTCACTGTAAATGCATATCGGGTCCAAATATCGGTTTCAATTACTACTAATAATCGATATCGGCCTTAAAAAAAAACAGTATCGGTTTGATTAGGGAAATATCCCTAATCAATTAATATTAGTATTAATATTAATATTAATATTCTCGGAAATCAATTGGGACCTTGTGAATTGGAATTGAATCGAATCAGGAAATCAGCGGCGAAACTCCGAGTATCCAAACTTTTTGCTAATGGAAAAAGCAAAAAAACAAAGAGCGAGTCGAGTGGAGCTGTACCATGTAATGGGAATTTGTCCAAATGAGGCCCTAAGGCCTTTCAAATCTGACTCCAATTTATTAATTCCCGCGCCTTCTACCCCAGAACACAAGGATCCATCTGAGACGAAGAGTTCAGTTAAGCAAAGTTGACTGAGTTCAGCATAAGAGGTTACAACACAGCTGTGGGTTCACAAAAACAGAGTCTAAGTTTACCTAGCAACAGACAAAGTCAGAGCTAAGTCCACCAAGATCTCCTTCAAAATGAGATCTCTGATCTGTTCTCTCCCTCAAGCTTTTATCCTATCCTCACGGGGGAGGGGGGGGGGTGTCATCTTAACAAACACACACACCAGGGTCGGGGCCTCTGTGTGGTGTAACTTCTTCCGTTCTCGCAACCTTCAAACAACGCACCTCTATGCCATAAAAGTCTAAACTACTTTTATGACTTAAACTTAACTTTCTGTACATCAGAGACATTTCCTTGAACCACTTCCTCAATGACTGCACACAGCTCTTTTGCAACGAACACAAATACACATATTTTTTTAATAATAATTCTACAACCACGCAGTGGAAACACAGCGTAGGAAACAAGAAAACCAACCAACCAATCAGCGAGTGAGTGAGTTCCTCACCAGTGAGTCGAGCTCGGCGGGCTCGCAGGTGAACAGGTGAGTGTTGACTCCCAGCGTGGTGAACACGGCCTCGTCACTGGGGCGAAACACCGCCTTCTCTGGACACACAGCACACAGTCACTCCCATTTAAAAAGGTGCACCACAGCTGGGATTGACAGCTAAACAACTGCACTGATTATGGATTAATAATATGAGTTTATAACATTTAATTCAGTTTATTTTGAACATGTAAAAAAACTAAAAGATGAATAGGAACATGAACACTTGAGTACGG
>CM046801.1:31753090-31755590 GCA_025617405.1 Perca schrenkii | reverse complement strand
GAGGGCTTTAAAAGAGACATTCACAACACATCTAAAACGATTCAAAATGCACATTCATATGGAAACTACTGGAACGGTGGAAATTATACTCGGCCCATTTCTGACTTTGTCACAGATTTATTTAGAGATGCACACACACACACACACACACACACACACACAGACAGACAGACAGACGACACACACAGACAGAGACACACACACACTGACAGAGACACACACACACACACAGACAGAGACACACACACACACACACACACAGACAGAGACACACACACACACACACAGACAGAGACACACACACACACACACACACACACACACACACACACACACACACACACACACACACACAGACAGAGAGACACACACACACACACACTGACAGAGACACACACACACACACACACAGACAGAGACACACACAGACACAGACACACACAGAGACACGCACACACACACAGACAGACACACACACGTAGACAGAGACACACACACACACACACAAAGCAACACACACAGACACACAAACACAGACAGAGACACACACACACACAAAGCAACACACACAGACACACAAACACAGACACACACACACACACACACACACACTGACAGAGACACACAAACAAACACACACACACACACAGACACAGACAGACAGAGACACACACACAGACAGAGACACACACACACACACACACTGACAGAGACACACACACACACACAGACAGAGACACACACACACACACACACACACACACAGACAGAGAGACACACACACACACATAGACAGAGACACACACACACACACAGACAGAGAGACACACACACACACACAGACAGAGACACACACAGACACAGACACACACAGAGACACGCACACACACACAGACAGACACACACACGTAGACAGAGACACACACACACACACACACACAAAGCAACACACACAGACACACAAACACAGACAGACACACACACACACACACACACAAAGCAACACACACAGACACACAAACACAGACACACACACACACACACTGACAGAGACACACAAACAAACACACACACAAAACACAGAGACACACACTCACAGAGACATAAACACACACACACACGCAATCTCACACACACACACACTCTCTCTCTCTAAATGTAGGCCATGAAGACACATTTAGCCGTGTTGTTTGTGATCTGCAGAACCAGAACTGAAGCTTTTAGGACAAAAAAAGGGAGGCGAGACAGTCAGACGGGTCTATTTTTAAACAAGAGAAGAAGAGAAAAACGCTGGCGAGGATTCAGACAAAACCTTGGGTTTTTTTCTTCTTCTTCTTCTGAACTAAACATTGTGTTAACGTCCCGATGATGAGCGGCTGCTGCAGCACACAGCCCTAATTTCAGCTGCTGAAACAGCACGGCTCAAACACTGTGGCCACATTTACTAAAATACACTGCTGCCTGCCTGTGTGTGTGTGTGTGTGTGTGTATTGCATGCTGCAGTGGGCGTGTCCTGCCGTGGTCCGCCTCTCTGCAGGCGGTTACCATAGAGACACCACGTTGCCGACAGAGAGAGGATGAAGAGGGAAATGAGAGAGAAGAAACGCTGAAGAGGAACCAACGTCATACATCTGAGTGTGTGTGTGTGTGTGTGTGTGTGTGTTTGTGTGTGTGTGTGTGTGTGTGTGTGTGTGTGTGTGTGTGTGTGTGTCTGTCTCTGTGTGTGTGTGTGTCTGTCTCTGTGTGTGTGTGTGTGTGTGTGTGTGTGTGTGTGTGTGTGTGTGTCTGTCTCTGTGTGTGTGTGTGTGTGTGTGTGTGTGATTGGTCAAATATAATCCACGCTACACTGGATTCATCCCAACTATACACGTAGTACACATATGCTGAGACGTACACAAGTGTATGTAAGTGTCAGTGATTCCGAAAAACTTGCATAAACCCCCCCCCCCCTCGAATGATCCAGCGATGTCAGGATGTACACATTCACAGCTACGGCGTGTGGAAACTGTGCACATATTATGGGATGTGCAGTAAAAGCCATGCGAGGAAGGATGGGGAGAAGGATGCAGAAGAGCGAGAAGATGGTGCGAGTGTGGAGAGACAGAGGACGGAGGGAGAGAGTGTGAACGTGGGAGGAAGAGGAGAGAAAATGAGCGAGTCCAAACGGGATGGAAAGAACGCCTACAACCTCGGAGGGAGAGAGAGAGAGAGAGAGACGGAGAGAGAGAGTGTGAACGTGGGAGGAAGAGGAGAGAAAACAAGCGAGTCCAAACGGGATGGAAAGAACGCCTACAACCTCGGAGAGAGAGAGAGATTATACCGACTGTTCACTGCCAGACAACTCTTATATAAAGACACAGATCGTAACAATAAAATAAAGATATGAAAAGTTTAGATGATTTAGAACAAGAGTCTGAAAGAAGCAGGTTAGTTTGCTGAAAGAAATCTCCTTTTGAATCACGAAGTATGTCAAGGCCTCCATGTTGATTTTCAGAAAACA
>CM046801.1:31685590-31745590 GCA_025617405.1 Perca schrenkii | reverse complement strand
CTAACAACGGTGTCCGATTTCAAGTTATTATTTGTGAAGTTTAGCTAGGTGTTTCGTTAGCTGCGACTGTCCCTTCAATCCTATCTATGAGTAGCTACAAATCACGGCTAGTTAGCTTCATTTTTGGTCGTAATTCAAGTATATTTACAGTTTGAATTTCGTCACTCCAGTTATACAACATCTAACTAAATGTTTTATAAAGCTAACTACGTTGTCCGATTTCAAGTTAATGAATATTTGTGAGCTGTAAGGGTGTTGTTAGCTGCAACTGTCCCTACAACCCTATGTGTACAGATTGCGGCTAGTTAGCTTCATTTGTGGTCGTAATTCGAGTATATTTACAGTTTGAATTTCGTCACGCCACTTACACATCTAACTAAATGTCTTATAAAGCTAACAACGGTGTCCGATTTCAAGTTAATGAATATTTGTGAGCTGTAAGGGTTTCGTTAGCTGCGACTGCCCCTTCAATCCTAGCTGTGTGTAGCTACAAATCAAGAATAGTTAGCTTCATTTTCGGCGTAATTCCGAGTATATTTACAGTTTGAATTCCGTCAATCCAGTTATACAACAGCTAACTAAATGTCTTATAAAGCTAACAACTGTGTCCGATTTCAAGTTAATGACTTTTTATGAATTCCAGAGGAATTATAAGAAGAGGCTAGCTATAGCTAGCCTCCTCTAGCTATAGCTCCATCCAGCCGCAGGCTCTATCAATGAGACTCGAGGCGTGTATTTCACCGATCGTTTGTTTAAATAACTCAACACATTATAATTACACACATTATAAGATTAAATGGAACCTGTGGTAAGAGATTGCTGGCGTAACAAGCTCTCTGACCGTGCTCTCACTCACACATACCTGGCATTAGGAAGAGGAGAGCTGCAGGCCCTGGAGCTCTGTCAGAACACCAGCGTTTAGTAATCCATTTGCAAAAACCGGTGACTTTGCACGGGTATGGAGTGCTGTCGGCTGCTAGCCCTAAAGGAGCTCAATCGAGCTCAGAGCAGGCCGGGGTGTGTGAAGGAAGGCAGGCTGGGCGGCGAGGCAGCAACACAGGCAGCAACACAGGCAGCACCGGCGCTGAACTCCGACACACAGTCGGACAAAATTTGCAATTAGCCATCAATTTTCGTAAAACGGCCCATATTTGAGCTTTACATAGTTGATTTCTCGCATAAAAAAGTTTCAGAAGTGGATTTTGTAATGGAGTAGCAGAGATCTGCGTGACCTAGATTCGGAAGACTACCTGATCTCAGGTCAGTTGTGTAGCCTATGTAAATGTTGGGGCGTGACCTCTCTCTTAATACACCCATGGGCTGACAAAGGTTCCGGTTTTTGGGAGGTTGACGACAACTTCCAGCTTTGTTGGGATTCGCCCGTTTTCAGCGGCAGTTTCAAAATATGAGATTTTCATAGTAAAGGGGTGTCAATGGGACTTTGAGCTTCTCTGTATGTCCTATTTACCCACCGAACTGTCGTTATTCAACTATGACAGGGTAAAATCGGTTTTGCATTCTATCACCCCTTTAAGGTGAGGGTAAGGGTTAAGGTTAGTCATTTAGTTGTGATGGTTAAGGTTAGGGTAGGGGGCTAGGGAATGCATTATGTCAATGGCGGGTCCCCACAAAGATAGTGCCACAAACCTGTGTGTGTGTGTGTGTGTGTGTGTGTGTGTGTGTCAGTGTGCGTGTCATTCGATAAAAACGGCAAAGGGCAACGTTATGAATCAAACTCCTGGCTTCTTTGTGCCGGAGCCTCTCGGAGACATGCTGAACATTAGCGGAGAAGTGTTGCATAATAACACTCTCACACTCACACGATGATGTGATGATAATGGATCCTCTGAGAGAGAGAGAGAGAGAGAGAGAGAGAGAGAGAGAGAGATTATTCCGGGCTGTGACGGGTGCAGAGGGAACAGCGGGACGTCTGTGGGACTTAATAAACGTGCGTTATCCTGCTAAGATGTCACGCTTTGTGCCCTCTCGCAACACGTTAGATTAACAACCGACCAATTAACACCCAGATATAACGCTGCATGGTGATCGGGTTAAAAAAAATGGATCTAAATGTCCTGGTTGTAGAACTAAAAGATTTTAAAACTGTTTTGTCCCAGCGGCAATCCCGCTGTTAAACTGTAGAATCACTTGCACACAACGCAAGAGCACCTTGGTCATGTCTAGCTGTAGAAGTTCTGCATATAACTGCGCAAGTCAATGTGGTCACGTACTGTGTTTTTATCCATGTTCTACTGTCTGTTCTATATGTTTTCACGTTTTGTGTGTTGCATGTTATGTGGTGGTCTACAATGTTTTAAGGATGTCCTGCCTCTAAAACTGTATCTTAGTTCACCTACCAAGTAACCGGAACCTGAAAGATAACAACCGGCTGAGATAACAAATCACTCACGAAGCATTCCTGGATGGGAGGACAACGTGCGCTGGTTTATTGGCATTTCTTTAAACCAATCACAATCGTCTTGGTGGGTCAATTTTTCATTCCTGCCCTCATCTATGGTCTTGAAGGCTGGGTCACGACCGAAAGAACGACATCCATGGTACAAGTGGAGGAGGGTGGCTGGCGGCTCCCTTTGAGATAGGGCGAGACGCTCACTCCAGCAGAACGGCTGCGGACGGGCTCCGCTGCGTGTCTGCTGCGTGCTCCACCATCCGTCAATGCCCACCAAGTCCAGATTTTTTGCGGCACAGCTGTGGCCATGACTGACAGCTGTAGTCACGAGGACCCAGGAGATCTCGCGAATTCACGTAATATAGAACCAGAAAACCACCACCAGTTAGTTTCCATCCAGAGGAGTAGAGGGGAAACAGCTCTGTGCTGTGTTTTCAAGGTGTAGTGCAGGGAGATATGATCCACCATGAGCACGGTGGATTTTATTTTGAAAATTAACCGGATGTTTATTTTGTTTCTGTGCTCGACTTCCTGTCCCGCACAATCGGCCTTGAGCTGAATTGCTGCGGAGCTCTCCGGCGTCCGGCAAAAATAGAAGCTCTGCGTATCTGCTGCGGAGGGCTGTGGACCGCCGGAGCTGGGACCGCAGTCGAACGCAGCCGTTCTGCAGTCAGTGGAAACACACACATTGACTTTAATGGAAACCTAAGGACTCCGCCGCCATTCCGGAGCCATTCCGAGCCGTTCCGGAGCCGTTAAGCAACCGTTACGCAGACGGTGGAAATTGGGGGTCAGTCATCGGAGTACAGCCGCTGCTCCTTTGCGTCGAAAGGAGCCAGTTGAGGTGGTTTGGGCGTCTGGTAAGGATGCCCCCTGGACACCACCCTAGGGAGGGGTTCCAGGCATGTCCAGCTGGGAGGAGGCCTCGGGGAAGACCCAGGACTAAGTGGAGGGACGTCCAGCTGGGAGGAGGCTTCGGGGAAGACCCAGGACTAGGTGGAGGGACGTCCAGCTGGGAGGAGGCCTCGGGGAAGACCCAGGACTAGGTGCAGGCACGTCCAACTGAGAGGAGGCCTCGGGGAGGACCTTGCTGCTGCCCCTGCGACCCGACCTCGGATAAGCGGACAAAGATAGATGGATGGTTTTGGGCAGCGCTAAGCTCCGGACGGAGCCACGGTGACTGCTAAATAGTCTCCGGAATGAACTGGTTTTGGTGGAACATGTGTATGTTCAAAAGTAGTTTTAGTCGTGCAACAGAAAACTCAGATTGGACAGATAGTCTAGCTCAGTGATTTTCAACCACTGTGCCGCGGCACACTAGTGTGCCGTGAGAGATCGTCCTGTGTGCCGTGGGAAATTATCCGATTTTACTTAATTGGTCCAACAAATTTTTTTATTGAGTGACTGCAAATCATTTTCCATTGTTGCGCATCTGTGCCTCAATATGATGACTGGCAGAGAAATTAAATACTATTCTGTGTCAGTAGGTGGCAGTATAGCGCAATAATGACCTTGTTGATTTAAGACAATAGAATTACTGCCAGCAGGGCAGTAATTTTGCGACCAAAATTTGAGTGTGCGACTGAATTTTACATCCAGTCACACATGTGCGACCAGTAAATTTGCCCCCTTTTTTACACGTTAAACGTTGACATTTCAGTACCTGAGAGCGCGTAAGCGCAAGCTTATCTGTCCTCTCTGAAACACAGAGACAGAGAGCAGAGCTCTGACACACACGCACACACTCGCACACACGCAGAGCTGCAGACGATGCGAACTACGTCGGCTCTGCAGTTTTGTGGAAGTCACAGTGAGTCACGGAAATGCCGATAAAGTGGTTTCAAGTGTGGTTACAGTTTTTCATAACTTCACGCAGACAGCGCTTGCTGTGATATGATATTAATGGCGAGCCGAAAGCGGTCATGGTGCTGTTGACGTTACACTTCCTCAGAGCCGAGCAGGCACAGCAGTGGTTTCTGTGCCCTGGAGGCTGACTGATAGGCTGAGGTTGTAAGGCAAGGCAACTTTATTTCTACAGCACCTTTTGGTTGTGTCCCTAAAATTTTCAGTTGGGGGCCACTATGCTCCGAATGAAAAAAGTTAGTCTGGAGCCCTGCTGCCACCTTTCGCGCACATCCCGCAGTGACAGGATGTAAGCAGTAGGGCCGAGATCATCGATGTAAGCCTGCAAAAGCGATGGATACATAAAAAAGAAAAGAAAAATGCAGATTCTGATTATTAGGCTACAATGTGTCATTTTTGGTTGGTGGTGTGCCGCGGGATTTTTTTAATGTAAAAACTGTGCCGTGGCTCAAAAAAGGTTTTAGCTAGCTGTCTGGATTTACCCTGCAGAGATCTGAGGAGCAGTTAACCATAGTCCTCACAAATCCACCAGCGGTTAGAACACCAACACAAAGAAAGAGGAAGGGGACGAAAATCTGGCCGAAATGAAGGACATCCGTCCATTTCCGTCGGCACCAGAGCAATCCCGGAAGTGGAACGTCGTGGATTTATAGACTAATATTACGATGATGACAATAAAACTATAGATTGTGCAGCCTTCCTGTTTTGTCGGGATTAAGGGCTTTTCACACGGGGAGCGACACTCGGCCTGCGTAGTCGCGTGGATCTGCGTCTCACTACGCTCCTCATGGGAAGGGACAACGCTCCGCTAGTAAACACCAGGCGATCAATGCGTGGTAACCATGGAGCTACCGTATCCTTGCCATACAGTTGAAGGTGATTAGCTGACTGTGGTCTCATATATCCCTGTAGGAGCCACATATTGTGTGTTGTTTATGGTCTCATTTATATTATTTATTGATTATTAGCCAATATTGTGCACTTATATTGTAGGCGGTGGGCGTGTTCATCGCGGTTTGAGCGGAAGCAATAACATATTTGTTTGCTTCACCTGGGTATTTGGGGCTTTGACGGAGAGGGGGCAAACACGCCTGGGAGCAAACACTTTCTGTTGCCCGCCACACTAACACACTTATTTTGACTCACAAAGTAACTTTATTTGGTAACTGCAGTGCTACTTGTATTTTACGTGTGGAGGAATAAATCATTGCAATACAATCTGGAGCGCGTCACAGTGTGTTTATGCATCTCTCTGGGTTTAGTCCCTCGCGGAAGCACTTTGTTGGACCGCTTACAGCCGCAACAATCCCTAATCACAGGCTGATTTATTATAAATAGTGTTAATACTAGTCTTTCCTAACCACGGACTGTTATCGTTGATAGCTAAAGTTAGCTAAATTAGCATGGTCATAATTACGTACGTTGCCTGATAAATCCAGAAGCCCTGCTGTCTATGTCCTGATAACTGTTTAGAAAACAGGTTTAGAGAACTCAAACAGAAGAACAGTAAATCTTAGGATTTTTGACAAATGTGTGTGTGTGTGTGTGTGTTTTTTTTAAATATATATTCTTTAAATGTCTTCTTCTATAAACTGATAATATTAAAATACTCAAATGTTTAGATGATCAAGTCATCAGATTTTTAAAAGAATTTTCTTTTTTACATTTTTCTGGAATACTTTTTATTTATTTAAAAAAAGGGGGTTATTCGTTAACATATTGTT
This sequence comes from Perca schrenkii, assembly GCA_025617405.1. NCBI lineage: Eukaryota > Metazoa > Chordata > Actinopteri > Perciformes > Percidae > Perca > Perca schrenkii. The sequence goes on along the minus strand of CM046801.1, from coordinate 31,739,593 downwards.
GTAAATATATAGGATTTCAAAATTAATTTGCAAAAAATAAATGTTTTCATATCATTGTTAGAGGAAAAAAAAAAAACGTAATTGTTTTTGTGTTTCTGGAAAAATACAAATGAAAACGTGGACGCAAACAAAACACACCCTGCAGCCGCTGACAGGCAGCAACACACACACACACAGACACACACACACACAGACACACACACACACAGACATACACACATTCCTGCAGGAACACATATGTACACGCATGCATGCACACCCACTTCAGCTGTAATAAGCAGGCTGCGTTTCTGAAAGAGGACGGCAGCGATTATGTAACCACACACACACACACACACACACACACACACACACACACACACACACACACACACACACACACACACACAGCTGAACATCCTGCAGGAATCCAGCTTCTCTCTGCTCTGAATGTGACAATATTTTCTCAGAGAAAGCGTGGAGGACGAACCCCGACCTGTCAGATTAAATCAGCTGCGTTCGCTCCTTCCTGCGCCAGCTGCTCCGTCTTTGCACGCGACACGCCCTCTGCTTTTAAAACGTGACCTCCTCAATAATTGACTATCCCGTTGCCGTTGGGTTAGAAAAAGGTCCTGTTTTGCCCGGACCGAGAGCCCCAAGAGCCCGAGAGATTCAGCGTACTGGAAGGACACAGGAGCTCCAGCCACTGGAACGTTCTGCCCAACGATTCTTTGAGCTTTTGTGACTTCTCAGGGATAAAGAAAAGCAGCTTTGAGCAACAGATATACAGAACTGTCTATGTAGGCCTGGGTAGCGCTCAAACAATATACCCATACCGGTTCCTAAAATTATATTTTTTTCAATCCCAATTTCATAAAAAAAAAAAAAATTAAATCTATGGTAACACTTTACTTGAAGGTACCGACATAATCGTGACATGACACTGAATTGACATAACACTGTCATGAACGTGTCATAAACGTTATAAACAAGTCAAACATTTATGACTTCTGTCACTACGTGTCATTCGGTTTTTGTCATGACAAGTTGACATTGTTTGGGTTGTCTTGAGTTTGGGTTGTCTTATGACAAGTTGACATTAAATTTGTCTTGATTATGACAACTTAACATTAATCAAAGTGACATTACCAGAAGTTGTCTTGGTCATGACAAGTTGACATTCAATTTGTTTGGGATGTCTTTGTAATGACAACTTGACATTAACCAGGATGACATTACCAGAGGATGTCTTTGTCATGACATCTTGACATAATGTCATCCTGTTTACTGTCAAGTTGTCTTAATAAGGACACTCCAAAGAAATTTAATGTCAAGTTGTCATGACAAATATATCTTCTGGTAATGTCATCCTGGTTAATGTCAAGTTGTGATTACAAAAACATCCCAAACTAATTTAATGTCAACTTGTCATGACCAAGACAACTTCTGGTAATATCACTTTGATTAATGTCAAGTTGTCATAATCAAGACAACCCAAACAATGTCAAAATGTCATGACAAAAACCAAATGACACTTTATGACAGAAGTCATAAACGTTTATGACTTGTTTATAACGTTTATGACACTTTCATGACAGTGTCATGTCAGAGTTATGACAGTGTAATGTCACGATTATGTCGATACCTTCAAATAAAGTGTTACAAAATCTATTTTAAGAAAAACAAACGACAACATTACATATTACGGCACAACTCTTTGTATTTCTGTTCCTGCGAGTCCGTGATCCGTCTCTGTGTAACGTAGAGTTTCTCTACGACGTGTAACGTTAGACAGCCATTCACAGACATTATTAGATCTTGGTAGAAGCATGCTGCGTGCTGATTGGCTCCCTGGTGCTGACAGTTATACTCCTTAGGGTATTGAGTGACAAGGCTTTTTTTGTTGTTGAAGACTCTCGATACTGGGTCTGATTGGACCCTTTGGTGGGCCAATTCTGGCCCATTGGCTGTATGGTTGTCACCCTTGCTTTTGGCGCTGGCTAAAAGCCACAACCACCCACCCACACACACAATTTCTTTTTGGCACGTGGTCTTCCGTGCAGCTACATTAGAAACAATCTGAAAGTTCCCTGTCTCACCTGTGCAGATCCCGGAGCGTTTTCCCGCCGCGCTGTCCAGCAGAGCGAGGGTCAGGTTGTCTGGTGTGTCGGGAGGGAGGGGCGTCCCCCCACCACTCCCTCCGCCGCTCTCCGTGATCAGACTGGCCTCAGAGCTTTGCTCGTCGCTGGACAGAGACGGGCTGCGGACGTCTCCGGAGCCGTTGGCGCTGCCGGGCGCCGGGACGACACCAGGCCCCGTGGCTGAGGGCCAGGAGGGGGGGTCCTCACTGTCGGGGCTGCAGGAGGGGGGAGGGTGTCAAAGGTCACAGTTTAGACCAACAATCACCACTCTGGTTTGGTTGAAATAAACCCTTAATTCACCCATTTACATGTGGAGATATGCTGGCTCTATACACGCTAAAAGTCCTGATTATTTACATGGAGTCTGGTGGAGATATGCTGGCTCTATACACGCTAAAAGTCCTGATTATTTACATGGAGTCTGGTGGAGATATGCTGGCTCTATACACGCTAAAAGTCCTGATTATTTACATGGAGTCTGGTGGAGATATGCTGGCTCTATACACGCTAAAAGTCCTGATTATTTTCATGGAGTCTGGTGGAAATATGCTGGCTCTATACACGCTAAAAGTCCTGATTATTTTCATGGAGTCTGGTGGAAATATGCTGTCTCTATACATGCTAAAAGTCCTGATTATTTACATGGAGTCTGGTGGAGATATGCTGGCTCTATACACGCTAAAAGTCCTGATTATTTACATGGAGTCTGGTGGAGATATGCTGGCTCTATACAAGCTAAAAGTCCTGATTATTTACATGGAGTCTGGTGGAGATATGCTGGCTCTTTACACGCTAAAAGTCCTGATTATTTACATGGAGTCTGGTGGAGTTTGGTGATGGTGATTTCAGGGCTGTTTCATGTTAAACTAAAAGGATCTTACTCTTTAACTAAAAAGGTCTATTTCTGTAGGGATCCATCCCATAATGTTGTCAGACACTTAGAATAATAATCTGAGTCTGTCAGCAGCAACAACAGAACTTTTAGTGGACTCTAACTGCTGCTGAACATTAGTCCTGTAGGGTTACATTACAGCTTGGTTCCTGTTTAATACTGGACCAGTTTCACAGATTGTTGTTCTCATCAGACACACAAACATGGAGACATAGGGTTGAAAAAAAACGGTAGTTACCCATTAGTTTAAATCATAATCACGGGGCCTTCAGGGGAGCACAGTGTCATTGTTAATCACTAAAGTATATCGGTTAGCGTTTCATGTACAGGTGACTCCATCACCCCCCCCCCACCTCTTATCTTGACAGGGTTGCCCGATGGCCCGGGAAAGTTAATATTACAAACTACACTGTAAAAAGTGCTTAGTTGTATCAACTTTTTTTTTAAAAAGACAGTTTTTGCGTGTTGTTACGTCTTTTTTCCGAAGTGCGAATTGTTTTCCCATTGTTATTTTTGTACTTTGACGTTTTTTTACAAACGTTCTTTTGCAGGTTTTTTCCGAAGTTTGACTTTGTTTTCTATGTTTATGTTAATTTTGACATTTTTTTAGAAGTTTTTTGACAAATTTTTTTGTTTGAAGTTTGACCTTGTTTTTCGATGTTTTTTACACTTTGGACGGTTTCTACGTTTTTGCCGCTTTTTTCGCGACACTTTTGACATTTGTTAAACTTTTTTTCAGTGGGTTTTTTGGCAATTTTTTTGACGCTTTTGACATTTTTTCAACCGTTCTTTTCGACCTTTTTTTTCTTCTTCGTAAAAAAAAAAAAAGAACTATTTGTATAGGGGCCAGTGGAGAATTGTAGAATTCTCTGACCTGAACACCTCCCGGGCCTGGCCGCTCTCCGGTGACGTCTCCCTGAAGAAAGGAACGACCCGGGACAGACTGGCCCTCCGGCGGGACGCCCCTGTCCCCCCGCTGGCCTTGTCCGCCACGCCGCCGACAAACCCCCCGGCCCGGGTCAGCGCCGTGGTCTGCTTCTTCAGGAACTTCTCCAGCGGTTTCATCCCCGCCGGCATGTTGGGACGCTGGGCGGCTGGAGAGACGCTGCTGGGACAAGTAGTCAGATTACTGCAGCAAAAGTACTAATACCACACTGTAAAACACACTCTGTTACAAGTTACAAGTCCTGCAGTGTAAGTATCATCAGGAATATGTAGTTACCATATTAGAACAAGTGTAAAAGATCCAAACTGTGTGCGTGTGTGTGTGTGCGTGTGTGTGTGCGCGCGCGCAATAATCTTAATGTGTAAAGTAACTAGTAACTAAAGCTGTAACAGATGAATGTAGTGGAGTAACTAAAGTAACTAGTAACTAAAGCTGTAACAGATGAATGTAGTGGAGTAACTAAAGTAACTAGTAACTAAAGCTGTAACAGATGAATGTAGTGGAGTAACTAAAGTAACTAGTAACTAAAGCTGTAACAGATGAATGTAGTGGAGTAACTAAAGTAACTAGTAACTAAAGCTGTAACAGATGAATGTAGTGGAGTAACTAAAGTAACTAGTAACTAAAGCTGTAACAGATGAATGTAGTGGAGTAACTAAAGTAACTAGTAACTAAAGCTGGAACAGATGAATGTAGTGGAGTAACTAAAGTAACTAGTAACTAAAGCTGTAACAGATGAATGTAGCGGAGTAACTAAAGTAACTAGTAACTAAAGCTGCAACAGATGAATGTAGTGGAGTAACTAAAGTAACTAGTAACTAAAGCTGGAACAGATGAATGTAGTGGAGTAACTAAAGTAACTAGTAACTAAAGCTGTAACAGATGAATGTAGAGGAGTAACTAAAGTAACTAGTAACTAAAGCTGGAACAGATGAATGTAGTGGAGTAACTAAAGTAACTAGTAACTAAAGTAACTAGTAACTAAAGCTGGAACAGATGAATGTAGTGGAGTAACTAAAGTAACTAAAGTAACTAAAGCTGGAACAGATGAATGTAGTGGAGTAACTAAAGTAACTAAAGCTGGAACAGATGAATGTAGTGGAGTAACTAAAGTAACTAAAGCTGGAACAGATGAATGTAGTGGAGTAAAAGTCCAATATTTCTCTCTGAAATGTAGCGCAGTAGAAGTAGAAAGTGGCCTTAAAGTACCTTAAATTTGTCTCCTTGAGTGCAGTACTCGAGTAAATGTACTCGATTACATTCCACCACTGGAGGTGGAGACTTAAAAGGATGGTGCTGGTGATGCAGAGGTGAGGGGGGGGCTACATCATCCAGCCCCCGCGGGTCTGGAGGGGAGCAGGTGTGCGCTCGGGGCTGCTCTCCGGAACAACAGCACCGGGGGGCTTTAACCCATCGGTGTAGACGGAGGTGTCGGTAAAGGTGTGCTGTAGAGTCCTCCGGATAATATCACCGCGCCGTGATATTTAAATTAACCCCTTTTTTTTTTTTTTGCTTCAAAAAATAAATAAATAAATTCCCCGAGAAACCTGCTCCGTGCGGCCGCTCCTCCGCCCCGGCTACACCGCGTCCTCCTCCCCGCTCTCCTGGCTCTCTGCAGCGGCCGCGTAAACGCCAAGCTCCGGGGGAAAAGATTGCTCCCGTCCGTAGGCGGAAAAAGAACCGACAATATGAACACCCCCAAACCGAGCTGTCCGTCTCTGCAGATTTCTCCGGTGGGTTTCTTATCCTTTTTTTCCCCGTTAAGGTGGACCGACCGAAAGACCGTGTGCAGCGGCGGACTCCTCCGCGATATCTCCGAGATAAACTGCGGCTCAAATCATCGACGTTGCTGGATTTTCTTCTCCCCCCTCCCTCCCTGCGTTTTCGCGGTTGTTCCTCCTTCACACACACCTGGAGGATAAAACCAAACCCGCCCGGCGCGGTGCGTTTGGGTGCTGTAGGTTTTCTCAGCAGCAGCGGCGGCGTTTGGTGTTGGTGTTTTTACTGCAGCAGGCTCTCTCTCTCTCTCTCTCTGCCTCCCTCTCCGCTAAATTAGTGGGATGAGAAGTGACTCGTAACATTCTCACTCCCTCTACCCCCCCCACCCGATCTGCTGCAGTTGCGCGCTCCCGACAGCACGGGCTTGCGCATGCACATTTACTTCCAGTGCTGTAAAATTGATGGAAATGAAAATATCCTTGACGACAAGCAGCAGGAATATTCATCAGTAAATAGACACCGATTCTATGGAATAACAATATTTTGATCAATATTAAATAAATACATAAATAAATATGTGCCTAAATTTATCTAAATAAATAAATGAGGCAATAAATATCTATAGACAAATACAAAAATTATATATATTTGTTATATAGTTCAATAAATAATAACGTTCTATATTGACTCATTCATATATTTAGATTTACATTTATTTAATTCCAGATATGTTTCATAGGCGCGCGCAATGATTGGCCAGAAGGCACGTTCAGGGCCTATCCCCCTGACCAATCAGCTGTCCTAACTAGAGAACGACCAATACTGTTTTTTAAAGGCCGATACTGATGCCGATTATTAGTAGATAATGAAACCGATATTTGGAACCGATATGCATTTACAGTGAAAATGAAAATCTTTATTTGTTTTGAGGCATTTTTAGGCCTTTATTATTGACAGGACAGCTTAGACTTGAAAGGGGAGAGAACCGAACTCGCGGCTGCTGAGTCCAGGACCGAGCCTCTATATATATATATATATATATATATATATATATATATAAAGTTTCTATATCAGAAATTTGGGTTTCCTTCAACCAAATTGTCAAAAAAAAAATACATGATCAGTTCACTACTTTCATTGAATTTGGGTGTTTTATTCAATTTGATAAAATTTGAAAAAAAAAAGTGATAAAGTGATAAAAGAACGTTAAAAAAAGTGACAACAATTTCAAAGAAAAACTTTAAAAAGGTGATTCAAAAGAATGTTGTGGAAAAAAACTTAAAAAAACGTTGAAAAAAGTGACAAAAATGTCACAAATTTTTTTTCTCGCAAAAAACAATCGACAAAAACGTCAAAGTGACAAACTTAGAAAAAAAAACACTTTTAAAAAACGTTGAAAAAATATGACAGAAAAATACTACAAAAAGTGTCAAAGCGTTGAAAAAACAGTTTTTAATTTCATTTAAAAGTTTGACCCAGAAAAACTAAAAGTTGCAGCGTGGACAAGAAGACAACACGAGGGTTAAGCAAATATTTAATAAATGGGAAACTTTCAACATAATCCCCAGTAACAGAGAGTCAGATAGTGTTGTGGGGGGGCATTAAGTCCGACTCAGTGGGGAGTGAAACTGAAGCAGAGGGACAGACAGATCTGTAGCCGAGCCAAAGTAGAACACTTTTTAATGCATTCACTTCATCGGTTATCAGGCAATAGTAAATAAAACGCTGATACAGATAATCTGCAGACTGCCAAAAAAATAAACGTCCCGACAATCGGCCAGGGCCGATATTCGGTCTCTCCCTAACCCTAACCCTAACTACTGGAGGTCAGTTGTGTTCAAACTCCGCTCTATTCAGGAAGTGTCTTTTTTTAAGGGCAGATGCAATAAAAAGGGAAGTTTATATATATGACGCACCGTGATGTGTCATATATATAAACCATGGGAACCAACCGTGTGAAAGAGACCAGTGAGCCTTTATTCATCTGTGTGTACGTGGTCATTATGTGTTGTAATCTGATCATTGATGGTCACAGTTTCATAACCGCAAACGGTAACGGGAGACACACACACACACACACACTCCTCCTTCTGTATGCATGGCCGACTCCTCCAGGAGGAGCCGTCTGCAATATGTTCCGGTAAACTGACACCGCCTCCATCAGGGAGGAGAGGACTCACATTTATTCTCTAGAGACGACGTGTCCTCACACTCACGTGACCCTCCGGCAGTCGCTTGTCGGGCGTAAGTTATCTCACAATGTCATACGGACTTGTTCGCGAGAGCGCGCTGCCTGGCTGACGGTTACGTTTGGTTATGTACAAGTTAAAGGCCGGCTCCATCTAACTTCTTTTCCGGGTTTTTTTCAAACGGAAACGTCCACTCGGCCTCTGCAAAAAGCGGTGACGCAGGTTACCTCGGTCGACTTCTCAGTTAGATTATGAATAATGTGAACGCTAGCACTAGCTGAGTCAACGTTAGCGGCGCTAAGTTCCGCAATAACGGCACAGTGGCTAAGCGTGTGACCCTACCGCTGTATGGAAAGCCAAACAGTTCAAATACACGTGATTTCTCACACGTAGACAACGCATTGTCAACGTGTTAATGTGTTGTTTACGTGTGAGAAAACACGTGAATTTGAACTGTTTGGCTTTCCATACTGCCTGTCGAGCGCCAGTGTGACGTCACGGGAGCACCGTAACAGTTTCTACTCGCGCATGGTGGTGGCGACACTGGATCAAGCCTTTCATTCACCATAAAAGAACTCATCTTAACCCAGTCAGTTTACCAGAGACTTGTAGTCACTCTGAGAGTCCTGGCATCACGTTGCCCTCGAGCTCGTCCAGGCCTCCTGTTTCGGCTTTGTCGCTGAAAAAAATAGAGTGGTACACACCATCTGGTCGCGCACTCAGAATCCCGTCACATTGGCGCGCGCCAGCTCGGCCTCGGTGACTATCAAACAGCCCTCAGGCAGCACATAACACCAACTAACTTAGCGATGGAGGCAGCGGTAGACCAGCAGCTCCCGTGTTCTTTGAAAATATGGGGTTCTTTCAACTACCTGCCCAAAAATAACATGGGTAGGTCCATACACTAAACTGCTGTAATTGTGCATCTACGTACGTTCCTCTGATCTTAATTGTTAGCTAAAGTAATTCATAAAAATTAGTTTTTTAACTCAAAATTAGGCATCATTTAATATAAGTGAAATAAAAGAAAGGAAAATTGACCGTTTAAAACACCACAGTCACACACACACATTACACTAACTAACTAACTAAGCGATGGCGCTAGCAACCCGCCGTGTTTTGGGAGGTAAAATGTCTGATGAGTCTGGTGGCTTTGAAGAGAGCGGATATAACGGCTTCAGTTCCCCTTCGGAAAGGGCCGTCTGAAGAACTCAACACGACAAGAGGAGAGGAGAGGAGAGAGGAGAGGAGAGGAGAGGAGAGGAGAGGAGAGGAGAGGAAAGGAGAGGAGAGGAGAGGAGAGGAGAGGAGAGGAGAGGAGAGGAGAGGAGAGGAGAGGAGAGCAGAGGAGAGGAGAGCCGTGGTTGAGCCCGGACTCCGCCGGGTGATGTGGAGCGACCGAGAAAACCATTTGTGGAACAGCAACAACCGAAAGACCCAACAAGGGAGGTCAGCTTCAGACAGTCACTGTCCTACAAGACAACAAGACAAAGACAGTGTGTGTGTGTGTTACATAATACTGTCTGACTGTGTGTGTGTGTGTGTGTGAGTGTGTGTGTGTGTGTGTCAGCAGGATGACAGAATGGGAGCTCACTTCTGCACACGCTCAGTGTCTCTCTTTGCTGGCTTAAGTGACACACAAACACACGCTTGAGTGACGCACACACACACACACAAACTCAGACAGACACACACAGTAACACACACACAAACTCAGACAGACACACACGCTTGAGTGACACAAACACGCGCACGCGCTTAAGTGGCACACCTACAGATACACATACACTCAGACAAACACACACACACACACACACACAAACTCAGACAGACACACACACAGGCGCTTGAGTGACACAAACACAGGTTGCGGCTCAGGTGGTAGAGCGGTCGCCTACCAATTGGAAGGTTGGTGGTTCGATTCCTGGCCCTATGTTAAAGCGCTTTGAGTTGAAGCTATATAAATACAATCCAACACAGAGATTCAGACACACACACACTAAACTGTGTGTAGATTGTGTGTTACGGTTAAGGCGGAACGTTACAGAAAAAAGGGGGGGGTCACGAAGTGTGTGATGAGTGGACAGAGCCTGGCCTTCCCCTCTGTTTCCAGCCGTTATGCTAAGCTAAGCTAAGCACCTTCTGACTCCATTGCCCACGTAATCCTCCCCCTCAAAACCTAAAACCACAAAAAGAACTTGAATTTCTTTTTTAATTTAACAAAATTCCGAGACAAACAATATGGCTCAAAATCCTCCACTGTGTTCTAAAGGATCAGGGGCATGCTCAAAGCGCAGCCGTAGGAAACCAAATCATAGAAAAGAGAAAGAAAAGGGGGAAAGACACAAAACAAAAACAACAAACAGAAGAAGGAATGAAGCCAGGGCTAAATGTGTGTATGGGACCTCGTCCAGGAATGAGGATGTTGTCGTCTTCGGTGGGCGCCCTAACAAGTCCTAACGGGCGCCACTGGCGGCGAGCTGCAGCCTGCGGGCGCTCCGATCGGGGCAACACCTCGCCTGGCGACGTGTGTTACCGTGACGATGCAGCGTTGGGGTTAGTTTACTTGGTTGCTCTGAAACACTTGAGGGATCCATGTTTCCACTCCTGACATATAATATGTGTCTGCGTGTGTCTGCATGTGTGTGCGCATCTGTGTGTGTGTCTGCATTTGTGTGTTTTCGTGTCTGTGTGTCTGCTTGTGTGTGTGTGTTTGTGTTTGAGAGAAACACTGAGGTGTGAGTGGTCGAGCAGCTGTTACATCATCGATAACGAGCCAATTAGAAGGCAGGAGGCTCTTCATGTTCTGAAACAGTTACAAAACAGTTACATCATCGCCGTCTTCTGAGCTCAGCTGTCAATCGCTGGCTCATCGCCATGGTTACCACTGACTCCTGAACAACAGGACGCTGGGATAAAGTTGTGTGGGTTTGAATCTCTGAATGACTCGTCGTCCAACAGCCGAGTCCCTCTCCGTGCTCAGCTGCTGTTGAATATTAATGAGACGCTGTCTGCACTCCAATTGGCTGTCAGAGCATGTCAATCCGATTACATAAGAGCTCCCGCCCCCCCTCTGAATATTCATGTCAACGGTCAGAGCAGCTGACAGAGGTTAGAATGAATAAGGAGATTTTAATGAGGAAGGAAAGCAGAAAGGAGCAAGGACAAAATGGGGAAAGAGAAGGAGAGAAGGAAAGAAAGGAGTAAAGAAAGCATAGAGGAAAGAAAAAAGGGGGAAAGAGGAGGAAAGAAGGGGGAATTAAATAAGAAAAGATAGAAAGGAGCAAAGTAAGAGAAGAATAAAGGTAAAGTAGCTAAGGAGGACACAAAAAGAGGTGAGGAAGGACAGAAAGGAAAGAAATTTGGAAGAAAGATACAAAAGTACAGTACCTAAGAAGGACCCAAAAACAAGTAAGAGAGGAAAGAAAAAAGAAAAGAGAGAAACAAAGAAAGGGTGTAAAGTAGCTGAGGAGGAAACAAAGGACATAGGAAAGAAAGAGGGAACTAACCTTTTTAGAGATGAGAAAAAAAACAAACACGTGAATAATTTTAATATAATTATGTTTTTATTGATCTTGTGTGGACAAGGTTCTCCACAAACAGAAAGAAAACCATATATACATCATCATCATCACCATCGTGGTAACTGACAAAAAAAACAAACGAAGGCGTCACAGTGAACCAGGTCTGCACAATTAATCGCAATTTTAAAGTTGGGGGGGGGGAAATGTGATCGTTCCCTCCAACATCAGTCAAAAACAATCGCAATTGGACATTTTCCTCATCAAACAGACGTTAAGAGGCAACAGGAGCATCGCTGCACGTGGCGCTAGTTAACGCTACACTCTGCAGTAGCTAACGTTAGCCTAGCGTTAGCTAGCAGCTGACAGCTAAACGGTGTAAAGGGTGACTGTATTTCACTGTGTTTGAGCTGTGTGTAGCTGCCGTTGTCGGAAAAACAACGCAGACGTGGTGTGTTCACTTGAAACTGGTAAGCCTCGTGGTGGATTCAAAGTTATTGTAAAATACCCTATTTTATAAGTATCGGTTCAGGCACCGGCACAGTTTTAAACGTGTCATTTTAGCACCGGTAATCGAAAAAAAAAAAAAAACTATATCCAACCCTATTTAGAACCCACTGAGGACTTCGTCGGGTACAGTTTGGATTTTTTACGCTTCCGATGCCGAACCGGTACTTTTAAAAACGATTCCGATTCCTAAACAGATTCTTGAAAAACTGAAAAATGACATCGAAGATGTAATGCGTTTACTAGCGACCACGTGCAGTGAACGGTCAATATGCTTTTACGTCCGTTTTGGTGAGCCCAGAGGGAAAATATGCCATTTTAAAAGTAGCCTACATTTACGGTAGCTAGCTAACAGTAGACTACAGAGAAAGGGTGATATTCTTAGGTCCGTTCCATTTGGAACCAAATTGGAAGTGGGCGGAAGCTGCCGTCACAAACCGCTCCCCCCCCTCCCCCACTTTAACAACAGCCGTCGTCACACTTTCATCTGACACGAAACGAGAACACTACGAGTTGTGTGAAAAAAAAAAATGTAAATAAAGCTCGGGAACAAATTACCTCTTACCCTCGAGGGATTTTTCTAAGTTCTTGCTGCATAGAAGCAGAATACTAGGAGGGAGGGAGGGGTTAATATTGTTAAAAAATAAAAACGGAAACCGAAGCTCGGGGGACTCTAAACTATACGGAGGGGCAGAAAGTCATTTAGGTAAATGTAGGGATGCTCCGATAAGATACCTGGGCTATGGGAAACCGCTCGAAGGACCTTAACTTACAATATTAAATGAAGCTAACGGTTGACACAATACAGTGACGTGAGCTATTTAAATTAGCTGATACATGGTTAAACATGGTGTATGTCCGTGTGTACTTCGTCCACAACAATCCCACCAATCGCTCCCAAAACATCCCAGTTAGTCATCAAAGCGTAACTCTCGCCAAAATGCATCCTAGGGTATTTTTGTGAATGTACGTGAGTCAAACTTTAGTTTAAAAGCATATTTAGGACCGAATCGCCACTTTTAAGATTCACCGTATTCTCGTTTTTGGGTCAAATGGCCTTTTGAATAGGAGTGATAGGGGCACCCTCATGCTAGTCTCAAAATAGCTATTTTTGAAATACTAAGAAGGCTCGACACAACATGAAACTATCCTCGAAGTATCACCAGGGGCTCTACACCTTAACGCAAGCATTGACAACATTGGTTGTGTACAAAGAGTTTACTAAAAAGAAAGGTTTTGAATAACTCACCGCAGCTGTCGTTTCCGGCCGCAGCCATTTTATCAGTCAAAAACAAACGATTTCCGAATGCAACGTAACAGGGAGGAGAGTAACGACGGAAAGCTCCTAAAGCTTAGTTCCATATAAATGCACGGATAAGTCATTGTTTTGTCGTTATCGAGAAACAATATTGACCTTGTAGTTGAAAAAGGAGCCTCATATGGAGTCTGTTCATTCGCATTCGGATATCGACTCGTTTTGACTGCCGAGGTGGTAGTGGCCGGAAACAAGAGCCGTGGTGAGTTGCTCAAAAACTCTTTTTAGTAAATCTGCGTACACAACCAATGTTGTCAATGCTTGCGTTCAGGTGTAGAGCTCCTGGTGATACTTGAAGCAAAGTTTCATGTTGTGTCGAGCCTTCTTAGTATTTTGAAAATATCTATTTTGAGACTAGCATGAGAGTGCCCCTAGCTCTAACATTCAAAAGGCCATTTGACCCAAAAACGAGAATACGGTGAAAATTAAAAGTGGCAATTCGTAATATATATAATCCTAATTATGCTTTTAAACTACAGTTTGACTCGCGTACATTCACAAAAATACCCTAAGATGCATTTTGGCGAGAGTTACGCTTTAAATCCACATTAACATTTTCTCTGTAAATCTCTACAACCATTCCCTGTAAGAACCAAGCAGGCCTGTCTTGCTGCACCGTCCACATCTTCTTCACAGCTTGACATTTTCAGCGTGTAGTTCGCTAGCTCGGAGGTTGTTGTCGTTCCCTGAAGAGAATGGAGTTTGAGAACGACAACACATGGAGAGAGAAAGAGGAGGGGCATCCGGCAGCAGAACAGGAAATTATACTGGAAATGTTCTTCCGATGAGCCGTGACTACAGTTACGGTTGAAAATGCCAGAAATTAACAACTTTGCAGATTTGACATATTTTGATTATTCAAATCAACGGCCATTTGACTACACGGAAGTCATTTTTGTGTCCAGCCTGATTTATGTAAGTGGAGTGAGTGTGTGTGTTTGTTGTGTTGAAAAATAAAATCCCAACAAGGCAGACGATCCAATACGGTTTTTGTCTTCCTTTCTGGTACAAATAAGCCTCCGTATTTTACCGTTAGTTATCGGATTCTCTTCGTAAGTCATCAGAAGGATGTGAAATGACAGAGATCACGTCGTTCAGTCAGGAACAAACAACTTGATCAGCTTTTAATTTGACATCAAACCACAAAACACTTCATTCTTTTAACTTTAATGGAAAAACAAATGAAGAGAAAAACACACTTTCAATAACTTTTTTCCCTCCCCCGTCTCTGAAAAAAAACAACGTAGTTTTGTTGCAGGACAGACGAACAAGGAAGTGGTTTTCTCTCAGTGTTTAGCCTCGTTAAAACAAAATAAATCATCCTCATTTCACTTCTGGCATTTACTAAACAATAGAAAAAAAACTATTAAAATTAAAACAGTTAATAGAAAAAAAAACAGAAGAAAAAAAAGGAAACAAAATCAGAGCTAAAGCCCCGCGGCTCCTTTTCCGTCATCTCTCTAAATTAAATCCACCGTTTAACATTCGAGGTCCCTGCCGATGCGCTCTCAATCTGCAGCACTAGTAGTTTTTATTAGAATATGTTTACCGCTCTATTTCATCTCTTCAAGCTTCTATATAAACATTTAGATTTTCTATGTACAGCAGATAACGCCACCAAACATGCAGCGGCAGCAGCTTCTGTTAGAACGGACTTTTGGGCAACTTATAGTTTCACCTTTCTGCTAAATGGAAAAAGAGCCGCTGTCAGACAACCAACAAAGACGAGCAGATTCACCGAGTTTTAAAATACACCATTGTCATTCCGGGTCAAAATTGAAAATTGCGTTTTTAAAAAGAAAAGAAAAGAAAGTCTCGAGATCAACTGAAAATGAACTGGCGGGAACATTTTTGTTAGTTTTCTGACATTTAATCAAAGTAGCAGCCTGTCGAGAGCGCAGATTAACCGAGCATAAATCAGACGAACAGTACAGATTCTCTAAATCTAGGTTTCCATTTATAAGTCAGTTATAGCAACGTAAGAACGTCTGTCTGTCTCTCTGCCTGCCTGGAGGGAAAAACATCCAAAATTAACCAACTCCCCCCCAGCTGTAACATCTGGAGGTGTTCAGGAAGCACCGGCTCAGTGACGTAACACAGCGACTCATTCAAAACACACACACACACACACACACACACACACACACACACACACACACACACACACACACACACACACACACACACACACACACACCTCTCAAAGATCCATCAAATGGTGTCAAATCTGGATCAACTTTCTGCATCAACTACATGGATAATGACACTAAGGAACGTCCTGTTTCCTATCAGAATAAAAAGACAAAAAGGCTAAAGTACAGAGTGAAGTCAATTGAACAAAGAAACCGTTTCTATTGCCCGTTAACGGCTGTTCTCCGGGGCTCAGTCCCACTCCCGTTCGCCATGAAGAAAGGACAAAAACCTTTAAAAAAAAACAAATACCGTTACAGCTTTTAACTCTGATCCCAAACGTTTGGAGTTTGACACCGTCCGTCCCGACGTGACGTTTAAATGCTTCTAAAGGGTCTGAACTCGTCATTTTCCAGTTTTTCGGTTTTCCTCAAAGACACGTTGGTGGGATCAAACTTGCGGCCGCAGAGTAACAGAACAGTCCGATGTTTGACACGTATGCCGCCTCGCTGCTACAGGCGAGGAGACAAAGAGGAGAAACAAAAAAAAAAGAGGGCGGGGGCAGGGGGGGGGGAGAAGAAAAAGTCCATCAGAGATGCTGAGGGTCACCTGCAGTCCAGCCGTCCCTCCCTCTCTGGATGGTTGCCGTGGACAACCGGCCGCAGCTCCTCACTGACCCTCCCATCCCGCTCCTACAAACACAAATATAAAAATCCTCAGACACTTTACCCTCTAAAGAGTCAAAACTCAACTTTTTAAATCGACATGCTTTTATTTTGAAAAAGTCAAAAACATCTTTGACTGTTTTATTGCATTTATTTTTTTTTACATTTTTGGTAGTTTTTTACCCGTCATTTTTGTTGCTTTTTCTGACTTTGAGAGTTTTTCAGACTGTCGCGTTTTAAAAATTTGTCGGGTTTATAGCGATGCTTTTGTCTCTTCTTTGAATAATAATAATAAAAATCTCTACTCGCATTTCTGTCAACATAAACCCCTACAAAAGTCGGCAAAAAAAGTTCCTTTAGCCATCCTAGAATTTAGCAAAACAATCATTAAATTTTTTACAGCAACTTGTTTCAAAGTTAAAAAAAAAAAGCTCTCTCCCCCCTTTCTCTCTCTCTCTTTTTCCCTTTCTCTGTCTCTCCCCCTTTCTCTCTCTCTGTTTCTGGAAGAATTTATGAGTCTCAAAGTCTGCTAATGTGCCAAAATCCAGCTTTGAGTGTCTGGTAATTAGGCCGGTTACACACTGCACATGTCGCGCGAGTGTGGCGAGTGTTTCTGTTGCGTCTCAGCTGCATGGATTTTCTGTGTCCTACACACCAGAAGCGGGTCTGACGCGGCGCTGCTCCTGCTGCTAGGTACAGGGAGGGCTGATCTCAGGACATAGTGCCGACAGATTCAAACTCTGAAAAATGGGTAAGTGGGCTGTCTGTGTAGCTGTAAAGAGCCTATACAGCCTATCTGATGTTGGACGTCACTCACGTTGTTATCGTTGCATATCCTACCATTTATATATAGCCTACTGATTTGATTAAAGCAAGACAACATCGGCAGTATTGAATGCAAAATATGTTACAGAATATTTCGTTCTGTATGACCAGTGCAACATTTGAAAGTATTTTCTCTGAAATTTTGTATTACATTTATATCTACATAGATGTCAAAACCTGGACTTTCAAACATCAAGATGTCATTTATTAATATGCATTCGTGTCTAAATGACATGTAAACATATTTTCCTATTCTATTTTGCCTGGAAACGCTTCCAACATGCCCGCGTCTCGCGTGAAAAATAGGCGTCTGTTCTATTTCTAGCAGACACGCGTCTCAGGCGCGTCTCGAGCCGCGCCTGAGACGCGTGTCTCACGCCGGCAGTGTGTAAGCTCTAACCTGTTAACATGGGAGCCGAAATATAAAACGGACACGCCAGGCGGCTGACCGGCTCGCGTGAAGTGTGTAACCGGCCTTAGTTTCAGTTCCCCTTCTTTTTGGTTCTGGTGGATCTGATTGACCCATCTGTGAGGGGCTGGCTTCGGATTTTGCAGACTTCATTTTGTCTTTTTTCTGCTGCGTTCTAACTCTTTCCATGTACGATCTCTTTTTTTTCCAGCTATAAGTCGGACATTTTTTTTTTTTTTTTAAATGTTTGGCAGTTTAACAAAGCGTAAAGCTGCCGGGACCCCCGGAGGAAAAACTGTCATCTGAAAAGTAACTAAAGATGTCGGATAAAAGTACAAAAGTTACTCTGAGATGTAGAAGAGACTATTAATGTTAAATAGTTCTATGTATAGGTTATTTGTTTCTGTACTTATCGCTTGCTTTCAGTATTGTGCTACTAACGCTAAAAATCTCAGTGTCTTACGCGATAGGTTTATTGCGCCGGTCATCGCAATGGCAATAAAAAAATAAATAAAAAAAAATTTACTTTTAGGGTTTTGTAGGTTTCAACAAGTTAAGACCTTTATGAATGAAATGCAAGACCTATATCGCGATAAAGGTACAACTAAAAGCACAGACACAAAAGTACTCAAAGTTAATAAACACATTCAAATTGAGTGAACACTTTTTAAGGCCTAAAAATTTAAGAATATTTAGACTTTTTAAAGACCCTGCGGGAACCCAGATATTGTGCATCACACACACACACACACACACACACACACACACGTAATGAGTCGGCGTGCTCACCTGTAGTTTTGGGATCAGAGTGAGGCTGAGGCTGGGCGGCGGCGGGGGGGGGGAGGTGGGTGAGGGGGGCGGGGGGTCACTCTGTGGCGAAGTGCAACTCCGGAGGGGGGGGCTTGATGGTGACGGGCTGGGAGGTGCGGCGGGGGGGCGAAGGCTTGGGCTGAGCCTGCTGCTGCATCGTGTCGTAGTACGTCACACCTCCGTAGGTCACCTGGGCCTGACCCTGAGACACACAGGTACATTCAAATCATCATTTAAAAACACTTTATTATCCACAGGAGTTTCAATAGTTAAATGGACTTGTAATGAGCAAACACGCTTCAGTTTCTTCAGATCCTTTCCGGGTCTGTGGGTGTGTCTGTGTGTGTCTGTGTGTGTCTGTGTGTATCTGTGTGTGTCTGTGTGTGTGTGTGTGTGTGTGTGTGTGTGTGTGTGTGTGTGTGTGTGTGTGTGTGTCCGTCCCGCCCGGGGGATTATTATGGGGTTTACGTGATCGGATCCGAGCGTCTAACCTGTGGAGTCGGGTACATGGTGGGGTAAGGGAAGGTCATGACGCCTGGCGGAGGGTAGAACGGCGGCGGCAGCAGCTGCTGCGGTTGCCCCGGCGACAGCGAAACAGGCGGGCCGCCGTAGAGCGGGGGGTTAGCGATGGGGCCGCCCGATTGGTGGGGATGGAGACCTAAAGGAGGCGGAAGAGAAGAGGTCAGTGAGGAAAAAAAAATATCGACAGGGTTGTGCACTATGTAATCGTGCAATAACTAGGTTATTGGGTTTATGCAATATGTTAGTGGTGCAATACATAGGGCTGTTGGATTGTTCAATATATCATTATGTACTGCATAGGTTATGTGGAAATGTGTCATTTGTGCAATATGTAGGCTATTTGGGTTGTGCATTATGTCAGTGCATTGTGTCATTTGAGCAATTCATAGGCTATTGGGGTTGGGCAACATGTTAGTTGTGCAATATCTCACTGTGCTCCACTTATTGTGGAGAACACAGCCGACAGGGTTGTTCAATTAAAAACTGCCACCGAAAGGAGTTCATGTGCTTACTATATACCTATATAGTCTGTATTCCTTATACCTGTCCAATGTTTATGAGAGCATGTTTTGTGTTGCATGAGAGTATGTGTTGAGTATGTGGCCGATGCTTATTTTTCTGTATTTTGTGCTTTCTTTGTGAAGCTGCGGAACAGACAGTCCAAAACAAATGTCCCTTCGGGGACAACTTACATCTTTAGAAAACAAGAGAGGAAAACAAAGTGCACTCACCGGGGTGGGGGATGTGCATCTCTGGCTGGACCAGCATGCCTTGCGGCGGGATGGGGGCGGGGCCGTCCCCGTGGGCATAGATTGGTCCCTGGTACGACACTGAGACAGAGACACGCGGAGGTTAAACAAAAGTGGCGGGCTGCAGTATTACTTCTACTGTACTTCATTTGGAGTGACTTCTAACTTCCACTTAGTTTATCCATATATCCGTTTTGATCCTCAGGATATATTATCAGCTGTTAAAATATGACACGCTCCCGTCTGATCCCCTGCAGAGACCAGAGTCTTTTCCTGAAGTTAACCAAGCTGATGAAATGTCGTTACTTGTACATGTAAGGTGTCCTCGACACTGAGACAGACACACATTACATCCATTGTATTCACAATATATACTGTGTATTATTTTTAGGGCTGGGTACTGAAATCAGTACTTTTTAGGCACCGTCCGAACTGCCTCGAAAGCATCCAGTAAATGGAAAATACGCCTCGTCATTCAATACCCAATTTCAATCCCTCCCAAAGGAGCAAATCTCAGAAGCGTCAGTGAGCCAATCAGCACGCAGCGTGCTTCTCCCAAGATCTAATCATGCTTGTGATTGGCTGTCGTAGACAACACGCAGGAAAAACTCAACGTTCAACAGACGGTGCGTTCCATTGCCCTGGGAACTGGGGACACCGGAGCGGGGAATGACATCACAACCCGAGTTGAATGCGCTCCATTTCCAAGTCAGATTGTTGTCGGGTTCATTAGCTGGAGCCAGCTTATACAACAACACACTACACCGATTGGTGTGTGCATACAAACAGTGTAACAACAGGTCCACAGATAGAAGATGGACAGCACTTCCCTTCGTCTTCCTCTTCCCCTCTTCCTTCCTCCTCTCCATCTTCCTCCCTCCTCTCCCTCCCTCCCTCCTCTCCATCTTCCTCTTCCTTCCTCCTCTCCGTCTTCCTTCCTCCTCTCCGTCTTCCTCCTCTCCCTCTCCTTCCTTTTCCTCTTCCCCTCTTCCTTCCTGATGTCCCTCTTCATCCTTTTCCCTTTCATCCTCTCCCTCTGTCTTCCCCTCTTCCTTCCTCTTACCCTTCCTCTTCTCCCTCCTCTTCCTTCCTCCTCTCCCATCTTTTTCTCTTCCCCTCTTCCTTCCTCCTCTCCTCTTCCTTCCTGTCCCTTGCTCCTCTCCATCTTCCCCTCTTCCTTCCTTCCTCCTCTCCATCTTCCTCTTCCCCTCTTCCTCCTCTCCCTCTTCCTCATTTTCCTCTTCCCCTCTTCCTTCCTTTTGCCCTTCCTCCTCTCCCTCTCTGTCTTCCTCTTCCCCTCTTCCTTCCTCCTCTCCCTCTTCCCCTCTTCCTTCCTTCCTTCCTTCCTTCTCTCCATCTCCAGTCTTCCCCTCTTCCTTCCTCTTCTCCCTCTCCCTCCTCTTCCTTCCTCCTCTCCCATCCTTTTCCTCTTCCCCCCTTCCTTTTGCCCCTCTCCGTCTTTCACTACCGCTGATGCACGTAGCAGCCGTGGTAGATTTTTAGCTCGGGGTGCTTGGTGGGTGCATCTGGCTGTCCTCGGGAAAATCTGACTTCACAGTACAAATGGAACGCACTAAGAGACGGGGGCTCAAGTTATAGACGCTGAAAAGTAAGAAAGTAAGTAAGAAAAGTATCCTTTAGGAACCGGTATCAAAGTCACGGTGTTGGTATCTGTAGCAGTATCAAAACATTATTTTAACGACACCCAGCCCTATAATATTATTAGCTTTTAAAATAGGTCTGATTTTTGCAGACATCTCTGCAAAAACTCGTGTTGTCTTCCCGTCAAACTTTGTGTTTTTCTGGGTCAAAATTTAAACTTTTTTTTCTTCAACGTTTTGGTTGTCTTTTTCAAAACTTTTGTTCCGGGGACAAGCAACAAAAGTTTTGAAAAAGACGACCAAAACGTTGAAATTTCTCTCTTTTTTTTTTTTTTAAAGTAAAACTTTTGACCATTAAATGTTTGTCAATTTTTTTTTGTGCCTTTTGATGTTTTTGTGGGGTTTTTCTCCCCACGTTTTTGAAGCTTTTTCGGACATTTTTGTCACTTTTTTCATAACGTTCATTCCGAATGCTATAAAATTGAATCAAACATTCAAATTTAAAGAAAGTAGCGGGCTGATCATTTATTTTACTTGTGAAGAGCGATGTGTGGAACAATCCACGTTTGGTTGAAAGAAAACCCACTTTCTGATAAAGACATTCTTCTTTAAAATGGGTCAAATTTGACCCGAGGACAACCCATTCTCCTAAATATTAGCCGAGACCAGAGTCATTTCCTAAGTGTAGGAAACAAAAACACTTTGCTAAGATTGTTTTGGGCCAGTTTGGAAGAGTAAAAGTCTGGACCAGAACAGTGTACACATGAAAACCTCTCTTCTATATAGCACCAAATGCTGACAAATCAAAGACCTTTTATGTAACACAGTAATGCTGGAACTGTTCTGCCCTCTGCTGGCGAGCAGGAGGATGAAGGACCCTGACTGAACAGTTGGAGTATCTGGTTTTATTTTTTCTTTAAACTTAAATTGTGGATTATTTGAACTGATAGATGTTGAGTGGATCACAGTTTATTTCAAATGCTATAAAATTTGAAAAAAAAACCACCCACAATTCAATGGAAGTAATCATTTTACCTGCCAAGAATGTTCCACGGCTTCCATACAACGTACATGCACGCGTTCATGTTATTTTGGGACAATTTTGGTTGGTAAAGAAAGCCATAATTCTGATATAAAAATGGGTCAAATTTCCCATCAACCATGAAACTTTTTTTTCTGGGTCAAAATTTCAAATTAAAATCCATGTTGCAAGTTAAATTTTCCAACAAATTTGTGGTAATTGCTTGTTGGTAATAAACATTTAAACTGTTATTCATGTATTTGATGTTGTTAGGTATCACAAAACAGAATATAACACGAAAAAGTAGGTACTATTTTACAGCGGTTTGTCTTTCCCCCACAATGCATTGCATGACGTCATGTTGGGGAGACGACAGGCGAAAGCCCCGTCTTGGTTTACTGTCCCGGTCACGGTTTCTGCCGCTGATCTGGCAAAATATGGCTTTTGGTCTTGACCGAGTCAATGTGTCTATATTATGTGTATGATAATATTGGGGGGGAAGTGAAAGGCAGCTTGGACGGGGATGCTATTCGGCTTTTCACAAGTTTAAACAGCTAGCTAACGATACGCCGACGTTTGCTAACGTTAGCGTAACAGCGTTAGCTTAGACTGCTAGTTAAATACCGGTATTACAACTGCCTTCGGAGCTGCGTCCACGTTGTCAACACAAGACATGTGGCGTTAGTGCTCCTTTTGTATCATACTTTTATTGAATGAAATATTAAGCTTCGCTCCTACAAAATATGTGTTTTTTTGTAACATTACACACAAAGCTAACTGGCTATAGTTAGCCTGTACGTATGCTAGCGGGATTAGCTAATGTTGCGTAGCCAGCCAGCAACTTTGGCAATCGGCAGTAGTTTCTGCGAGCTAACCGTGACAGTATGTTGCCCACAATCAACCTCTGCTGTTAAAAGCAGTCAATCTGCGGTGATGTTTTGAAATGGTGACACATGGATGTGTTAGCTGTCAAGGTTAGCTCACCGAAGCGGCTTGCTGGCTATGCAACGTTAGCTAGCTAATGTCCGCTAGCATACATACAGGCTAACTATAGCCAGTTAGCTTTGTGCAACTAGCTAACTAACAAAAACCATCTCGAAGTTTAACGTTTCATTCAATAAAGTTATGGTACAAAAGGAGCAGTAACGCCACAAGTCTTATGTTGACAACATGGACGCAGATATAGGAAACTCCGAAGGCAGTTGTAATATTTACGTAGCCGGCTAGGCTAACGCTGCTGCGCTAACGTTAGCGAAGCGTCGGCGTAGCGTTAGCTAGCTGTCTAAACTTGTGAAAAGTTGAACAGCATCCCCGTCCAAGTAATAAATAAACACCAGGCAAATATGTTGTTACTGGAGCTAGTAGCCTACCATCAAAACGTGAGATATCTAATCATGATATCAATCATATCTATGTGTTTACAACCATCGGGGGATTTCACAGGTGGGCACTGGCAAGTTAGCACATAGCTCGCATGATGCCTTGTATTTTCTAGATCTAGATAAGTTTAGCGGTACTTATCTGAATTAACGACATGATCACTGTCACTAGATATAAATAAAACATTGACTTTCACTTGGTGCTATTCACGGACAGTAAAAAACCCTCTTCCTCATCCCAGTCAGTTTAAAATTTGACATTCGAATATTCGTTTTTTTAAATTTTTTATTTTGGTTTATTTATTTTCTGCCTTTATCTCTCGTTCACACTCCAGTCCAGTTGGTGGCGGTAATGCACATTTAAGTTGGTTTGCCAACCGCCAATAAACTAGAAAGAAGAAGAAGATACTGTGGGTACATGATGACGTCACGCCGCGCCCACTTGGGCAGAGAAGCTAGCGGCAAGTGCGGAAATGGAAAACTATTTTGCGTTTTTTCCGTTGTGATTCGGCCAGAAACTTCAACATTGTGAGGCGAAGAGATCGTTTTGGAATATAAAGCTCGGATATTACATTTCCTTGGACTCTTGGGGATTTATGAAAATCAAGTTTTGGTCAAAATACCACTTTGTTGCTGAAAGGACAACGACAACAGGTATGCATGCACTCTCGACTGCGCAGATTACGGCTAAATTGTTTTATTTTCTTTTACTTTGTAACAGTTGTGT
Source organism: Perca schrenkii (assembly GCA_025617405.1). Lineage (NCBI taxonomy): Eukaryota > Metazoa > Chordata > Actinopteri > Perciformes > Percidae > Perca > Perca schrenkii. The sequence goes on along the minus strand of CM046801.1, from coordinate 31,715,546 downwards.
ACATGGCTTTATATTTTAAAGATTTAATGCTTTAAAGTTATAAAAACGCTCATGAGTGGAAGTTGTATCGAGGTTACAGCGACGCCCCCAGTCACAAAGTGTCCCGTTGACGAGACGGTGATCCTTGAGAGGTTAAAAGTGTATTAATTCTGAACGCGTCTGGCCTGTCTATCTATATTGCACCAAATACGACACTGCTGCACTCAAAGTCTTTTGGATGAAAGGTTCTCAAAATAATGAAAATGCAAACAAACAGACAGATAGAGATTCCTGCCTTTATTAGAGATAATAATATGTTCCGAAGCTTCGAATATTCGATGCTCATTACTACAGAAGCTTCGAAGCTCAAAAAATGGTATTCGGACCAGCCCTAAATTTAACACTTGAAAAAGTGACTTTACATATCTATCAGTTACTTTTTCCGAAATCCACATGCATCACTTTTCAGTTCCGCGTGAATTTGATCCACCGCACAAAGAAAATTGCGTTACATTTAAAGCCTGTTACTCCAGTTATTTCCGCAAAGGCAATGTAGCGTTTAAAAAAGGTGGTTTTTTTCACTCCACAAAAACGCGACATTACATCACTTCCTGCTAACTTTACACAGAACAATGAGGGCAAAAACAACAACGCCGATTTGTTTTAGCCACGGTGGATCTTTGACCAGAACTTCTCCCATCTGATCGGTAAAATGAAACCTCACAGGTCACCTGACCGGCACCGGAAACACTGCTTCTGTCCGATGTGTGTGTGTGTGTGTGTGTGTGTATCTCGTCTTACTGGGTTCGTAGTAGTGTCCCTCCATCACTCCCAGGTGCATGGGCGGCGGCGCCGGCTCGGGCACGGCCCTCTGCCGTTGGGACGAGTAGCGCTTGGCTCGATTGGAGCCGACGCCCATCTCCTCCATGGCAGAGAACGGTGGCGGGCCGCCGGGGATGTGCATGGCGTTGGGCAGGCCTGAGGGGGGAAAAGAGAAAGAAAAGGTTCTACGTTTTTTAAGATTATTTTTTGGGGCATTTTTAGGCCATTATTGACAGGACAGTTGAAGACATGAAAGGCGAGAGAGAAAGGGGGAATGACATGCAGTAAAGGGCGGCAGGTCTGAGTCGAACCCGCAGCCACTGCGTCGAGGAGTAAACTATATATATATATATATATATATATATATATATATATATATATACATATATATATATATATATATATATATATATATATATATATATATATGAGCGCCCGCTCTACCAGGTGAGCTATCCGGGCGCCCTTTAACTACATTTTCCTGATGATACATTTTCAGTGCAACTTAACTTGTAACCGAGTATCTTAACAGTGTGGTATTAGTACTTTTACTGCAGTAAAGGGTCTGAGTACTTCTTCCAGCGTGTTGTTGACGTTAAGATCCGGCGACAGCGATGACCAGATAAACATATCAGGAGGAGGGAGTTGAACTCACCTTTCATCTCCGTGCGGATGTAGGACGTCGGGCTCTGGCTCCAGCTCTGTCCCGCCAGACTGAGTCGAGCCAAGTTCTGGTCCATCTCCGCCAGCCCTCCCGTGACCCCCGTCTGGCTCGGCCCGTCGCCCGCCCAGCTCTTCCCTCCCACGCTGCCGGGGGAGGGGGAGGCGGCGGCGGCTACGGCCGACTCCTCCACGGACGGCTGCTTGCTGCCCAGGTCGGCGGGCCGAGAACGAGTCCTGCGAGCCAACGAGTAAGACTTACGCTCCATCGCCGGCCGCTCGACGGGCGGAGAGGCGTCCCGGTTGGCCGACGGCGCCTGCGAGGAGGCTTCGGAGGCGGGATGCGCCAATCCGGATGCAGATCTGTCGCCGCTGCCGCGTTGGTCCTGCTGCTGCCGTCTCGGCGACGCAGACTGGGACGCCGCCGTCGTGGCGATACCTGGGTCCTGTTCCCGAACGCCGCCGTGGCTGAACGTAATATTCTCAACGACCACGGAGGGGCCCCTGCCCCCACCGCCCCTGCTGCCCACGCCCCTGTCTCCCGCCGGGTCGGACTGAGCTTTGGGGCCCTGTCGCTCCCTGGGGTGCACCTGGGGCGCGTTCGAGTCGCTGTTCCTGTACTGGGACTGAGGCGAGGGGTGCATTTGACTGTGGTGGGAGGGTCGGCTGCGGGAGGGGGGCGGCCGGGACGGATTGCTGCTGCGCTGAGAGGAGGAGAGGGGCAGAGACGAGGGGGGCGCGGACAACGGCGGGTTGGATGGGGGCGGCGCGCCTCCTCGGTTCGGAGCGCCGCTCTGCTGCCAGGACCGGACCGGCCGCTCGGCGCCTCCCCACCGCTTGTCTCTGCTGGGAGACGTACTCTGTCTGCAGGGAGAAACACACACACACACGTTCAGATCAAACAGTCTACAAACGCAGTAAAGGAACTTTCTCGGACCTGACATAACAGCGGACTTTCCCTTTAATTTTCTCAAAACACACGAAATGGGACGTGGTCGTAGTCAGGGTCGTCATGAACATAAAGACATCGGAAGGTTTTCAATGACAGGTCAAAAGTGTTAACATGTTATTTCCCCTCCACACTGTTCACTAGTGCAGAAGGTTTTTCCCGGTGTGTGCAGGTTAGCGCATGCGTAGTAAGGAGGGCACTTAGTGCATTGAAGATGGCAGCCATGTGTGTCCTAGCTAGCTGTGTACTTAATAAAAGTTTGAACTGATTAAACGTTGTGTTTATTAGAAGTAACAAAAAGATCCGTCTGTCGCACCTCCATATTTCCACAAATTGTAGCCTCATTATATCATCATCGTCGTCAGATTAATAATATAACAAAAGTAGAGGGAGGCAGGCCAGCACAACCCGATCCGGCGGGGGAGAGTTCCAAGCCCGAACAGGCCACCTCTCCTTATGTCCTGTCTCTCTTAGTTACGCTGTTATAGTTCTAGACTGCCGGGGGACTTCCTTCCTTCCTTTGACACACTGAGCTGCTCTCTCCTCTCCCTTTCTATTACCATTTGTGTGCATCCAGTCCCAGAAATGCTTGTTACTAATCCTAGCTTCTGGGGAGTTTACTCCCCGGAGTCCTTATGTTTTTTCACCCAGCGTATTTCCTTGGAGAACGTTGGCACCAAGATCTTGGTTGCAGCTGTCGCCGTGGTCCTGCTGCACTCCCTGCTGAGCTCAGTGGTGCCCTGCAATGTCATGCTGCTTCCTGCTGCTTCCTGTTACGTCCATCCATGCTCTGCTGGGCCACGCTACATCCTGTAACGCCCTGCAGCGCCCTGATATGACATGAACTACTACGACTACCATTTGAAGTCACTGTTCCATTATTAACTTGCCTATTATTGCCACTGTTCATCATATCCCCAACCGGCCCGTCAGACACCGCCTACCAAGAGCCTGGGTCTGTCCCGAGGTTTCTTCCCAAGAGGGAGTTTTTCCTCGCCACTGTCGCACTGCTTGCTCTTGAGGGAATTACTGGAATTGTTGGGGCTTTGTAAATTATAGAATGTGGTCTAGACCTTCTCTATCTGTAAAGTGTCTCAAGATAACTCTTGTTATGATTTGATACTATAAATAAAATTGAAAAATTACCTGTCCTGCGTAACGCTACTCCTCATTTGACTGGCAAGCGCGTATACACTTCAAATAAACTGAAGAATACCGCCCCCCCCACACACACACACACACTTCATAGCTCTCTGTCAAGGCGGCGCTCACCTTGGCCGGCGCTGCTGCCGGTAGTATCGGTCTCCGGAGCCGCCGCCGTTTCGGATGTCGTAACCGTAGATGGCGATGAGCTCCTCGCGGCTCTTCGGCGCCTGCTCCTCCTCCCTGAAGCGGTCGTGCTCCCAGCGACCCTCGTCCTTCCACAACTTCCTGTTTCGACCTTTCGGTCTGAGAGCACACAGACGGGGGGTTACGCTACTTTTTGTGAACCTAAGATTCCAAGCACCGAAAGCAACTGATTGCAGGTTTGTTTTCACAAGAGATTTGAGAAGTGAACTTTTCACAACTTTTCAGCTTTAGGGTCAAATAACCTCTTAACACACGTTGCTCTGGAACTAATGTGGGCCTCATACTCAGCTGAGTTTGTTCTGAACATTTTGATATGAAAGATCGGTTATATAGAAATACCCTAAAAAGGTGAATATAAGAAGATGTGTAAAAATGCCCTCAGACCTGAGGGTTAAACTGCATAAAGTAGTTTCAAAACCACCTGGAATTACTTTTACTGCTTCACTTACATCCATTTACACTGCAGATATACCCCACTGCCTCTTGACCAAACTTCATTCAAAGAATGCATAATAATAATGATAATAATAATGATAATAATAATAGTAGTAGTAGTAGGAGATGAAACCACACCTCTCCTCCTCCTGAGCGTGTCCTCGGACATCGTGCTCGAAGAACAGACCCTTCCTCGGGATGTAGGCCGGGTTCTTCCTGTCCTCGTCGTCGTCGAGCTTCTGACCCGGTTTTGTCCCCGCCTTGGTCTCAGGGTCGTCTGTAGACTCCTGCACGCGTACGACAGTTTTAGTTTTTACACCGGAACTAGGACTACAGATGTGCAGAGGAGTGTTTGGTACAAATGGCTGCAGCATCGATTCACTTGAAGTTTAACAAAGTGACCAGTTTATCAGCAGACACTAAACCCTACGAGATGGTCCGAGTTATTAGGTTTCATAATATCTACTTATGTGTATTATTAAAGGCCAGAGGCAGCGCGGGAAGAAGTAGTCATATCCTTTACTGCAGTAAAAAGTACTTGTAATGTATTCTCAGCGTGTGTTACAAGTCAAATCTACCACTCAAAACTTTACGTAGCCTTTGTGTTGACTTCGGGTCAAATTGACCCGTTTTCAATTTTTGTTTTATATCAGAAAATATGGGACGTAGAAATAAGCGCTGAAAATGTGTAGAAGAAAAATTTAACAATTTAAAACGTTGGAAAAAGCTAAAAAAAAACGGGAAGACAACACAAGGATTAAGTTAAAGTAGAGCTGGGCAATATATCAATATCAATATCATGATATGAGACTAGATATCGTAATATGACATAAGTGTTTTCTTTTCCTGGTTTTAAAGGCTGCATTACAGTAAAGTGATGTCATTTCTAACCTTAACAGTTGTACTGTTACCTTTACCCACTTAGTCATTATATCCACATTACTGGTGATTATTTATCAAAAATCTCATTGTGTAAATATTTTGTGAAAAGCACCAATAGTCAACACTACAATATCTTTGCGGCATCGACATTAGAGATGATCCGATACCATTTTTTGCTTCCCGATACAGATTCCGATACCTGAACTTGCGCATCGGCCGATACAGAGTACCGATCCGATACCAGTGTGTCATATATTTTATTATGTTTTAACAGCTGTATACTACTATCCCTGTATGGATGTGATATGATTTCTTTCTCTGTTGTCGGTCTGGCTCAGGTTAAACTCTTTGTGAAACATGAACAAACACAAACAATAAACGCCACAGAACTTTCTTTTATTCTCCAGTTTGACGGTCAGTTATAACGGAAAAAGAACATAAATAAACTACTTTAACGTAGATTTTCTTTAGGGCTTTATTACGTGGTATCGGATCGGTGCATGAACTCCAGTGCTTCCCGATTCCGATACCAGCGTTTTAGGCAGTATCGGAGCTGATTCCGCTACTGGTTTTGGAACATCTCTAATCGACAGAGGTATTTGGTCAAAAATGACGTGATATTTGATTTTCTCCATATCGCCGAGCCCTAAGTTGGAAGTATGGAAGTATCAGCTACATGTACTGAAGTAAAACAACTTCAGTATTGTTTTTGTACTGTGTATTGTAGTATATATATTATATAAAGTCACAGCTGTGGCTGTTCCTACAGCTGCATGGATTAATTGTCAACTATTCAATGAATCGCCAACCATTTTGATAATCAGTTAGTCATTTTTTATATGATAAAACAGGTAAACTTGAACGTGATATTTTCTAGTTTCTTCTCTCCTCTGGGACAGGAAACTGAATCCTCCTTCCTTTCATCCTTCCTTCTCTGCATATCTTTCCTTCCCTTCCTCCTCCTTCCCTACGTACCCCCTTTCTTCTCTTCTTACATACTTTCTTAAAGCTACATTGTGTAAGAATTTCATCCATCTAGCGGTGAAATCGTATATGACAAACAACTGAATATTACACCCCCCCCTCCCTCCCTCATTCCGAGCACGTTCGAACTCCTATGGTGGCCGTATTATTCCAAGAAGTACGACTTTGTCTGTGAGTGTTCCTTCCAGTGTAATAGTAATAGTTTGACGTTATTTTGGTACCATTTCCTTGCTAACATCAGCTACAAGGTTCCCAAACATGTGCAAGCTAATGTTAGCAAAGTATCAGTGCTACCGTTATTCTGTATGAGATGAATAGTGTAAGGTAATGTTTACAGCATAGGCTACGTATTTTTCTCCGTGAGCAGAGCGTGAGATTAGTTGACACAACGGAGGTGCGAAGGGAAAGCTAAAGGAAGAGGGAAAGGTAAAGAAAAACCAAAAGACCGAGCCGGCGGCAGTGGATCGGATCTGCCAGCAGTCGCGAGTAATCTCCCCCCTGGCATTCGTCACGGCGCCACTGAGTGTAAGTGCGCAAAAGGCGGAGGTACGTCCCTCTTTGGCTAATGTATTTTAAAGATGGATTTCCAGCGAGTCGCTCCTATGTATTCGGAATGATTCCGAATGGCAGATTCTACGCTCACGAGAGTACTTTGATTAGTTGGTGGAAGTTATCACACATATATGAGCACATATTGGTGAAACAACAACTCAGGGGCTAAGAATCAACTCAAAAAACATTACACAATGTAAGTTTAAATTAGGGCTGCAACGATTCCTCGAATAACTCGAATAATTCGATTACAAAAAATGCTCGAAACAAATTCTTTGCTTCGAAGCTTCGTAAAATCAATGTAATTAAGGTTGTACGGCTCACTGTGTTTCCGCACGGAGGATTATTACTAGCGCACATGAGGTTTGCGCTTCTGCGGACACAACACAAGCACGGACAGTATATAAACACAAGACGGCCCCGATTACAAATGAAAGAAGACGAAAATAGCGAGGGTCTAAGAGGAGAGACAGGCGAGAGAAAATCACAGAAAGTTTGGGATCATTTTAAGCTGCAAACATGCTGCTACATCACCTCTGTAACAAACCTCCAGAGTACTCATCCATTCCACGGAGCCAACCCGACACAAGGTAGCTAACGCTGCTGCTCTCGTCCACCGCGCTGTTTACACAACTAGCCTACAGCATGCTACTCTGCTAATAGCGATGTTTTACACAACTAGCCTACAGCATGCTACTCTGCTAACAGCCATGTTTTACCAACAAGCTAAAACGAAAGCTGTCGGTTTGTAGTCTAACTGTTTATTAGTTTGCTTTCTAAATGTTTGGAAACTTAGCCGCTGCCGGAGACACAGCGGCTCCTCCCCCAGCATGGCCACTTAATATGCACGTGAATGACGTCATCATGCATTCTTTATTCTTTCTCCTCACCATAGATATATCTATAATCCTCACTGTGTATTAGGCTTCTGAAAATGTGTCCCCCCAGAACAGTGTAGTTGAATAGCCCTGCTGTAAACCCTCTGGTCAGTGAACAGTTCTTTTGCATATCCAGTGCAAAGAGCCAGAGGCAAGAAGGGGAATGGGGTGAAAAATATTAACATTTGGGCCACCAAAAATGTACTATTGTAATGTTTTTGTTTTTTTAAGGGTCTTGGAATTAGGCAATCATTTTTTTTTGCTTTTTCTAAAAAAGGAAACCTGTCTTTTGTATATATACACAAGCTACAGGTTTCCTTTTTTTAGTAAACGGCAATAATAAATATTTACTATTGCTGCTTACTAAGTATTTCTTACTAAGTGTTTCTTATCCGATTACTCGATTAATCGATGGAATAATCGGTAGAATATTCGATTACTAAAATAATCGATAGCTGCAGCCCTAGTTTAAATCTTACATTAAGTCTAGAGCTGCAAAGATGAATGGATTAGTCATCAACTATTAGATTCATCTCAGACTATTTAGATAATCTATTAATCAGTTTAAGTCATTTTTATGTAAAAACAGGTCAACTTGTGTGATGTCAGAATGTTAAATGTGAATATGTTCTAGTTTCCTCTCTCCTCTGGGACAGGAAACTGAAGATCTTTGAGTTGGGGACTAAACAAGACATTTGAGGACGTAGTCTTGGGCTTTTTGGGGAAACACTGATCCACATTTTCTGACATTTCAGAGACCAAACACCTCATCCAGAAAATGATCCATATAGCTTTGATGCTAGTTGTTCCAGCGAGTCTCACCTGTCCGTCGCCGCTCTGTCTCTCCCCGGCGAGGTTTCCTTTCTCCTCGGCCTTGCTGTCCTCTTTACCCTGTCCTCCTTCCTCCGACTCCGCCTCCTTCTCTTCATCCTCCCCCTCTTCCTCCACCACCTCCCCCTCTTCTTCTTCCTCCCCCTCTACCTTTGTCGGTTCGTCGGCTGCAGCGGCGGCAGAGGGTTTGGGCTCGCTGGCTGCGGCTGCCGGAGCTTCTTCGTCGCTGTACTGCTCCGCCTCCTCTTCCTCCTCCGCTCCCTGGAGACACACGGGAGTTTAACGGACTGGATTTTTCTATTCATCTCGGACAATCGACAGTAGGTTGTAAAAAGAAAAGAAAAGACTAAAGAATGCATTTGAGAAGGAGCAGGCGGATGAGTAATGTAGAGGGTTTCCTCTATGTTGATTTTGGAGTGGCGGCCCGCCATGGCAAAATTTCTGCCGCCACGGTATCAGAAATAGGGCAGATGTATGAAGACCCAGCCCGCTGTTCAGCACAGTCTGTGTAATCGATAAAAAGCACGGCTTAACCAGCACGACAGCCAGCTGGTTTTAGCTGGCTAACGTTAGCTTGCTAACTCCATCTTAATGTTACCCCCTAGACACATCGTTCACAGAAAACGAGTCGAATAAAGTGGTCACTCGTGGCGATAGCAACGTGATTTGTGTGGATGAAGCATGAAGTTAATATGACTCACATTGCAGTTTAACAACAAGTAGAACTATTCCGATGTTACTGGGCCCGTCCCGTTTATCGCCACACGCTGTTGTGTTGATGGCATTTATTGTCAAAATGTTAGCTTGCCGTGTCCCGTCCGTTGGCTGTGTAGCTTAGGCCGGCTACACACTGGCTGCGTGACGTGAGCATGTCAGCTGCGTGGCGTGTCCCGATGTTATTTCGGCTCCCACGTTAACAGGTTAGAGCTTACACACTGCCTGCGTGACATGCACGTCTCAGGCGCCGAAAACGCATGCATTCTAGAAATAGGACCGATGCCTATTCTATGATGTTTTGTCATTAGGGATGCACCGAAATGAAAATTCTTGGCCGAAACCGAAAAAGAGGAAACCAAGACCGAAAACCGAAACACCGAAAAGAAATTATGGCAATTATTAGTACCATTGCATTTATGGCTATGACTGTGTACTAACTTTACTAAAATCTATTTGGAGGCGCTTTCCCATAACTTTTTTGTAATTTTACATGTTAAAAAAGATTTAGATTAATGAATGGGTGGTTTTTATTGCACATTAAGAGGCTCAGACGGGAAGCCTGGACGGTTTGTGTTTCCGGTTGTCCTTCTATACGTCTTCCTGGAAGTGGAGGATGTACGCGAGACTCGAGGTATTGATGGGTCTTACCTCTGAATGGGAGCCGTTTTCCTCCGCGTCGGCACTGTCGTAGTCAGAGAGGACAGCTGCACACAGACACACACACACAGACACACACACACACACAGATCATTATTCTGGCCTCAAACGAGTTTTAAAAGCCTGGCACGAGCCCCAGTTTGTTACACTGATGTACAACAATAAAAAAAAAACTGTAATCAGTGTCTTCTAATTCACTCATTCAAAGATGCAGGGCTGTGTTCTGGATGCTTACCTTCTCCTACACCGTCTTCACTCTCCTGCAAAGAGAGGGGTACAAAAACAATATCAGCATTGCCATCAAACCATTACATCTTAAGCACAACAACAACAACAACACTAGCTTGGATACAGTCACACTGGGAGCTGCTAATGACTATTTTCTTCCTGCAGGACAGTGAAAAGCTCCACATGAGAGAATTCAAACTTAGCTTGAAGCCTTTTTGGCAGGTCCCATGAGTGCAAACTGATTCTACTGATCATTCCTCTTGCTGCCTTTGATTTGTTTTCCATCTGGGGCCGGATTTTAAAAACGGGTGCTCGCTCCTTGAAGCAAACTTTTAAAGAGTGAATAAAACAGGCACTGTCTTTGATAAAAGAGACAACAGGCAGAGTTGGAAGAAGCACGTTGTAGTCTAACACAACCGACAGATCTGTCAGAACAGGGTTTTTCCCTACCTACGCCAAATTAGGATAATTTAAAACCATACCTGCAAACTGAAAAAGGTGACACATCACATTGAGTGTGGTATTAACTAACTAGCGTCCGTTTTCGGAGCATCAGAGAGAAGCGCAGGCATTTAAGTGGCACCTAAATAAGGCACCGCAATCCGCGTTGCTATTCGGTCCGGTAGATAACGGTTGTTAAGGCACCCCCCCCCAAAATAAAAAACTCTTTGGATCAACACAATTCAAGTGGATGAAATTTTCCCATTCAAAAACGGCGATTTTCGCCAAAAAGCAAGTTTGCAGGTATGTAAAACACAGATGGTCATTAATGCACCAAAATTTCAGCTGCTCGTTTTTGGCCCAAAGAGAAAAACAGCCGAAAATATGAGCCGAAGATATACTCCTCTCCGCCCACCCCTCAGTGCTCAGATTTCCCTCTCAGTTTATCTACCTATCTATCCATCTAAAAACTTTTTTAAAATGGGTGTAAACAATCATTTTCATTTCAGTGCATCACTAGTAATTAAAAAAGGTCTAAATGATGTGAAATTGCATTTTTTATATTCGTAGATAGATAGACCACTCTGTGTTATTAGTGCTTTTACAGCAGTAAAGGATGTGAATCTCCTAGTCAACATACTCTCCAGGTCATGTATGTGCAGAGTTCTCCTAGTCAACATACTCTCCAGGTCATGTATGTGCAGAGTTCTCCTAGTCAACATAATCTCCAGGTCATGTATGTGCAGAGTTCTCCTAGTCAACATAATCTCCAGGTCATGTATGTGTAGAGTTCTCCTAGTCAACATAATCTCCAGGTCATGTATGTGCAGAGTTCTCCTAGTCAACATAATCTCCAGGTCATGTATGTGCAGAGTTCTCCTAGTCAACATAATCTCCAGGTCATGTATGTGCAGAGTTCTCCTAGTCAACATAATCTCCAGGTCATGTATGTGCAGAGTTCTCCTAGTCAACATAATCTCCAGGTCATGTATGTGTAGAGTTCTCCTAGTCAACATAATCTCCAGGTCATGTATGGGCAGAGTTCCTGCTGGACGTGGCAGACTCACGCTAGCATTAGCATTAGCGGGGCCTAGCTGGCTTTCTAAACAACAAATCCTTACTTTCCACACCTGGAAGTAAACACTGTCTCTGTAAACTGGCAAATAAACAAGTTAAAGAGTCTTATGTTTGGTAAACTCGAGTAAGGCAAAATAAGGAGGGGCAGCCCAAGCCGGTGTCACGGCTGAATGGGTTACCCGTGTGAATGCGTTCCAACTGGCGCCTTTTCGTCTCGTTTCACAACGGGGGCCAAAAGTTAACTACATGGACTGTTAACGTTAAAAATCTGACAATTTAGCATGGCAGATTATTAAAGTATATAACCCAGGGTCCAGAAATTAGCACCATCTACTAGCCAAAGATAGATTTGGTAGATTTGTTTCACTCACCAGCCAAAAAATCTATTGTTATTTACCGTTATTGAGAGGCTGGTGAAATTTAAAACATATACTAACGTTAGCTATATGGCCGGTGGACAAATACGTCAATTCTGGACCCTGTATATAACTTATATTTAAAAACGTCTATGTTCGAGAGGTTAAACTTCTCTAACGTATCGTTTCCTTTACGCTACAGAAGGAAACTGAAACTAGCTAACGGTTTAGCTATATCAGAAGTCAAACAACTCTAGCTAAACTCTTAATTATTTAACGTTACTGATACATTCCCCACGGTCACGTCACACCAACGGTTTCCAACGGTAGCGGTGTGTGTAATAGCTGCCGGCCGGGAGAGGGAGCCTTTAGCCCGGCTAGCTAACTGTTAGCTACTCACACACTCGGACTCCACAACGGGTTTGGGCTCGGGCCGGATCGCTGCTGTAGTCTCCTCGGGCGGCTCTGGGTCTCTCACGCGGGGCTTGGTGGTCGGGGAGGCCGACCTCCCGCTGTCCGAACCCGAACCAGACTCGTCATCGTCCTCGCTGTCCTGGGACGCGCGCCTTGTCCTCCTCCTTCGCCGCCGGTCCGCCATCTTAAGTCTCGAATGGTTGGGACCGGAAAGAGGCAAGGGATTGTGGGTAGGCTAGTTCTTCTTCTTTAGGGATTTAGAGCGTCATAAGACAACTTATTTTCTTGTACTGCCATCTACTGGGTTAGGGTTATATACAGGTACATCGCCAGTATGTACATATACAAATAGTAAATACCAGAGGTGCATATACAAAGAAAAATATATGTAGAAAAGAAATAAAAAAGTAGAAAAGAAAAGTGCAGTACGTATTAAGTCAAATGTATCACCGGTACATGAGACATTTTTCAAACACACTTACAGTCTTAATTGCCTTCTTATTTTTAATGTCCCTTATTGTGTTGCCGTATTGGTGCAGTTCTTGAAAGAAGTGTTCAAAGCTTGGTTTGGAGTCCGCCCATTTCTTCTTGTGAATGTGGAATTTCCCCAATAACAAGATTAATTGAACAAAATAAACAACATCATAGCCCAACTCATTGCCTTCTAAACAAATAAAAATATCTTTATCTTTAAATTGAATTGATTGCCCAGTGTTCCGTCTTATAAGATGTTGAACATCTACCCAAAATATTTTAGTATGCATACAGTGAAAGAACACATGACAGATTGTTTCTTCTTCTAGTTCACAGAAAGTACAAGAATATTCAATATTCAATTCAATTTCAATTCAATTCAATTCAATTCAATTCAATTCAATTCAATTTTATTTATAGTATCAAATCATAACATTTATCTTGAGACACTTTACAGATAGAGTAGGTCTAGACCCAACTATAATTTACAAAGCCCCAACAATTCTAATAATTCCCCAGAGCAAGCAGTGCGACAGTGGCGAGGAAAAACTCCCTATTAGGAAGAAATCTCGGACAGACCCACGGTCTTGGTAGGCAGTGTCTGACGGTACCGGTTGGGGTTGTGATGAACAGTGGCAGTAATAGTCACATTAATAATGGAACAGTGACTTCAAATGGTAGTCGTAATATCAAGTTTAAATCTCCTTAATATCCTTTTTACTGGATATATTTTATGTAAGATTTTAAAAGAAACCTCTTTTACTTTGGTATTAAGACATACATATAAAGATTGAAGCCCAAAAGAATCTTCCTGAGGGCAGAGTTACCTCTTGTATACAATTCCTGATGTGTTTATTAGAACAGTTATTCTTGGTAATGTCACTTGGTAACAACACTCTACCATTCAATGAAAGATTTCTCATCAATTTTTTCTAAATTTGTTCAGTTATAGGACTGAAATTTAGGTTACTAAAGTTATCAATGATAACACCCAGGTATGTAATTGTATTCTTCCCAGGGATTCCTTCTACTTCGGTTAGTTCACATTCCTTAAGTGGTAGTAAAATAGACTTACTCAAATTCATTCTTAAACCTGACACATCAGAGAATTCCTTAATACAGCTAATTGCTTTTATCACTTCATGTCTATTGGCTAGAAAAATTGTTGTATCATCTGCTAGTTGGGATAATTTAAATTCTCTGCCTAAGGCAACTATACCTTGGAAATTACCTTTTTTAAGATGTATAGGCATACTTTGTGTAACTTGGCATATGTAACAAGGAGGAATAAGAAGGGACTGAGTGGACATCCTTGTCTCATGCCACGACCAATATCAAATCTAGGAGTCACACCGTGAGCCAACTTAAAGGTCCCATGGCATGAAAATTTCACTTTATGAGGTTTTTTAACATTAATATGAGTTCCCCCAGTCTGACTAAGGTCCCCCATTGGCTAGAAATGGTGATAGGTGTAAACCGAGCCTTGGGTATCCTGCTCTGCCTTTGAGAAAATGAAACCTCAGAGCTGTTTTGGAATCTGCTTGTTATGAGGTCATAACAAGCAAGGTTACCTCCCCTCTCTCTGCTTTGCCCGCCCAGAGAATTTGGCCAACCCATGAGAGAGAGACATCATGGCTTTCAAACGAGAAAAGTGGCAGTTGGTCAAGACCACACCCCCACCCTCCACCTTGCCCCTCCCTCTCTCCTCCTCAATAGCTTCAGACACAGAAATGGCACATACTAAGGAAAGCTCATTGTGGGACTGGCTCTAGTGGCTGTAATTCTGCACCAAGGGTGAATGGGGACCACTAAGGCCTATATAAAAGCATCCAAAGAGCACCAAGTCATGGGACCTTTAATTGAACTGTTGCAACCCTTATATAGCGTTTCGACAGCTTTCAAAAATTGGTTCCCAAATCCAAGACACTTAATAACTTTAAACATAAATCGGTGAGTTATGGTATCAAATGCCTTATAAAAATCCACAAATAACATAAAGCTATTGTCCTATATATATTCATCATAGTCAATCATATCCAATACTAATCGTATGTTATTTACAAATATTTCTTCCTGGCATGAATCCCGATTGTTCTTCAATAATAATATCATGCACTCCTGATTTCAACCTTTTAGCAAAGACCAAGGCGAATATCTTAGCATCATTATTTAACAGACTAATTGTTCTCCAATTGTCAATACTCAGTTTATTTTTTTTTGGTTTAGGAATCAATTTAATAAGACCTTTTCGAAGAGTTAGAGGTAATTCTCCTTTTCTTATGGCTTCTACAAACATAGCTGCTAAAAAAGGTGCTAATGACTCATTAAATACTTTATAAAATTCACTTATCAACCCATCATTCCCAGGAGATTTATTTTCTTTGAGACAATCATTTGTATTTCTGTTAAACTAATCTTCTGATCGCAAACTGATTTAAAACTTTCATCAACGCATTTAATGTTGCTTTCCATATCTTCCAGAAACATATCCATATCTCTTTCATTTTCACAGTCAGCAGCATACAACTTTTGATAGAAATCAGCTACATACTGTGAAATACCTTTTACATCTTCGCATATTAGATTATTAATTTTAAGTTTACACAAGGAAGACAACTCAAAGTTTCTCTTTTCCAAAATATAAAAAGTATTTAGTGCATTTTCACTTTGTTCAAGCCACTTCCTCCTAGATCTGATAAAGGCACCCCTGGCGGTCCATGTACTTTTTCATAAACAGGTATTAAAAAACAAAAAACAAATGGTTATTTGATTTTCTTTTTAAAATACCAAATTTGAAATTGAAATACAAGGCGTTTTTTCCTTTTCATGGTCAAAAGGGGATGGGAGAAATTTAAATATGCTGTGATTTTCATTTTCTATTTCATATAACAAAAAAAACCCACTCGAAAACAGAAATGAAAAAAGGCTTGCTTTTTTCATATTCAGAGACCGGATGTTGTCATTTCCAAGGCAACAGTGCCAGCGTAGCCTACCAGTGTTGCTTTCAGCCCAGGCTAAAATGACTTTGGAAACCTAACCTAACTCTTGGTAATGCTTGGAGGGAATTTTATTTTATAATGTCACATTTATTTATTACCCTCTCTCTCTCCCGCCGCAGACAACTCCACCCCAAGAGAGTCAAACCAGCTGAGGAAACAGAATTTCAGTTCACGGCTGTAACGTTCAGATCAGACCTCCGGTGCTTGGTCTAATATTCTAACATTAGCTGCTGCTGCAGCTAGCTAGCAGCTAGCCACCAGAACCGTGAACTGAGTCCCCGGTTCGCTCCCCGGTGCTGACTATTTCATAGCCATATTTATGTAAAGAAGGACAAAAAATGGATGATAAGTCGCTCAGGAAGTTATAGGCTACAGTTTCCCTCAACTGCAGCCGGGACATTCTAACGCTTAACGTGAAAAAAAAGCTTAATGTGGTTTAATGTGCACTCAGACACTGCAAATCGTCACCGATGAAAAGGGTACCCTTTTCATCTTTAAGGTGTTAAGATGGCACACACCAAATTTGAAATCCATCGGATGAGATCTGTAGGAGGAGTTTGTTAAAGGTCCAATGACATGGTGCTCTTTGGATGCTTTTATATAGACCTTAGTGGTCCCCTAATACTGTATCTTAAGTCTCTTTTATATAGACCTTAGTGGTCCCCTAATACTGTATCTGAAGTCTCTTTTATATAGACCTTAGTGGTCCCCTAATACTGTATCTGAAGTCTCTTTTATATAGACCTTAGTGGTCCCCTAATACTGTATCTGAAGTCTCTTTTATATAGGCCTTAGTGGTCCCCTAATACTGTATCTGAAGTCTCTTTTATATAGGCCTTAGTGGTCCCCTAATACTGTATCTGAGGTCTCTTTTATATAGACCTTAGTGGTCCCCTAATACTGTATCTGAAGTCTCTTTTAAATAGGCCATAGTGGTCCCCTAATACTGTATCTGAAGACTCTTTTATATAGACCTTAGTGGTCCCTTAATACTGTATCTGAAGTCTCTTTTATATAGACCTTAGTGGTCCCCTAATACTGTATCTGAAGTCTCTTTCCCCGAAATTCAGCCTTGGTGCAGAATTACAGCCACTAGAGCCAGTCCCACAATGAGCTTTCTTTAGTATGTGCCATTTCTGTGTCTGTAGCTATTGATGAGGAGAGAGGGGGGGCAAGGTGGAGGGTGAGGGTTTGGCCTTGACCAACTGCCACTTTGCTCGTTTGAAAGCCATGATGTCCCTCTCTCATGGTGGGTCAAATTCTCTGGGTGGGCAAAGCATAGAAAGGGGAGGTAACCTTTCCCTTATGACCTCATAAGGAGAAGATTCCAGATCGGCCCATCTGAGCTTTCATTTTCTCAAAGGCAGAGCAGGATACCCAGGGCTCAGTTTACACCTATCACCATTTCTAGCCACTGGGGGACCATAGGCAGGCTGGGGGAACAAATATTAATGTTAAAAAAAACTTTAGGCCTACTTCCTGTTGCTACTAGGGGGTGCTATGACTCTGATTCAATATCAGCCTCTAGATGTCCTCAGGGTTGAACTCTTATGACTCCTGAAAAGTTTCGAGCCAACTGGACAATGTACACTCAAGTTACACCCACTTCCTGTTTTGATGGCGAAACGCACAAAACTCCACGGCCATGCCCTTTGCACTATTAAAATTCTTTTAATAACTTTTCCTCTTTAATGTCTTCAGATGGCACAGACCAAATCTGAAGTTGATAAGATGAAATCTCTTGAAAGAATTTGTTAAAGTACGACATGCGGAAATGGCCAAAAACTCACTAATTTCAAACATTCAATTCAAAACGGTGGATTTCCTGTTGGTTTTACATTTTTACAAGATACATATGCATACCAGATTTTATGAGTCTATGTCAAACATACTGCAGGGTCTAAATGTTTTAAAGTTTTGTAGGGGGCGCTATATGGGCTG
The DNA here is from genome assembly GCA_025617405.1 of Perca schrenkii. Classification (NCBI taxonomy): domain Eukaryota; kingdom Metazoa; phylum Chordata; class Actinopteri; order Perciformes; family Percidae; genus Perca; species Perca schrenkii. The sequence goes on along the minus strand of CM046801.1, from coordinate 31,697,920 downwards.
AAATATGTGCCACCAGAAACTGAATCTGAATCATGTATATTTTAATTGCTAAACTTGAATAATTGCATTGATAAACTGAATTTGAATCATAGAATTTGAAATTGTATTGTTTAATTTGAATAATTGCATTGAAAAACAATCTGAATAGTATAGTTTGAAATTGAATTTATTTGTTTGCTCCTCCTCAGTTTTGCCCATCCTCCAACTACCCCGATGTCTGTCACAGTAACTTGAAATTGAATTTTTAGAACTGAATCTGAATTGTGAGAACTGAATGTGAAGATATATAGAGAGTTGAATTTTCAGTGAGGATCAAATTTCATTGGACTTCAGTTACAAACGAATAAATGAAATTTCAAATGATACTATTCAGATTCAGTTTTTCAATGCAATGATTCAAATTAAACAATACAATTTCAAATTATGGGATTCAAATTCAGTTTTTCAATGCAATTATTCAAGTTCATCAATTCAGCGCTAGTGGGCCATTTTTTTGTGCGCCTATTCTAGAAACCCTTAAAATGCATACATTTAAACCAGGCTTGATGCTACGGCCAAGTTTGGTGAGTTTGAGTATGTTATGCCCCTCAAATAGGCAATTCATTTGCAGAGACAAAAATAATTGCTTCAGTTTCAATAGGGCCTTCGCCGCTATCGGCACTCTGGCCCTAAAAATAAAAAAGGGGGGAGGAGAAATAAATATATCTAAATATGTATATGAAAAAATTAAGCTAGGGCTTTGTTATTCATATTTTTCAATTAAAAGTTTCACAGAATTACATTTTTCATAACTTGAAGGGCTTTTACATACAAAACAAATTCATGATGAAATATATTAAACAAGGAAGTTATTGTGTCTTTAAAAGTCTATTTTCACAAAGAAGGTTTCCAACAACATACAAGTATTCACTTCCTTTACTGCAGTAAGTCATAATACACTGAAAATACTCCTACAAGTAAAAGTCCTACATTCAAAACTTTGCTAAAGTTAAGTAAAATGTTCCCTGTCTACGTGTGTGTGTGTGTTATATATACAGTATATAGTTAAGGTTTGTGTGTGCGTACTTCCTCTTTAATCCTGTTACAATCCAACACTAAGACATGAAGCGTCAAACTGCCACTATGCAGAGCATTAAAAGGGACAGTTGAAATGTTTACAGGTGGGGTTGGATAGTCGGTGCGTTTCTAATCTCTCCATATGACCTGATCACACAGAGGGAAAGTACTCAGACCTGCAGAGGACACAGATACACTAAGGAATCAGAGTAGACACCAAACCCAGGATAAAGAGGCTGAGTGAATGTAGTGTTGTAGGTGTGGAGGTGGATCAATGAGTCAGAGGAGACTGTGTAGAAGGACAGAGTGCCAGCAGGACAGTCCACATACACTAATACTCTAGAGTTAGAGACAGGAGGTGAGGTGTGCTTCTCTGGCATTTGTGACATACAGAGTAACCAACATCAGAGCAGAACAGACTCCAGGACTAATCATTCAATCCAAACCCACAGTCTGTACTGTCCCCTCTCCTTCTGATTCCTCTGTAACTGACTGATATATCAACCTCTCCACTCCTCTCGACCTCCCAGTAACAGCGACCAGTCAGACCATTTCTACACAGCAGCTGATACCACCAGTCAAACCTCTCTGGATGATCAGGATATGACGGATCCTCTCACATTTGTCACCTTCCTGTTGTTGTCCGACAGTTTGAGGTTTCTGTAAACTGTGTTTGTGTCCAGTTCCAGTTCACAGACATCTGATGGAGAGAACAAGACACAATACAGCTGCAGGTTATCATCTGATGATTTATTAACAACTTTACTGCCAATTACTGAAAGAAAATCATTTAAACTTTCATTTCATATTCAGCTGTGAATGATGTTTAACAAACTTCAATTCGGTTATAACAATTCCTTAAGTCTATAAATACATCTGATAGTGATCTACAGATTTACAGCTGTGTAGACTGAAAACACACAAACTATTATTAAGATTCTGTCTCTCAGCCCATTTTCCATTTCCACCTGATCAACTGCAGCTGGCTCTAAAACCATGAACCATGTTCACTCCTATTTATAGAAATACCAGTTTATGTGTGAAAGTATTTGTGGCATTTGTGCGCATGTGTCGTACATCTGATCCCATGTTTCCATTCAGGGAGGAACTGGAAGGTAAACCCACCTCAACTCACTTTATTCTACTTTTCAACATCTTTGTGACATCAATTATATTGTGTTGGGTTTATAACCTGTAGGTTTTAAACACTAAGTTATTAGACATCCGGAGAAGAAAACTGAAGAAACCCATCAACTTATATCTGTCAGACTTGTGAAGTACGAGTTCACGAGCAGCACCTGAAGGCAACAACAGTCCGGGTATCAGTGGATAATCAGTTATTCATTTGGAATTAAAAAAATGAAACTGGTTTGTTTCAAAACGAAGAAACGGTTTCTGGTGTCAAAAAAAAAAAAACTGTTTTGTTTTTGGAAATTCCTTTTGGATTGAAGAATGAAAAAAGTCTGTGTTCAATTTGAATTTGTTTCATCATGGATGGTCCATGTACTTTTTCGTTCATTTGATTTTCATTTCAGAAACAGGTATTAAAAAACAAATTTTCGTTTCAAAATACAAAATTTGAAATTGAAATACAAGCCGTTTTTTCCTTTTCATGGTCAAAAGGGGATGGGAGAAATTTAAAATATGCTTTGATTTTCATTTTCTATTTCATATAAACAAAAAATAAAATCACACGAAAAAGGTTTGTTTTTTCATATTCAGAGATCGAATGTCATTTCCAAGGCAACAGCGCCAGTTTAGCCTACCAGTGTTGCTTTCAGCCCAGGCTAAAATTTCTTTGGAAACCCAATGCATATGTGTATTGCCTCATTTATGTATTTCATGAAATGAAAATCGAATGACCAAAACATAAACTACCATATTTGCTTTAACCCAGGCTGCAGGGGACATTCTATAATGCTTAATGTGAAAAAAAAACATCACCATATTTCTCATGGCCATATCTTGTCATGAACAATTAAGCCTGTCAAAGAAACTAAACCGAAATCCAACGATTATAGAATTTATCTTACATTAACATTTTCATCTTCATTGGTGCCTATGGCGAGAAAAAAGATTACGTGGTTTAAAGTACCTAAACAACAATCAATGATTACCAAACTTATCTCTCACATTGCTCCTCATAACCACTGAAAACTGTCAAAAAAAATCTAACCCAAAGTCCAATTATTATGAATGTTATCTGACTGATATCTGATTGATCATTAAACCACGTTAAACTTTTTCACGTTAAGAGTTTTAGAATGGCCCGGCTTCAGTTGAGGGAAACTGTAGCCTATAACTTCCTGAGCGACTGATCATCCGTTTTTTTTCTGTAATACCCCGCCATCCCCAAAAACCGATGCAGCGAGCGACGCAAACCAGGAGGAGGGAAGGACAGGATAGCTTCAACTTTTGAATGGAGCGGCTTGACTTGACCCCGACCCACAATTTTCCCCAAGTACTGTACAGTAGCCTGGCCAAATTCACATTTCGCCAAAGCGCTGAAAGGTAGCAGATGCGTTACGCATGCCAAATGGCATCACCGTATACTGCAAGAAAGTGTCAGGGGTCACAAATGCAGAAATCTCCCTCGCCCGAGGAGTTAGGGGCACCTGCCAATACCCTTTTAACAAGTCAAGCTTTGTCACATAATTGGCACTGCCAACATTGTCAACACAGTCCTCAACCCGGGGAAGAGGATAACAATCTGGCTTCTTGACCCCATTCACCTTTCGAAAATCTTTGCAGAATCGCTCAGAGCCATCGGACTTAGCAGCTAGGAGACACGGCGAACTCCACGGACTAGAGCTAAGCTCTGCAATGCTGCTCTCCAACATAACCAACAATCAACCTGCTCTCGCAAATTGAGGCGCTTGCTGGGATTGACTCGGTAGGGATGCTGCTTTATTGGCGATGAACCACCCACATCAATATCATGCTGCAGCACATGGGTTTTAGTTGGCACATCTGAAAACAGAGAGATATGAGAATTTATTAGACTGACCACATCCTCATGCTGAATCGGAGTCAAATGCGGAAAACGCTCATCAAGTTTGGACAAAATTTCTGAATTTTTCAACTGTCCCTGAACAACGGCACGGGATGGACCAACAACATCCTCAACATCAGACATGGTCAAAGCTGTCGGGGCCACAGTGGAATCAGCACCGGACAAGACCACAGTTGTCTGGGCCTCAATCATTTCAGCACTGGACAGCACCACAACTGGGGCCTCATCAATCATTTCAGCACTTGACAGCACCACAACTGGGGCCTCATCAATCATTTCAGCACTTGACAGTGCCACGACCGCTTTGACCGCACTGACAGAGGACCGAAGGTCCACTTCTCTGTCCAGATATGGCTTCAACATTTTTATGTGACACAACCTACTTTGCCGCCGACGTTCCGGAGTGGCAACTATATAGTCCCGGTCACTCACTTTACGTTGGACTACATAGGGCCCGCCAAAGCGAGCCTGCAAGGCAGAACCAGGAATGGGCAATAATACCAAAACCTTATCACCTGGACTGAAAGATCTACTTTTAGCATCTGAATCAAACCACCTTTTCATTTTTGTTTGCGCAACGGACAAGTTCTGCTTTGCCAATTCACAAGCACGGTGAAGCTTAAAACGAAAATTGCTGACGAAATCAAACAAGTTTTGTGAGGTATCATTACCCAACCATTTCTCCTGCAAGAGTTTAAGAGGGCACAGTATGTGCAAACACTAACTCCACTGGATTAAAGCCCAAGGACTCCTGAACCACCTCACGGGTAGCAAAAAGGAGGAGGTGGACACCCTCATCCCAATCCTTACTGGACTCAAGACAATAAGTGCGGAGCATAGACTTTAAAGTCTGATGAAATCGTTCAATCGCCCCCTGACTCTCTGGGGGATATGCGCTAGAGCAACAGTGAGTGACATCAAGCTGCTTCATTACTTGTGCAAAAATTCTTGACATGAAATTGGAACCCTGGTCAGTTTGTATTATCCTAGGCAACCCAAACACCGAAAAGAATTTCAGCAGTGCTTCCACAACGTTCTTAGTCGTGATATTACGCAATGGAATGGCTTCAGGAAACCGAGTTGCTGAACACATAATAGTCAAAAGAAACTTGTTGCCTCATTTTGTACGTGGCAAGGGACCAACACAGTCAACAATCACCCGTTCAAATGGTTCCGTCACGACGGGAATTGGATAAAGTGGGAATGGTGGAATGGTTTGATTTGGTTTACCCGATATCTGACAGAAATGACATGTTTTACAGTACTGTTGCACATCACGTTTTAATCCTGGCCAGAAAAAACACCGCAAAACGCGATCATATGTTTTATTCACTCCTAGATGGCCCGCTAGCAGATTATTGTGAGCGAGTTTGAGAATTTCATGCCGGTGAGTCTTCGGTACTATAATTTGACTCACCACACCCCAATCATCCTGTGTTGACAGATGCGACGGTATCCATTTACGCACAAGCACACCGTCCTTCAAAAAGTAACCGGTGGACATTTTCTCAACTTCATCTGCTGGAACAACAGTATCAAAACAAGAAGCTAATGACATATCATGTTTTTGTTCAACAATGAGCTGCTCCTGTGACATGCATACTTTAGAGCTAGGCTCCTCCAGGAGAGGAAACAGCCGACGCCACAGGAGTGACTACTGATAGAGACGGAGACTGCTGACAAAGAAGCCAGAAAGTCAGAGTCAGGTAGGAAACTGTCTGCCAACTCCACCTCGCCCCCGTCATCAGGCAACTCTTGCTTCTGTCTCGTAGACATTGCACAAGTGACAGCGCAAACTTAAAAAACCTCTGGGAACCTCTGCCCCAGGTCATCTGGGTGTTCAGAAAGGGGAACAGCAGTTACTTCAGGATTTAATAGCACTTTTCCCCCAGCCAAATCGTTTCCCAAATGAAGGACACCCCCTCAATAGGAAATTGAGGATGCACAATAGTGAGTACACAACCTCAAGGCAATCATTGGAAGTGAGAATAATGGCAGGGTGCACCTCCCCTCTAGCCTTCACCATGGCAATGGAATTGATCATCTGAGCTTCTAGATGGGTCATTGGAAAAGAATGGCTGCAGTCTGAACAGTGGGTACCTCCCATTCACGCCTACATGGATGACATGACCACCCTGACCTCAACCATCGCATTACCCAGCATCTGCTGGAAAAGCTTTATGCCAACATAACGTGAAAGATGAGGTTAAACAGGAAATCCATCTTCTTAGAAGAGTCAGATAATAAACTTCAGTTTTAAATACTTACCTTCCATCAGCAGGTTGTCCAACTTTAAAGTTAATAATATCATCCATAGACTGGTCACTCTTCATGGACACACAGCTGGGTCCAGGTCCAGATCCAGGTTCAGGATCAGGTCCAGTGGGTTTAGAGGGAGGGACTCCCTCCTCTCTGTCCTCACATTGACTCATAGCAGAGTCCACACCTTCAACTGGAGAGGAAACACCTGCTGGGAGAGATGACACAAGAAAACTGTCTGTTTATATGCACAACATATATTACTATATTTATTTTTTGCCCTTATTCTGAAAAACACAATATATTCAGGGTGCAATTTGTGAAAAAAGCAGAGACGGGGGGGAATCTTTTTTGATCATGCACAACAAAACATGCAATAATTAAATCCCCCTCCAATACCATGGATATAGTGCCAGGTGTGCCAAACTCTTAAATCTGCACTTTAGCGCTTTCAAGCCAGATTGCAGAGTTCACTTAGCCACAACAACAAACTACTTTCAAGCAGGAAATGCTCATAACCCCCTATCCTTAACCCCTTTACCCCCTAACCCTGACCCCCTAACCCTTCGTTCCTCTAGAGTGTTTTAATCCAAACCACCATCTTTTTCCTAAACTTAACGAGTCGTCTTGGTGCCTAACCTTAACCGTCAGTGCCGCATGATGCTTAGTTTTTCTGGCTAAACTCCACTACCATCCATGGCCTCTGAATGGAACGTTACCTGGCGGTGCCTGTAGCTGGCTAACAGACACCTCTTTATGGCTAAACAATTGCCGCTGGTAGCCGGCGTCCCGGAGCTCTTCAATTCAGCAGAGGCAGGGACATGTAGACCAGAAAGGTGATCCCCCACATCACACCAGGAAAAAGCACCCTGGATATACTGACGAAGCCGTTTACTTGGCTAATGAAAGTGTATATTCCTGTTTACATGCAGACGTGCAGACTCCGATTAACATAACACATGCCGTTTATCACGTCAAAAGAAGGTTAAGTGGAACGGCTGGAGCCGGTTTTGCTTCTTTGCATCAAAACAGGATTTTTGAAAATGTCGGCTTAGCGAGGTTTGTTCATATCCAGTAACCTGTTGATATCTGAGTCTCTGATAATGTTTAAAAGTAGCTGTGTTTCTCCTTTTCTTTTGGCCATGCATCTCTAGAGAGTGTAGCGAGAGAGCATGAGAGAGAGTAGCGAGAGAGAAAGAGAGTGTAGAGAGAGTCAGAGAGAGGATAGCAAGAGAGAGACAGAGGGTGTCGAAAAAGAGAGAGAGGAGAGAGTGTATAGAGCGAGAGAGAGACACTTTGCACAAAGTTTTACTTTCAAACTACCTACAGCCCTCCAAACTGTTTTACAAAGTTTAAACTTCATTAAAACTAAGAAAAATAAATGCAAATCTCCAAAATAAAGTTCAGAATGATCACACAGATGGCTCTTCGTGAGCTCTGTTCAAAGTCCAGACATATCTTGAGTCAGCTCGGTTAACCTTTGTGTTGCCCGTTGACCATGCAAGTTTTTGTTTTGAAATAAAAACTTTTCAACGCTTTAGTAGTCTTTTTTTGACACTTTTACCAATGTTTTGGAAGTGTTTTTTCATTGTTTATGTAGATTTATTTCTGCACTTTTGTGTTTTCTCTCAACATTTTTAAAGCTTTTTCCAATATTTTGGTCACTTTTTAACGTGCTTCTATCAGTTCTTTTTTAGATGCTATCACATTTAATAAAAAACGCAAATTCAATGAAAGTAGTGAAATGATCATTTATTTACCTGTGAAGAGCGTTGCACGGAACCATCCTTATTTTTTTTGACAATTTGGTTGAAAGAAAACCAAAATTTCTGATATAGGAACTTTTTGAAAAGAACAGGAGGATTAAATAAAAAGAAATTGATAGTGTTATGCTATATTGTGATATTAAATTAAACTCTGACTTATTAGACAAAAGTGGAGTAAAATAAATGTTTTCTTTACACTAGTCTACAAGAAAGACATGCTTTGAAAGATGAACAGCATAGTTCTTGTAGACGTTTATTACTTTACACTGGGGACATTTACCAAACTAAAGCTGAGTGAAGTAAAACAAAAAAGTAGTTTTATGTATTATTCTGTGTTTATGTGATACAGGAATAATCTATACTGTAAACCATTTTATTTGACACAATAAATACAAGGAAATACTTCATGTTGCTGCATAACAGGAAGGAGCCACATCAGGTTTTCTTTTACTAACAAAGTATTTGTACATGATGGTGTTGATACTTTTACTGCAGTAGAGGATGAACATTACATTGCTTCAGCAGATTAGGATGTTGTTTTCCTCAGCAGAGCTCCGTTTGATTTGTGAGCCATTATGTCATTGTTTGAGCATGGTTAGCGTGGTTAACATTGTTAGCGCCTGTTATCCTGACTATAGAACTGCTAACTTAGCACACAGCTAAACTCTTCAAACATGTTTTACATTTAGATGAAACTAAAAGGTCAGAAATGAGCTGAAAATGTCACTTACCGAAAGTTTAACCTGGAGGAAACATATCTGGGCCACAGCACAGGAGGAAGTGGAAGTAAAAAGCTGAAAAGAAGGTTACCACAGAGAGAGAGAGAGAGTGAGACAGAGGGACAGAGTGTAGCAGAGAGAGAGAGAGAGAGAGTGTAGCGAGAGAGAGAGAAACAAATTGAATTGACTCAGATTTACGAAAAACTTAGTTACATTTGAGAGAGAGAGAAAAAAGGTCCAAAGCAGTCTTCTTGTGAAAAATTTAATAAGCCTTTATTGCAATGGCTATTTCATTTTGAAATCTTACATTAAAAATAGAACTGGGTAGCAACCGATGTGTATCAGCACAAAATGGTCACTTTGTTGACATCATGATTACAAACATCTGATAATTGTAAACACCTGAGCACACAGCCAGGGATCTCAAAAGGTGATCAATGCCAATTATACCCACCAGATGGCTCTACAAAGTATATAGGAGAAAAATAAAATGAAGAAAAAAGGACAAAACATGGGTGTGCAGACAACAAAACTATATAGGACTAATTATAAATTGACAGGATTCTTTGCTAAAGCATTATAGCATATAATTGAGAACTGCAAAAAAGGGACTGTAATCAATCCAATCAAACCTTGAGCCCTGGAGCAATTGTGGCCTGCACATTATATACAGTATATAGAAGGTTTCTCTGCAATAGTAGTTTGTTGATCACCACCTCAAATGTTCTTATTTATGGCTTCAAGGCCTTCACCTGTACTGCTTTTGCTGTTATGTACTTTAAAAAGTGTTTAGCCCTTGGTAATCCTAACTAGCTTTTTTATACGTGTGTTGAGAGAGAGACTGTCTTTCAGGTATTTGTCTTTGTCTGGCCTATGTAAAAGCGACCAGCAGCTGATCTTCAGTCAGTGTTTCTGTCCACAGGAGAGACTCTTAGTCCTGCAGAAAACACAGAGACACTGATGAATCAGGCCTGACCACAAACCCAGGATAAAGAGGTTGAGTGAATGTGGTGTTGAAGGTGTGGAGGTGGATCAGTGAGTCAGAGGAGACTGTGTAGAAGGACAGAGTGCCAGCAGGACAGTCCACATACACTGCTACTCTGTTAGAGACAGAGGAGGAAGTGAGGACTGTTACTCTGTTATTGTGCCAGACAGAGTAACCACGATCATAGCAGATCAGACTCCAAGACTGATCATTCCCTCCAAACACACAGTCATAACTGTCTCCTCTCCTCCTGATTCTTCTGTAACTCACTGATATATGAACTGCTCCTCTCCTCTCGACCTCCCAGTAACAGCGACCAGTCAGACCATTTCTACACAGCAGCTGAGGACAGGCATAAAATCTGTCTGGATGATCAGGATATGACTGATCCTCTCTCACAAATGTCACCTTCCTGTTGTTGTCAGACAGTTTGAGTTTTCTGTTTACTGTGTTTGTGTCCAGTTCCAGTTCACAGACATCTGATGGAGAGAACAAGACACAATACAGCTGCAGGTTATCATCTGTTGATTTATTAACTTTATTGACAATAAAGAATAGACCATAGAGTTACTGAAAATCATTTAAACTTTCATTTTATATTCAGCTGTGAATGATGTTTAACAAACTTTAGCAAACCAGTTATAACATGAACAGTTACTGAACATGAGATTCAGCATGACAGTAATATTCTGCTATATTTCCTTGTGTGGAATAAAGTCTCACTAATAAAACTGTCACCACATCTTCCACTGCAGAACACAGCAGCTCTGAACCCTAAAGGCCCAAACACACTGAAAGCTTCCGACGCTCGCATTTTGAAGTACACAGATTGGTCAAACACGCACCAAAAGTGTTTTGATGCGCCTCAAACTGCTTTGACGCGTCCACTCTGACCTTGATTCGATTTTGGAGCATCAAAAAGAGGACCCAGCGTTGACTAAAGCGGTTTTTTTCTGCGGCTGCACTACGTTAGGAAAAAATTACTGGAATATGCCATGTAATGATATGATCCGAAATTCCACTGAAGCGGTTTAATGCACCAGAAATCAGCTGCTCATATCATATTTAATGTGTATGAGAGTGTGCTAATTTTTATCATATTCATGAAAATATTTTACTGAAGCGTTGTGGGTCCACCAACTGGCTTTAAGCTGGTTTTCATTGACGAGGGCCAGATGTAAGAAAAACATTCACACTTCCTCACACCAGGTCTCAGTCTCTGTTGACCGTCCAACATGGTCCGTCCTGCAGGAAGAAACAAAGTCAGAATCCACTTCATACACTAGGCAACTAGGCCCGCCTTAACCTGCCATTACACCTTAGGTCCCCCCCCCCAACTCACACTGTAAATAACAAAAATACGTAATAGCCACGTTAGTCTATACAGCACAAAATGTATTATGTATTTACCCAAAACTGAAAAAATAATGTACATTTCAGTATTTCACAAAAAGGCCTTTTTCATGGAACAAGAAATGGGTAAACAACGTAAAGCTGTTCTGCAGCAATGGAGGTTGATCAAGCTTTGAAAGTTGGTGCTACCAATTCCCACAGGTGTTCCAACTTGTCGGGATTACTTACAACCCCCTCTGTTTGTATAAAAGTATTGTTGGAACACACTGTAATACCATATCCTTGTGAGCATTATTTGAACAGTATTGTACTGCAGAAAGTAGTGTGTTGCTATAAAAATGGCGGGAAAAAGGCAATTAACAATGGAAGAGACAGACCATCATAACACTTAAGAATGTTGGTCTTTCCTACAGAGAAATTGTGAAGAAAGTCAAGGTGTCAGTGAGTACAGTATTCTTCACCATCAAAAGGCACTTAGAAACTGGGGGAAACTCTGACAGGAAGAGGTCTGGCAGACCCAAAGCCACAACAGTATCAGAAGAGAAGTTTCTGAGAGTCAACAGCTTGCGTGATAAGTGGCTCACAGGGCAACAGCTTCAAGCACAGCTTAATAGTGGTCGTAATAAGCAAGTCTCAGTTTCAACTGTAAAGAGAAGACTTCGAGCTGCAGGTTTGATAGGTCGAGTTGCATTACATTACAGGTCATTTTTGCTGACGCTTTCATCCAAAGCGACTTACAATTCTCACATATCAAGGCAAGGCAAGGCAGCTTTATTTGTATAGCACATTTCAGCAACAGGGAAATTCAAAGTGCTTTACATAAAACATTAAAGAGCAGTTATAAAACAATTTAAAAACATTAATAAACAAATTAAAACAAGAATAAAATTGATAGTGCAGTATAAGAATAAAAGTTACAGTGCAGTATAAGAAATTAAAGTTAATAAAATAGATTTAAAGAAAAGCAACATCAAAAAAGATAGGTCTTTAGCTTAGATTTAAAAGAACTGAGAGTTGCAGCGGACCTACAGTTTTCTGGGAGTTTGTTCCAGATATGTGGAGCATAAAAAACTGAACGCTGCTTCCCCCTGTTTAGTTCTGACTCTGGGGACAACAAGTAGACCTGTCCCAGACGATCTGAGAGGTCTGGGTGGGTCATAATGTAGTAGCAGATCAGAA
>CM046801.1:31497075-31679657 GCA_025617405.1 Perca schrenkii | reverse complement strand
GTGTTATGGACCGATGAATCAAGGTGAAAGGATGGTTCCTCAGTGTGTGACATCAACTGTCAAACATGGAGGAGGAAGCATGATGGTCTGGGGCTGTTTTGCTGGATCCACGGTCGGTGATTTGTACACAGTGAAAGGCACCCTGAACCAAAACGGCTACCACAGAATTTTGCAGCGCCATGCAGTACCCTCTGGTATGCGCCTAGTTGGTCAGGGTTTCATCCTACAGCACGATAATGACCCAAAACATAAGTCCAAGCTAGGCCAGAACTACCTTAGCAAAACAGAACAAGATGGTAGGCTTAAAAACATGGAGTGGCCAACACAGTCACCAGACTTAAACCCCATTGAGCTGGTTTGGGATGAACTGGACAGAAAAGTGAAAGCAACACAACCTACAAGTGCCACACATTTATGGGAACTTTCTGAAGAATATTTGATTTCCATTGTAGAAAGAATGCCACGAGTGTGTTCAGCTGTTATATCTGCCAAAGGGGGCAACTTTTATGAGTCAAAACTTTAGAATACATTTCAGTTTATATATTGATTCCATGATTTCTTTTTTAACTTAAATTGTTCATTTGTTCTATTCTTTCATTTCAGAATACAATAAGACATTGAACTGCATGAATTTCAATAAAAACCTGGAAAAATTGGGGTGTTCTAAAACTTTTGACCAGTAGTGTATGTAATTTACAACAATTTAAATAAAATATATTATTCATGTAAAAGGAAATTTAGGCGACGATTCAAAATATAAAAACAATGATACAATGCACTAAGGCTCTCAAATATTTATCTGCCTGTAGATCAACTTTCTCATTTAATGTTATCTCTGCTCAGTCAACACACATCTCTCCCTCCTCTTTCAATGGGCATGTGGCACTTATTCACCTCAATGATACATTAAGTCATTTGAATTAATTTATAAACCCCTGGATGGTAATTGTGTGTTTCAGCAAGATTTCTGCTCATGTTGAAAACATCAGAAGAATTGCTGCAGAAAGTCTGACACCAACACTGCGAGATTCTCCGTGGACATTACAGACAGTAAAGCTCGATTCCATCTGCCATTTGGTGTGAAATCTCTAATCACAGACTTATTGAACATGAAACTACTCTGCTGTGAAGACATTAAGCAAAGAGCAGGTAGCGGCTACCTGTGAAACCAGCAGCTGGCGGATCCAGCTGGCGGTCAGTTGACTGAACTGTGGTCGTCAGCGGCAGATTGAAGGAACGATGGCAAAGTACGAGGAGTAACTTCGTCGTCCAGAAGACGAGGACGAGCGACAGCGGGAACGGCTGGGGGCCGTTTTCAATCCTCAGCTTCGGTTGCACAGAGCAGTTAGCCGCGGAGCTACCCAATCTGGTTAGCTGGCTACTGAAGACCGGACTGTGGTCATCAGCGGCGGACTAAAGGCTCGGGAACATTCGGTCCGGTAACCAGGTACCGCCATCCTCCACCAGGCCCGTGATCCAGGAGCATCCATCAGATATGAGGCCCGGGATCAGGGAGAGCCATGCTACCACCAGGCCTGGATCCAGAGACAGCCAGCTGAGAAGGAGCCGCCAGCTACCATCAGGCCTAAGCAGCTCAGTGTTCCAACTGGGCTCAAGGTAACAAGATGGCCACAAAAGAAATTAAAAAAGACAGAGGAGCTAAAAGCAGCCATGAACATGATGGGTGAGGAATTGGCCATCATAGCCAACCAACAGCGTACCATAATGAATCTCATGGATGAAATCACTGAACTTAAGTTGAACGTTTAACAGCAGAACAAGGTTAATACCTTGGAAGCTCGTGTATCAGACTTGGAGCAATACACACAAATTAATAATTTCTTGATAACGGGATTGAAGATTAAGCTTCGGGCTTACGCTCATGCTCTGAACGGGGATGTGCGAGTCAAGAGCGCTGACCGTAATGATACAACTGAGGCTCAGGTAATAGCCTTCCTTCACGACAAAAGTATCTCCATAAACAGACACAATAAAACAGAAAACATAAAATCGACCTGCTCAGGCAGGGCCGCAAATTGAAGAGCACAAATGTTTACATCAACAAATGCAGATATTGCAAGAAAGGCAAGGTTCTTAAAGAGGCAGGGGAAGATTCAAGCTACTGGGACCTCCAACTGCAAGGTGTTTGTTAAAATGAATGGCTCACCAGAGAAGGCTAATGTGTTATGTATCAGGAACATTGAGCAACTCAACAAGTTTGGAAGTACCTAGGTCAAATTACTATGAATAAGATCATGTAGCTATCATTTTATTTATTTTTTTCCTTCTTCTTTTCCATGGTTAAAGATTTAGCTTTTTTTGTCACGTCTGACAATGTGACTAGGTGTCATTTTACTACTTTTTTTGACACTGATCAAAGCATGCCTGATTTTGATCAGAATATTGATCCTGAAAATAACTTTTATGTTAAAATAAATAACTGTAGCTACTACACAGAGCAACATAATAAAATTAAACATTACTCTGGCATATCTATCATTCACTTTAACAGCAGAAGTTTGTATGCACATTTTAGTATAAAATAATATTTAGAACAATTCAAGAAACGCTTTAATATTATAGCCATATCAGAAACCTGGAATAATGCCGATAGGGGCATGGATTTTGATTTGCAGGGATATGATTTTAACTATGAATAGATTAAAACAGTTGTGGAGGAGGGGTGGCATTTTTTGTTGACAAAGGGCTAATTTACATGGTGGTCAAAAACATGACAGTAGTCATTGAGGATATATAATATAGTAATTATAAAGATATAATTGAGTGTATCTCAATTTAATTATGTATGGAAAAAATAAAGAATGTCATAGTAAGTTGTGTATATAGGAAACCAGGATCCAAGTTAAAATATTCACAGAAATAATAGAAAAAATGTTTAGTAAAGTAAAGCATAAAGTCAACTATATACAGTACAGGCCAAAAGTTTGGACACAACTTCTCATTCAATGAGTTTCCTTTATTTTCATGACTATTTACATTGTAGATTCTCATTGAAGACATCAAAACTATGAATGAGCACATATGGAATGATGTACTTAACAAAAAAGTGTGAAATAACTGAAAACATGTCTTATATTTTAGATTCCTCAAAGTAGCCACCCTTTGCTCTGATTACTGCTTTGCACACTCTTGGCATTCTCTTGATGATTCTCAAGAGGTAGTCACCTGAAATGGTTTTCCAACAGTCTTGAAGGAGTTCCCAGAGATGCTTAGCACTTGTTGGCCCTTTTGCCTTCACTCTGCGGTCCAGCTCACCCCAAACCATCTTGATTGGGTTCAGGTCCGGTGACTGTGGAGGCCAGGTCATCTGGCACAGCACGCCATCACACTCCTTCTTGGTCAAATAGCCCTTACACAGCCTGGAGGTGTGTTTGGGGTCATTGTCCTGTTGAAAAATAAATGATGGTCCAATTAAACGCAAACCGGATAGGATGGCATGTTGCTGCAGGATGCTGTGGTAGCCATGCTGGTTCAGTATGCCTTCAATTTTGAGTAAATCCCCAACAGTGTCACCAGCAAAGCACCCCCACACCATCACACCTCCTCCTCCATGCTTCACAGTGGGAACCAGGCATGTAGAATCCATCCGTTCACCTTTTCTGCCTCGAACAACCAAAGATCGCAAATTTGGACTCATCTGACCAAAGCACAGATTTCCACTGGTCTAATGTCCATTCCTTGTGTTTCTTGGCCCAAACAAATCTCTTCTGCTTGTTGCCTCTCATTAGCAGTGGTTTCCTAGCAGCTACTTGACCATGAAGGCCTGATTCGTGCAGTCTCCTCTTAACAGTTGTTCTAGAGATGTGTCTGCTGCTAGAACTCTGTGTGGCATTCATCTGGTCTCTAATCTGAGCTGCTGTTGACTTGCGATTTCTGAGGCTGGGAACTCAGATGAACTTATCCTCAGCAGCAGAGGTGAATCTTGGTCTTCCTTTCCTGGGGCGGTCTTCATGTGAGCCAGTTTCATTTTAGCGCTTGATGGTTTTTGCGACTGCACTTGGGGACACATTCAAAGTTTTCGCAATTTTCCCAACTGGCTGACCTTCATTTGTTAAAGTAATGATGGCCACTCGTTTCTCTTTACTTAGCTGATTGGTTCTTGCCATAATATGAATTCTAACAGTTGTCCAATAGGGCTGTCGGCTGTGTATCAACCTGACTGAACACAACTGATGGTCCCAACCCCATTAATAAGGGGGAAAAAATCCACTAATTAACCCTGACAAGGCACACTTGTGAAGTGAAAAACATTTCAGGTGACAACCTCATGAAGCTCATTGAGAGAACACCAAGGGTTTGCACGCTATCAAAAAACCAAAGGGTGGCTACTTTGAGGAATCTAAAATATAAGACATGTTTTCAGTTATTTCACACTTTTTTGTTAAATACATAATTCCATATGTGTTCATTTGTAGTTTTGATGCCTTCAGTGAGAATCTACAATGTAAATAGTCATGAAAATAAAGAAAACGCATTGAATGAGAAGGTGTGTCCAAACTTTTGGCCTGTACTGTATGTGGGGATTTCAAAATTGACCTACTAAATCCCAACAATCACAAATCAACGGAGTTTAATGAAACACTGTATAGTTTGAGTATTTTCCAACAATCACAAAACTTACCAGAATAACATGTAATGGTGCCACTCTGATAGATAATATTTTCACAAACAATATGGAAATCAACTCTTTAAGTGGAATATTAATGAATGATATAAGTGACCACCTACCAGTCTTTGTGACTCATGACTGTAATTTTAGTGGGAAAAAAGGAGTGCAATGACATCAAATTCCAGAGAATAAGAACAGAAGAAACTATTTCTGCATTTAGATGAAAATACATCATTGTCAATTGTTCAAGATAAATAAATAAATAAAATAAATGAAAACTGTGTGCACATTCAAAATAAAAACTCATCCCATCTGTGTTCTGAGATTTGGAAGCGTTTATATTTTGAATAAAACAATTTGTAATGTTAGGAGAATAAAGTCATACTTTGATATAGTCACAATATTTTATGAATAGATCCACCTGCCCTACCGTCTGCTGTGCATTACATTATTCCTTTGGTGTATGGCAGTATACAGAGCTATGTTTGGGTTTCTGAATGACAGAGTTTAGGGAAGCGGCTGCACGCTGCTCTTTATAAGAGGTAGAAATCTGAAACTATGGCAGAAATACCTGAAACACGCATCACTTTTCCCCACAGCATGCACAGCACCTCCATATTATTATCAACAATAGCTGCTACACAGACTAAAGAACTTTAACTACTTGTCTCTATTTTTACAGACAAAGGACACAGAGTTACGGACGGGTCTGTCAGAGCTGCGTCTGTGTTTGTGCTTGAACACGATGAGAGATGGGGAAGTGGGCAGCATGCAATTTGGAGGCGGCATTTAGGCTGCCCACCCAATGATGAGTTAGAAACAGCATTCATATTGTTTGTGCTATTTTTATTATTGGCTGAACACATTTTCTTAACTCTTGTTTGGGTTAGCTGAGCCCATTCTTGTTCCTTGCCGTCACTGGCTTAAGCAATGGACAGAAAATTACAACAAAACAATTGGCTCATGATAGGCCCCTTGTCTTCATAGCCCCTGGGATTAAGCACTGGAAAGACCGTATATTAGGCGGCCTTGCTCAAATCCTCCATTAAACATGAACCAGCCAAAGTTCATCAGTTAGTGACAAAGAACAGTGTTGTCCATCTATCCGTACCTGAGAGTGTCCAGTCTCCAGTTTGGATCCTTAAGTCCAGCTGACAGCAGCTTCACGCCCGAGTCTCCTGTATTATTGTAGCTCAGGTCCAGAACTCTCAGATGGGAGGGGTTGGAGCTCAGAGCTGAGGCCAGAGAAGTACAGCCTTCCTCTGAGACCAGACAGCCTGACAGACTACACACACACACACACACACACACACACACACACACACACACACACACCAAGAGAAATAGATGCATAAAATCTTGGCCAAATATGTTTCAAAACAACCATAAATTCTACATAGTCCATTCAGCAGTACACTAACCTGAGAGTTTCCAGTGTACAGTTTGGACTGTTCAGTCCAGCCGACACCAGCTTCACTCCTGAATCCTGGTGGTCGTTGTTACTCAGGTCCAGCTCTCTCAAACTAGAGGACTGGGAGCTGAGAACTGAGGACAGAGCTTCGCAGCTTCTCTCTGACAGCTTACAGCCACTCAGCCTGAAAAAGGGAAAATATCAGAAAACAATTACAGAAACATTTGTCTTTTTTTCTGAATAAAGAAAAACTACATTTAATTTGGATAGTTGTGTGTGCACGTACATAGCTTTGTTGGAGGCTTTGACCACTGGCAGCAGCCTCAGAAGAGCCTCCTCTGAAGCAGAGTATTTCTTCAGGTCAAACACGTCCAGATCTTTTTCTGATGACAGTAAGATGAAGATCAGAGCTGACCACTGAGCAGGGGACAGTTTATCTGCGGAGAAACTTCCTGAACTCAGGGACTGTTGGATCTCCTCCGCTAGAGAACGATCATTCAGTTCATTCAGAGTGTGGAACAGATTGATGCTTCTCTCTGCAGACACATTCTGACTGATCTTCTTCTTAATGTACTCAACTGTTTTCTGATTGGTCTTTGAGCTACTTCCTGTCTGTTTCAGCAGACCTTGTAAGAGAGTCTGATTGGTCTGCAGTGAAAGACCCAGGAGGAAGCGGAGGAACAAGTCCAGGTGTCCATTTGGACTCTGTAAGGCCTTGTCCACAGCACTCTGGTAGAAACTTGTTTTGTCTCTGAACAATTCTGACGACAGAGAGGATGTTTGTTCTTCTGTCAGCAGGCTGAATCCAGAGTTGATGAATGTCAGATGGACATGAAGAGCAGCCAGAAACTCCTGAACACTCAGATGGATGAAGCAGAACACCTTGTCCTGGTACAGTCCTCTCTCCTCTTTAAAGATCTGTGTGAACACTCCTGAGTACTCTGAGGCTTCTCTGATATTGATGCCACACTTTGTCAGGTCTGATTCATAGAAGATCAGGTTGCCTTTTTGCAGCTGCTCAAAAGCCAGTTTTTCCAGAGACTCAATCATCTTCCTGCTCTCTGGACTCCAGTGTGGATCTGTCTCAGCTCCTCCATCATACTTGATGTTCTTCACTTTGGACTGAACCACCAGGAAGTGGCTGTACATCTCAGTCAGGGTCCTGGGCAACTCTTCTCCCTCTCTGGTCTTCAACACATCCTCCAGAACTGTAGCAGTGATCCAGCAGAAGACTGGGATGTGGCACATGATGTCAAGGCTTCGTGATGTCTTGATGTGGGATATGATTCTGTTGGCCTGATCCTCATCTCTGAATCTCTTCCTGAAGTACTCCTCCTTCTGTGAGTTAGTGAACCCTCTGACCTCTGTCACCATGTCAACACACTCAGGAGGGATCTGATTGGCTGCTGCAGGTCGTGTGGTTATCCAGAGGCGGGCAGAGGGAAGCAGTTTCCCCCTGATGAGGTTTGTCAGCAGCACATCCACTGAGGTGGACTCTGTAACATCAGTCAGGATCTCAGTGTTGTGGAAGTCCAGAGGAAGTCGACACTCATCCAGACCGTCAAAGATGAACATGACCTCTTCAAACCTGCACATTCCTGCTTCTTTGGTTTCACCAAAGAAGCGATCAACAAGTTCTACCAAGCTGTACTTTTTTTTCTTTTAACACATTCATCTCTCTGAAGGTGAATGGAAATGTGAACTGGATGTGCTGGTTGGCTTTGTCTTCAGCCCAGTCCAGAGTGAACTTCTGTGTTAAGACCGTTTTCGCGGACTTCCGGTTTAAGCAAATGTGTGGATAGACGTCAAATCAGGAGCTCCCGGTGGATGAAGTGATAAAACATCGAAAAGCCGAAATTCAAACGCGCAATGAGAGAGGGGATGAGTAGTAAAAGGGAACAGACCAAAAAAGAAACGGAGAAGAAACAAAAAGACCGAGAGAAAATGGGAGATAGAAAAGGAGACGACAAGTCAGATGCAGCTAAGGACGACATGTTAGCTAGCATGAATGCTGGCTTTGACAACGTGTCTAAGCAGATTGGGACCATTAGCGAGGAAAACCGAAGAGAAATGAAAGACATTCGAGAGAGTATTCAAAATCTGGGAAGTATGTTGAGACAAGAACTAGCCACTTTTAAGGAGGAGATCGGTAATAGGCTTGAGACCATTGACAGGGGAATGGAAGCCCAGGGCAGAGATATGGCAGACGTGCAAGAACGCGTGGCGGAGACCGAGGAGTGGAATGCAGATTTGAAGGAGATTCGGGCCTCTTCCGTCAAACAGCAAAAGAGGCTACAGGAGAAAGTAACTGACTTAGAAGGGAGATCGAGAAGGAACAATATTCGAGTCTGGGGAGTACCAGAGGGCACAGAGAAGGAGTCGGTTCCCGAGTTTATAGAGCGCTTGATCCGCGACGAGCTTAAACTCGGGGAAGAGGCCAGTCTACAAATACAACGTGCACACAGAGCGCTGGCACCGAGACCAGCTCCAGACAAGAACCCCAGAGCGATCACTGTCAACTTCCTGCAGTACCAAATCAAGGAGGATATCCTCAAAAAGGCCTGGCAGATGAAAATCGAGATTGGGGGAAAGAGAGTGACGTTTGACCACGACTACCCAGCGGAGGTGGCTGCAAAGCGCCGTAGCTATGCGGGATTGAAGAGAGTTCTAAAGGGAGAAGGGATTAGGTTCCAGTCACCGCTAACGGCTTTGAGAGTACACTGGCAAGGAGGCGTCAAGACCTACGGCAGTCCACAAGAAGCGGCGCAGGCGAGGAAGGAGAAGGGAATGAAGGTAGATGGACTGACAGAGGAACAACCGACGCTGGAGCAGCAGCTTGAGTCCGCTTTCAAGTGGCGCAAAGTTGGGGACGAGAACAACGTCACTGGGAGAGCGAGAGAGGAACTGAAGCGGTTCGCTAGGAAGAAATAAGAGGAGGCGAGAAGAAATTATATGTATAGCCTATACCACGGAACAGGCACAAACCTTGGTATTTTCTGTTTGGATTCCTACTATTATTCTCAAAGATTACTTGGTTCCAGGCTGTTTTCTGAAAGTTACGTAAGTAGCTTGTAGACATATTTATTTGGACGAAGGATTAGGGGAAACACTAGCCTTTTTCTCTTTCTGAGGGTTAGCCTACTTTTTTCTCTGAATTGGGTATTCTATTATATTGCATTTTCATTATGTGGGATGGCTTGGACAGTGAGGGTAAAGATATATCCCTATATCTACCGTTTATGGCTTTAGAAGAAACATAAGGTTAATTAAGGCCGGGAGTGATGGTTGGAATACGTTGGACTTTTTTAGCGTGAACGGAGGACTTCAACTTGGAGAGTTTTCCATCGCTAAGGGGGGCCCTCTTACGAGAGGTTTTCCCCCCTCCCCACCAACAGGGGAAACGGGGAGAGATAAAGAACCCCAGTTTACCATGGGAGATCACTTTTTTGTTTACTATTGTGATGTTAGAACAGCTGTTGCTGATGTTTTTTTGTGTCCATGTCTAGCTTATGGGTAATGAAAGAGCATTGGGGAACTGATGTATGATGCAGCATGAAGGTGTTAAAGTGGTATCGCTGAATGTGAATGGGATGAGTAGTCCAATTAAGAGGGCGAAATGTATGGCCAAATTCAGAAAAGAAAAGACTCAGGTGGTTTTTCTGCAGGAGACACATTTGTCTAAAGAGGAACATGAGAAACTAAAGAGATTTGGGTATAACAACACATTTTATAGTACTTACTACAAACACAATAATAGGAGAGGGGCAGCCATATTAATAACCAATTCAACTAAATTTGAACCTGAAAAAGAATTGAGTGATAAGGAGGGAAGGTATATAATGGTAAAGGGTAAATTAGAAGGGCAGAAAGTGACACGGATCAATGTATATGCTCCTCCTGATAGCAAGAAAGCCTTCTTTGAATCATTATTTGACATCATTAATGCAGAATTAGAGGGGATCTTAATATGTGGAGGAGACTTTAATATGGTGATGAACTATAATCTAGATACGACTAGTACAAAGAAGAATAGGACATGGCTTAATAAATATATGAATGCGCAACTGGCTGATTTGGGAATAATAGATGTTTGGAGAGACCAACATCCCTTGGAGAGAGACTACACGCACTATTCAGATCCACACCAAATGTATTCGAGGTTGGACTATTTCTTCATGACAAAGGGAGATATGCATAGAGTAGAGGACTGTCGAATAGGGATAGCAGATTTATCAGATCACAACGCAATCTACCTGACAATAAACTTAAACAAGAGAAGGAGGACTACAGTGTGGAGGATGAATGTGGGGGTATTGAACGACAAAGACCTGGTGGAAAGGACGAAAATGGATATAAACAGATATATAGAGGAAAACGATAATGGGGAGGTAGACCCAACCATTCTTTGGGATGCACTTAAGGCTGTCACTAGGGGAAATTTAATGGCACAGACAACACTTCGCAAGAAAACCAGACTAGTGAATTACCAGACACAAATTAGCCATTTAAAAGATTTGGAAAGAAAACATAATGCCACAAGTGACCCAGAGGTACTTAGACAAATGAAAGAAACAAAGAGTAAGATTGATAATATATTACTGTCAGAAGTGGAAAAGAAGGCTAGATTTGTTAAACAAACCTATTATGAGGGAGGCCCCAAAGCAAGCAGATCATTGGCTAGACGTATAAGAAAACAGCAAGTACTGAACACCATATACAAAATTAGAGACCCCCTAACTAATGACTTACTTACTGAACCAGACGAAATAGAAAGAGTATTCAGGGATTATTACCAAAACTTATACACACAACCAGCAATGGCAGATGAACAGGATATGAGAAACTTCCTGGATAGGTTGGATTTGCCATCAATAGGGGAAAAGCAGAATACATTATTGACTGCAGACATCACAGAGGAGGAAATGGAAAGGGCGATCTCTAGGATGAAGAACAATAAATCCCCTGGCAGTGACGGATTCCCCTCAGAATTCTATAAAACCTTTAGACAAGAGTTGACCCCAGTACTGTTGGCCTCATTTAGACACACAATTAAAGAAGGGAAGATCCCTCCTTCATGGAGGGAGGCCATTATTACAACCATACCTAAAGAGGGCAAGGATAAAGAGGACCTATTTATATAAGGTGTTAGAGAGATTTGGTTTCAATGAGAAATCTGTCCAATGTATTAAGGCGCTATATCAGGAACCGACTGCTAGGATCAAGGTGAATGGTAGTCTCACAGACCCTTTTCTTGGGAAGGTCTACTAGACAGGGGTGTAGTCTCTCTCAAACTCTTTTTGCGATATTTATAGAGCCATTGGCACAGGCGATTAGGCAGAACCAGGACATCAAAGGGGTGGAGGTGAATGGTAGAGAACATAAGATAGGGCTATTCGCGGATGATGTGGTGGCCTACTTGGAACGACCCAGTGAGTCTTTTCATGCACTGATGAACCTACTGGACGAGTATGGATATTACTCAGGATACAAACTTAATGTTACCAAAACACAGATCTTGGCCATGAGCTATAGCCCTACACCAGAGTTGGAAGAGAAATACAAAATTATGTGGAATTCCAAAACAATTAGATATTTGGGAGTGAACCTTACAATGGGAATGGGGAAGTTATATACTGCAAATTACATTCAGATTAATCAGGAACTCAGACGGGATATAGGAAGATGGTCAATACTACAATTGGATCTCAGTTCAAGGATAGAAATAATTAAGATGAATGTATTACCGAGGCTACTGTACCTGTTCCAAACACTGCCAGTAATGATACCACAGAAACAGTTTATAGAGTGGGATAGATGGATATCCAGGTTCATTTGGATGGGTAGGAGGCCAAGGATTCGATATAGCACCATGCAGCTCCCCAAGGACAAAGGGGGCATGGCAGTACCGAAACTGCAAGACTACTTCTATGCTGCACAGCTTAGGGCTGTAACTTGTTGGTGTAATAGAGAATATATAGCTAGATGGAAGGATATAGAAACGAATGTAGAGGCTAGCCCAGTACAAATATTAATAACCGATAGGGAATTGTTTAAGAGGGAAGAGGGCTTGCTGGACCCAATAGTTAAATTCACAATGCGGATTTGGTATTTGGTAGTGAGAAAATATGAACTACAGACTGAAGTAAAGATTCTGAGGTGGATAACACATGACAAGAGATTCAAACCAGGAATTAGTGATTGGGGCTTTGAGAGATGGGCACATAAGGGTATTACAGCAATATGCACACTAGTTGAGAGGGGGGAAATACAGAGCTTTCAGGCTTTAAGGGAGAAATTTGATCTGGAGGCAAACAAACTTTTTAGATATTTACAGGTGAGAGATTATTATTTAAAGGAATTAAAGTTAGATGGATCCAAAGAACAGAATATGATTATTAAAATAATGATAAATGCATATGAAGGGAGAAAATGTAGAGCCATTTCAGCTCTATACCAAGCTCTAGGTGCCAGTGGGAATAGTTCAACCACCTATATCAAAGAAAAATGGGAAAAAGAGCTTGGAGAAGAAATAACAGAAGATAATTGGCATAATGTGTGCAAGGTTCAGCACTCAGCCACTAGCTCTAGGGTATGGCGAGAATACGATTTTTCATAACACCAACGGTAAAAGGGGAGATACGCCCCAGATCAGAAATCATGTTGGAGGTTGTGTGGTCAAGCGGATGCAGACCAGACTCATGTGTTTTGGAAATGTCAAAAGCTGGAGGGATATTGGGAGGGAGTGTGGAGTGTGCTGAGGGAGATACTGGGATATGAGATACCAAAGACCTGTTTGGTATTATATCTGGGGAACATTTCACAAGAAGAGGTACAAGGAGGAGATGAATACCTGGTGAAAGTATTATTGGTGGCGAGCAGGAAGGCAATTACAAGGGCCTGGTATAAGGTAGACCCCCCCATCTAGAGAACAGTGGCTAAGCATAGTGGAGGAGATTTATGACATGGAGAAGCTCACTCATACCTTGAGAATGCGGGTGCAACAGTTTGAAGGGAAATGGCAGAAGTGGAATTATTACAGAAGGGGTGAGGAAGATATCACTAGGAATGGAACAGGACAGACTGGTTGCATTGTGACCGAATGGAAGAACCTATAAGCTGTGAATGGAACGTTGATGTAATTATTTACTTTTATGTTGTTTTGGGTGTATTATTTACTTAAATGGAAAAAAATCCAAATAAAAATCAAAGTTTAAAAAAAAAAAAAAAAGACAGTTTTCGCGATGCCAGCCACTCCCTTTGTCATCACTGTTCTGATTGGTTCATCTCTTCCAGGTAAGGCTTTAAACATGTCTTATTGTGTGATTGTTGTTCCTGGTCTGTCTGGTTTCCTGGATGCTGTTTCAATCTGTATGACCTCATGTTCATCATTGACCTCTGCAGTCCCTCCCTTTGTGATGTAGATCTCTGTTAACATCTGATTAAGAAGGGTTGGGTTTCCTGCTTTAGCAATCCCCTCAAACACACTCTGGAACTTCTTCTGCAGACTAGATTTGAGTTTACGCTTACCACCTGCAGCAAGACCTCCTGAATGAACACAATCAATAAGTCAAAAAACATATCAAAATTTTCTCAGAGAAGGAGTATATGATGATACACAGGGATGAGCTTCTTCTTTTGGTAAATATTTTGAGACATTAGTAAACGTCCCATTCATCCAGCATGTTAAATCTTTAATAAAATCCTCTTACTGCTCTGCAGACGGTCAGCCAGTTCTTCCTGCTTCATTCTCCTTAGGAAGTGCAGTGTGATCTTCAGAAATGCCTCTCTGCTGCTCCTCCTCTGCTCTTCATCCTCACCGTCCAACACTTCATCCTTCCTCTTACTCTCTAAGCATACTGGGTAATCTGGAGTCAGAACCTTCTGGATCTTTTTCAGCTCGCTCTTCACAAAAGTGCTGATGTTCTCCTCCAGCAGCTGGAATAGAAGATTATATGAATGACACAATCAAACTGAAATAATTAAAAAAGGACAGAGTGACATTCCACTGGTCTAAAAAGTGCAGCATGATTTTGAACAGAATAGATGTAAAAGTAGCTATTGTACATGTACCGACCATAAATATGGAGTCCAGGTGTGTTTGATGCTGCCGGGTAGACTGACCACTGAGAACATCTGAGCTCTCCTGGTCCACTCTGTGGAGGAATTAGAAATAATTAGCTCACATTATGTCTGTCCACACAGAGACAAACACAAAGTAAAGGTCCATGAAGGGATATTTGCGAGTTACAATTTCAGTGAAATTTTATCCCATCATTTCCTTAATTAATATTTTTGTCAGATAAGCACAGAGGCAAAAAGTCATCCGGTTGAACAGCACCAGCACTCCAGGATCCAGCCTATTCTCGGCAAAAGGATACCACAGATGCAGATGATACTACAGTATATACATCAGCAACAACACCTGAAGATTTAACTGCCATCTTGAACAGGAAACTAGCTATTATTAGGGAAATGGATCCTTGAAAACAAATTGATGCTTAATATAGCCAAAACAAAAAAGCATAGTATTTGGTTCAAATCATTCTTTAAGGTGAGAGCTCAATCTCTTCCTAAGTAAAACACCAATCCAGCAAGTAAAGGAAACTTAGCTATTGGGCATTACCCTAGACAAAAAATGTTCCTGGTCAAAACATAAATAGTATTGTCAATAAAATTGGCAATGCATTAGTGTTAGTAAGACGATGCAGAAAATACTTTACAAATAATTTAACCAAACTTGTACTTCATAGTCTTATTCTTTCCCAGCTCGATTACTGCCATATAATAATTAAAAAACGATTTAAGCAAACTTTAGCTAGTACAGAATAAAGCAGCACACATTGCTCTCTAGTGTCCGTACAGCACTAACATTGGCATTATCTTTGTGGGGACCCGTAATTGACATAATGCATTCCTTAGCCCCTTACCCTAACCTTAACCATCACAACTAAATGCCTAAACATAACCTTACCCTAACCTAATTTTAAAACCAAGTCTTAACCTTCAAACAGCCCTTTAAACTTGTGGGGTCCAGCATTTTGGCCCCACAAAGCTGTCGAGACCCCACAATGTATACTGGACTCCCGGTTATGGGACCCCATGAATATAGTTAAACGCGAACACACAAACACACGAACACACCTAAAGTCCGATTACTACACATTGTCATTGTAATATTTTGTGATTACATTTGACACTCTAAGTCAGTAGTATAGGTTAAAGGCTACAGTAGAGTTGCATATGAAGTGGTTTAGGGTCCCTCTCTAAGTAATTTTGGGGTACAATTTGGTTTTGAAGAATTCAAAAAGCAGCAATACCACAGGCCAAGCAATCATCCCGTTCCAAACAAGCACATTTTCAAAGGGCACTGCACTACTGCTTTAAATGTGTTGAGTAATGTTCACTGTAATTTTACATGTAGAAAGAACAGTCAGGTTCCCCACGGAACACCAAAAACCAACATAGTGAAGCCTCTTGCTTTTAGTTAATCTTTGATTGCCTCGTTAATGGAGTTACTGCCGGCTACGGCCAATACTCTGACGTCGCTCCGGAGACTGTACAGCTGTGAGCTCGGGGTTGGGGTTTTCCTGTAGAATCCCAGAGGAAGAAAGGAAGATGAGTAAACATTCATGCCACCTGGGAATAACACGGACCGCCCCTGCGATTACGTTGTTTTTCCGACTGTTAGCGTTCACATGGACGGGATGCGTGTTCTTCTTCTGTTATATTGGCATTTGGCATGACAACTTGTTACATGACTGCCACCAACGGTTGGGCTTAGCCTAGAGCATCAGAGGCCTGGATTTGGCGTTAACAAGCTAATTTAAGGCTCAACCCAGGATTTTCTGTACTACGAAGGTGGATCAGTTGTTATTATTCAATCGCCGTGGTAACTCATGCTCAACACCTAACCTGGTCGGGAGCAGGTTAAGTTGGAGATCAGAGATCAACCGGTGTAAAAGCACCGCCTACTGACCAATCAATAGGTCGATTGATAACGGCGTCAACGTTGTTAAAGAAGATCAGGCGGAGCTCGGTGCAGAGAGGGTTGTGCTCATAAAAGTTAAAACATTTAGAGACCAACAACCCCGTTAACATGGGTATTTTTATGAAATATAGCCTATATATTTTAATGGGAGGGAATTACATATCGGCTTCTTGAGCCGTGTGTCGCCAATGCGCACATCAGTTTGAATTATGTTTTTATATTTTTTAATTTGCTCTCACGATCGCTTCCCACTGCCAGGGTTGCAACTGAAATAATAGGCTAAAGCAACGACAGTTTATGGAAAGCACAAGTGTAATTATGGCCAGATCTTCTTGGTCCTGACTGATGGGGAAGTGATATTGGAGTTGTGATTTAAACCTCTACAGCGTCGGCTATTTATTTATTTTTGCCAGCTTTCCCTCCTCTTTTAGGAAGCAGCGACTATATTGCGTTTTCCCTGGAAAACCGAGTCTGTGTCCTTCATATTTATGTAGAATTATAATTTGCTCTTCTTATGTATAACATTCGGCTCTGGTAGATGTTTGCGATTGGTCGTGGTGCACAAACACCGCCTCTTTTATGTGAACATGTGTTACGCCCCTGAAAAAGGGGAGAAATAATCACAAGAGTGATGCGCAGGTGTTTCCTCACTGAGAACTTTAGTGTAATGAGGAAAAGACCGCGATTCCCCCGGGAACTTGGTGGAGACCAAAGCAATCGATCTCAGGCTCATAGATTAAGAGCATTTAGTAGCTCACAGATTAACACTTAAGCACCACAAAATAAAGTAATGAATATGTTTACACATTCTTCTTACAATTTATATGTGTGACAAATTTGAACACAATTATATGAACTTTATCACTCTCTACGAACTATGTACCAAGTGCATGATCCTTTTAACCTGAGCTATTTTAGAATCCTTACATGCTACTTACTAATACCTTTAGTGTATAACAGGCTATGAGTATTTCCTTTACCCTGTCACACTCTCCCCGACAAAACAAATGTCGTCCCGACATTACCAACCTTGACTTAGTAAATAAGTCTCTTATGCACTGGACCTAGACAATCCTCTTCTGTAAGATAGTACTTGAGCAGAGGTCAGAGGTCAGTTCAAATATAACCAACAAGTTATATTCACAGTCCATGTGTTGACCAGCTGCATAAACAGTCCATATGTTGACCAGCTGCATAAACAGTCCATAAGCAGTCTCTTCTCATACTATTGCAACAGTCCATCGGTTTCAATGATATGTATGCATAGTCTGCAAATTGTCTCTTGCAACAGTCTGTGAAATCAGTCAGCAGTTCATAGTCAAACATGTCAACTCTGTAGTCTCATGTTTGCTGAAGTCCATACATGTAGGGTGGCTGAAGGTAATATTGCTGTGGTGATGGCAGCCATGGAACCAGTCCTGGTGCAGGGTAGACAGGTAGCAACTGTGGTTGTGGCTGGATACCGTAACAGGAAGGGATACCAAGCTGATCATAGGTGATACGTCTTGGAGGGCGTCTCTCTCTTTGTGGCAGCTGGTAGGCTGGTTCCTCAGGTTCAGCAGCAGCAGTTAGTGAAGGAAAGGCATTCGGTGGATGATCATCAGGCAGATTTTCAGCAGGCAAGTTCACCTCCTCAGCAGGCAAGTCTTTAACTGTTGTTGTCTCCTCCAGCTGCTTTTCAACAAGAGGCTGTGCTGGTAGCGTATCAGGAACTGGCACCAAAACTGTCTGTTTTACTGGTGGGGGCCTGCGTTCTGACTCTCTTGCTGGTTCAGCATACCTCTCACCGGGTACTGTAGGAGATGTGGGGACCGGTGGCGGCTCATGATGAAGGTAATATTCATCCTCGCTGTCTCCATCAGAATCCAGAGGCTGTGATGCAGGCTGAGACCTCTTATTTTTCTTACTCTTGTCATCTTTAGTCATTTCTGGTTGTGTCTCAAAAGGTAAGTGGTCACAGGACATGAGCAGGTTTCTGTGCAGGACCCTGGAGCGTCCCCTACCATTTTCTGGTCTCACTTCATAAATTGGCAGGTCTGAACCCATTTGTCTCACTACTGTGTGAATTGTATCTTCCCAATAGTTACGGAGTTTGCCTGGTCCTCCTCTTGGTGTCAGGTTTTTAATCAGAACTCGCTCGCCAGGCTGTAGCACTGAACTCCTAACTTTAGTGTCATAGTACTTCTTACTTCTTTCAGCAGCTTTCTGAGCGTTTTCATTTGCAATGGTGTATGCTTCTTCCATCCCTTGTTTCCATTTCTCCACGTAGTCTCGCTGGTTACCGGAACCGGTCTCTGTGCACAATCCAAACAGCATATCAACTGGAAGCCTGGGTGATCTCCCAAACAGGAGACAAAATGGTGAATAGCCAGTCACTTCGCAACGGGTGCAATTGTAGGCGTAAACCAGTTTGTTCAGAGACTCCTTCCAATTTGACTTTTGTGTCTCAGTTAGTGTCTTTAGCATTTGCAACAAGGTTCTGTTCATACGTTCCACTTGACCGTTCCCCATTGGGTGATAGGGTGTCGTTCTGGACCCCGCCATGCCACTGAGTCTCTTTAACTGATGGAACAACTGATTTTCGAATTCTCCCCCCTGGTCATGGTGGATGCGGGAGGGGAACCCAAACTTCAGGGCAAAGTCATTGAAGATGAGATTTGCAGCAGTTTTTCCTGACTTTGATGTGGTGGCGTAGGCTTGAGTGAAACGCGTAAAATGGTCAACAATCACGAGGATGTACTCATATCCCCCTTTGCATCTGTCGAGATGGAGGAAATCTATACATACTAGTTCAAATGGTTGTGTTGTCACAATGTTTGTCAGAGGAGCTCTTATTTCATGGCCTGGCTTTTTCTGCTTGACACAGCTACAAGTTTTAGTCACATAATGCTCGATGTCAGATTGCATATATGGCCAAAAG
The DNA here is from genome assembly GCA_025617405.1 of Perca schrenkii. Taxonomy (NCBI): domain Eukaryota; kingdom Metazoa; phylum Chordata; class Actinopteri; order Perciformes; family Percidae; genus Perca; species Perca schrenkii. The sequence continues at coordinate 31,660,708 of CM046801.1, read as the reverse complement.
AAGCGGTCACGTACTAGTGATACAGTGCGTTCAGTACCTTGGTGTCCCATGTTATTGTGCAACTCTTCCATCACTTTACTTTTGTACTGCTCTGGTAGCACTAACTGCTTGCGGGCTGTAGTGGTTCTGTACAGAACGCCATCACTGTCTATTATCAATTTGTCCCATTCTCTGAATAGGCATTTTGTCTTTGGACTGAATTCCTTTTGCTCCTTAACCGGCGGTTTGGAACCAGACAGTTTGAAATCGAACACAGGACTGATGACTGGATCAGTTTCTTGTGCTTCTCTTATCCCATCTTTTGGAATCGAGCTGATTGCTGCAGTGGCTGTCTCACCTTCAGCTGATATTGACATACATGCAGCTGAAAGTGACCAAGGTGCAAAAGACTCTTTCTGTACCTCAACTGCTTGTATCGTGGCGGCAATGGTGTCTGGTGGAAGCTCCTCAGAACATTCTCTCATCAGTGACTCTACGTCCAGTGGCATCCTCGACAAAGCATCTGCATCACTGTTCTCTCTGCCTGGCCTATACTTTATTGTAAAGTGGAAATCAGCCAATTCTGCAACCCACCTGGAAGTGGTTGCGTTCAGTTTTGCAGTAGACAGAATGTAGCTGAGCGGGTTGTTATCGCTGTACACAGTGAAGGTCGGAGCATAGTACAAATAATCACGGAACTTATCAGTGATTGCCCATTTTAGAGCTAGAAATTCTAGCTTGCCAGAGTGGTAGTGATAGTTCTTCTCAGCTGCTGTTAAGGTGCGAGAGCCATAAGCAATAACCCTAAGCTTCCCATCCTGCTTTTGATAAAGAACTGCTCCCAAGCCTTGGTGTGACGCATCAGTATGTACAACAAATGGCTGAGTGAAATCAGGGAAACCTAAGACTGGTGGGTGAAGCAAACAGTCAATCAGCTGTTCAAGTTCCTGTTGATGGTGGTCAGTCCACAGGATTGGCTTATTTGAGGGCACCACATGACTTACTTTCTTTTTTTTTGTCTTTCGTGGGTGGTCAGGTACTTTCTCTGAATCTGCTTTCAGGAGGTCATAGAGACAGCTGGCCTTCTTAGAGAAGTCTTTGATGTACTGTCTGTAGTAAGTGAGTAAACCAAGCATTTTTCTGAGCTGGCCCACAGTCTCTGGTCTGATTTCTATCAATGCTCTTACTGCTTCAAAATCGGCTGGGTCAACTCTGCTGCCCTCTGCAGACACTATTCTGCCTAAGTAACGGACCTGGGGTTTAAAGAGATCACACTTACTTGGCTTGAGTTTGATGCCATACTCTCTGAGACGCTGCAGAACTTTTCGCACATCATTCACATGGCTGTCAAAAGTTTTACTGAAAACTAGTGTGTCGTCCAGGTAAGGAATGCAGATGTTATCCCGGAGTCCTTCCAAACATTCCTCCATACAACGCTAAAAAGCTGCAGGAGCATTCATGAGGCCGAATGGCATACGTATCCATTCATAGAGTCCCCACGGGGTCACAAATGCTGTCAGTGGTCTGCTTTCTTCAGAGATGAACCCCTGGTGATATGCTTTTCCCTGATCTAAGAGGGAGAACCAGGAATTACCACCTAAACTGTCCATGATGTCTTGGACCCGAGGGATGGGCTGGCGGTCTGGATGTGTCTTTCTGTTCAGGTCTCTGTAATCTATACACAACCGGAGGGTTCCGTCCTTCTTCCTAACGCACACGACAGGTGAAGAGTATGAAGAGGTTGACTTCCTAACCCAGCCCTGGGCTATAAGGTCATGAAGGTAACCTTTCATCTCCTGATACAGTGGCCTGGGCACTGACATGTATGTGCGGTTGACTGGTTCAGAGTCCTTTAGAGAAATAGTCATTTTCAATCGTTCAATGCAACCAATGTCATTGTCTGATCTGGAAAAGGAGTGGCACTCCTCCCTAAGCATTTGCTTAACTACCTCTCTCTTCTCTTCGGATAGGTGACTTAAATCTACTGGTGGATCCCACTGTTCAGTAGCGTTACATGGAGTTTGAACGCTGGTGTGATTCACTGTGGCTGGAGTGACAGCTTTTTCAAAGACTTGGGCAGGTAACACAGTCATAATGGTTTGTACTGTACCGATTATTGTGCGTCCTAGCAGGGCAATGTCGTGGTCGGTGGGGTTAGAGACATCAAGCATGATAACTGGAAAAACACCTTTCCTGACTTTGACTAGTGTGTCAAAGAACTCAAGTCCATCTGGCCACTGAGGGTTCAGGTCAGGCTGAAAAAGCATTGTCATGTCCTCTTTGAAAGGCTGGGAAGCTACACGGCATTCAATCTGAATACTACTGTGTTTTGGTACAGCAACCTTCTCTTTCTTGGTTTTCACCGCGTATTCATCTGTCTGTTCTGCACTAACAGCCTGTATAAAAGCTCTCACCTTGTTTCTTTTAAGGATTGGGAAAGCTTTTCTCACTGTACTGTACCGTTTAGTCTTTTCAGTCATTGTCAGGATATGCTCGATAACATTGAAACCTATGATGGGATGAGATAGGCGACAGCCTTTCATTACCAGCACTGGGATGATCAGTTCCTTTGTTTGGTCAGTTTCAGAGGCTAGCCGAAAAGTTGTTTCAACCCATCCCAGGTACGGCATTTCAGTCCCATTTGCTGCAGTCAATCTTAGATCATCAGGTGAGTCCAGGATTTCTGAAACAACCCTCAGCCTTGCGTTTGGGAGGGATTCCTCTTTCCATCGTTCATCAATGACCGACACCTGAGAGCCTGTATCCCATAGAGCTTGGAGCTGGCGGCGATTCAGATGACACTCGACAAGGCACTGTCTGCCGACTAGCGAGGTGACCTTATGGGGGTGGCAAACTTGAGCTAGGGATGGTAAAGAGTGGGCATTTTCCTCTGTGCAGGAAAGCTTTTTACTGGTAGAGTCAGTTTTCAGGTGAGTGCATTTTTCCTTATGTCTAGTCCAATGTTGTTTCTGACATGCTTTTGAACAGTACAGTGTCTCTTTACATGATGAGCATTGTTTCAGGTTATCAAATGAATCTTCTCTGGAACAATTTGCACATTTCTGGGACTTTTTGCTAGCTACGGTTAACACTCATCCCTCAGCGGTAACCCTTTCCCGTTTAAAGGGGCCTCCCTTGATGGTCTGACTCCCCGGATTTTACATCCAGCTTGAAAATGTTCTCGCTCCCACATCGGAAGCAGTGTGTGCAGCGTGCATCAGTGCTGGCCTGCTGGCAGACAAAACACCTCCTTGGAGCTTGAGCAGAACGGTTGGCATAAAAGTTAGTTGCATATTGATGCTGCACAGGGTCAGGTGCTTGGGGCTGACTGTAGTTGCTGTAGTACTACTGCTGGGAAACAGGTGGCTGAGGGTCCCTATCTGGCCTTCTAACTGGAAGTGGGGCATAGGCATAAGGTGGTGACTGAAACATAGGCTGCTGTAATGTCTCCTTAATCTGAGCTATCTCTGCACTGAGACCTTTTAGAGAAGCTACACCTGTCTTGAGTTCAGCTAACTCTGTTAACAGTTCTGCGGGTATCTTAACTTTGGCTTCCTTCACAGGACATTTTGCAGATGGCGTATCCTCTGACTGGACTACACTCACAGTTGTAGCAGGCTGTGGGGCAGTAAACCTCTTTTTGTTTCGTCTTTCTACCTCATTAGCACAAGCAATGTTAAGCTTCTCTAGCAAAACCTCATCTGATGTTTCACTATCTAGCAGGAGAGGCTGCATGTCTATCCTGATACTGTCACTCTGGAGACCTGTAAGGACTGTGTAAACACATGCGCTGGACTAGAGCAGGGTCATACTTCAGCCCTGATTCTGACTCCTGGGACGCAAACAGTACTTTCTGCCTCAAATCTAAGACGCGCATCAGGAAGCTTTGAGGGGTCTCCCTGCTATGCTGGGCTTCTGAAGCTAGCTGTTTGTAAAGCTCTGTTGCGCTCTTTTCTTGGAAGTGGGAACGCAGGATGCATCTAAGTGTGGGCAGAGTTAGCTGGGGTTTACCTTCCAAGTAGCTGCGTAGCTGTGAGCCTGGAGAAATAGCCCTGATTACTGCGTCTACTATTTCTACCTCAGGATAGCCTCTGTTAAGTCCATTTTCAATCTGATGGGCAAGACTGGAAAAAGACAGTTTATCTTTCTGGCCCGGTTCACCTATCTGACCAGAAATTTTAAACTCTTTGCGCCAGTACTGGCTGGGCTGTGCACTGGGTGAGAGCTGCATGCTCCTCTGAAGATGGGCAGGGTGTTGGGGCTGTCGCAGAGAATCCCTGACTTTGGCTGCACTGACTGCAGGACTCCGCTCAGTTCCCAGTCCTTGTTGTGGGGTCACAGTTCTTAGTTCCTCTATTATGTGATGTGTTCCGGCTGTTTCAATATCATGGTCAGTTTGCCCGGTTTGGTAATCTATGCCACTGATCATCTCTGTCATTTTGTCTTTAAGTAGCAACAATTCCGACATGCCGCCATCTTCTAACTCTGCAACTTCTTCTCTTTCAAGGAACATCATAATGTGAGTCATCAATGATATGCGGGATTTGTCTTTAACATCTCTTCTCTGTTCGCCTGATATGTCACATATCTCTAGTAACTTGTCTTTAGTCAGGGCGTGCAATTCTCCTACTACCTCTTCCTGTAGTTCTTCCAAGGCGGTTGTCATGTTGACAGGACAAGAGGCACTTTTACTGTGCAGGAGTTGACTCTGAATTAGATGGTCTTTACTGTCTCTGATGATCTCTTAATGGCCTCAGCTGACACGCACTTAACCACCAACTTCCAGCTCTCCTCGAACAGCAACACACGCCTCACTGCAGCCTGCCTGGGTTGTTATGTGGGGATTTAGCTGGTTCAGAATTCAGCGACCAGGATATGGAAACCGGACATCTGAACAGCGATCCCAGCGGTGCCTCCAAAAATGTTACGCCCCTGAAAAAGGGGAGAAATAATCACAAGAGTGATGCGCAGGTGTTTCCTCACTGAGAACTTTAGTGTAATTCCATTTTACAACAGTACCACATTTTACACAACAGATCTACAGGAAATTGTTTTGTAGGGTACAAAGCTTATAAAAGTTACAATAGCGTACACTGTAATTCACTAAAACATAATAAACTTTTTCAATATGACTGTTAAACACCAATTAGTTTTAGCTCAGTCAACTATAACTAAATGTATCACAAATGTCAATAAAGTGCTTTAAACACATTGAAACATTACACAGATAACACCGCAAAATAGATATTAAATGCGTAAATGTTAATTCACAATTGACATAAAATGGCGTCTACTCTCAGTACGGAGCTATTCTTCTCTGTACCAGAGCGGGGCTCCACTCACACACACGCACACACACACGCACGCACGCACACACGCACGCACGCACGCACGCATGCACACACGCACGCAGGCACACACATTACGTTCTGCAAACTTAACTCTAACTTACTTAAAATGTTACTAACACACACCTTAAACACTATTGACATGTTGGAAAGTAGGAAGTTATTAAATGAACTCCGTTTTATCAATAACATACCTGAAAAAGGGGAGAAATAATCACAAGAGTGATGCGCAGGTGTTTCCTCACTGAGAACTTTAGTGTAATGAGGAAAAGACCGCGATTCCCCCGGGAACTTGGTGGAGACCAAAGCAATCGATCTCAGGCTCATAGATTAAGAGCATTTAGTAGCTCACAGATTAACACTTAAGCACCACAAAATAAAGTAATGAATATGTTTACACATTCTTCTTACAATTTATATGTGTGACAAATTTGAACACAATTATATGAACTTTATCACTCTCTACGAACTATGTACCAAGTGCATGATCCTTTTAACCTGAGCTATTTTAGAATCCTCACATGCTACTTACTAATACCTTTAGTGTATAACAGGCTATGAGTATTTCCTTTACCCTGTCACACATGCCCGTCTCTAGATTGGACAAACCTGGGTTTATTGAACTAGTTGATAACCACCTTCATGACACCGGTTATCCGGGACCGCAGTTGTTAGGGTTAGTGAAGCCGGATTACTGAAAGAAATCCAGGCCATGTTGATCTTGCTTCGTAGTACAGGCCTCAGGTGTGTGAAAACATGGAGGCCACAATAACAAGCATACAAACAGCCCATGTACAGGCAGGGGCGGATTGGCCATCTGGAAAATGCCAGAGGTGCCGTACCATTTTTTATTTTTTTTTTTAAATGTGGGCCAGTCAGATTTTTTTATTATACAAATAAATTGTCTTTACAGGCCGACAGCGCATAGGACGGGGTTTTAATCGCTTGCACGATTTCACTATGGTTAATAATAAATATTAAGCATTCCAGCCATCCAGAGGTTACTTAAATTGGGACGGTCAGTCAAAATCAAGCACATCACCTTCAAACGGGTTCTCCGTCTTTCTGCTGTGCTCCATTCACGTTGTGTTTAGTTTTGTACTATGTAGATTTAACTCTGCAATTAATCCGCAGTTCACAACAACAAACAATAGAGAATGACAGTATACAAACGGCATAAACAGGCAGTATGTGTAAATTTTTTATAAACGTATGCTCTTTAAAAAAGTAATAAGCATTGTTTGCCAGTTACTTACATTAAATATTTAAAAATCTGTTTATTTACAGTATTGACAGGACTGCACTGAATGGATGCATGCCCTTGGAATTGCTTGTCTAATTCGAAAGATAGATAGATAGATAGATAGATAGATAGATAGATAGATAGATAGATAGATAGATAGATAGATAGATAGATAGATAGATAGATAGATAGATAGATAGATAGATAAATAGATAGATAGATTTTTCTTTTCTATTTTGTAGCCATTTATTTTGCTTTGATTCAAATAAACCTATGTTGTGATCGTACTGTATTGTTTATCATCAATACATTTCAGGTTTTGTTCAGTACTTTTCAGGGATGTATTTCCATCTAGTACCATAATGAAACATGTATCACCTATTTTGTACTACAATATTTAATGATTGTACAAACGATGACCCGGTGAAACTATATGTAGCTTGTGTGTGGATGATCTAAAGTAACGTTTCAATGGTATTTCACAATCAATTTGTTTTTTGAACCAATGATTGTGCAAGTGCAAGATTTATTTAAAGATATGAATGCACAATGCAATCTTTTGAACACGGGGCAATCTGTGTTACAACAAGTGATGACCATTTTGAGTTTTGTGTCTAGATTTTTGAGAAAAAAAAAAAAAAAAGACGTCAATGTTCTGCAAATAGTAGCAAAGTGATGGTAAAAAGACTGTATTTCACCACCTGTACACAAATGTAATTAGTATGTTTCTTGGCAGAGGCCTTTGTCCACAATAAACAGTTTGTCATTGAAATATTTTCAGTGAACCAAAGTTGCCGACATCAAACGTCAGTTGTCAACAACGCGTCACCAACTGGGAAACTCTGTTAGCAAAATCTAGCCCGAATTTCCCACCTCCGATGCCCACAGGAAGTGGCGTGAATGATGACGTTTTCAATCGGAAAAATGTGTCTGTGATGCAAGACGCGTAGGACCAAAAAAGCGGCAATCGCTAAAAGTCAGTCAGTATCCAATTCTGCCATGCTAACCTCGGTGCCCCTTCTGATGTAGAAATGGAGGACACAGGGATGGTCTTGGTTGTCCATGTAGTCTAGAGCTTAGCCTTAGGTCGTAGCTGATAGCCATCTTTACCTCTTCCTTGGTGTTTACTCTGAGGTTTAGGTTTCAAACGGCTCCTAAAACTACTCGTAGTGATGGCCTTTAAAGTTTATGATCGTTACCCTACCGCCAAGGCAGAAAAGAGGCAAGGTCGGCAGTTCTTAGCTCTGGCTCGCCAAATTATATTGTATCACACGGCTCCTCAAACAACTGGTAGTGGAGGTAATGCAGTAAATCAATACATATCATTTTATTAGGACCAGAATCAGAAGAAACCAGACTAGAACAGGAGGAAGAAAATAATGCACTATTCAATGACACAAGACAACAAGCTCTGAACTCGCACCTTTTTCCTGAAAATAAAATAAAAGAGTACCCAGCATTTCAGTATATAGCTAAGTTTCAATTCACAAACAAATTATTTCCATTGTGACTTTTCTTTGGTTTTTGAACCACTGAGTTATTTTTCAAATATATTTTGCTAATCTTTTCCACCTTTTCATTCCATTTACTTTGATGTATACATTTAAAAACGCAAGCCAGCTGGCTAGCTAGCCCAAGCTAGCAGCGTCGGCAGGAGGTTAGCAGAGTGGGCAGCTGACTGGAAAGTTGATTTCCTGATCTTGATAAAAGGATTATTTTAGACAGTTCTGCATACATTTTGCAGAGTTGACGAAGAGGCGACTGGTCTGCGCCTGAACAATGTGCTGATCCCACTGAGAATAAACACTTTAGTCTGAAGCTGTTGTTTTTTTAACTTTCAGCTCCCTGTTTCATTACCAGGCTGTTTGGTTTAGTCCATATAGCTCTCTCTCTCTCTCTCACTGTACACTGTTGAAGTGCTCTGGAGCAAGGCACCCAGAACTTTCAGCTGCTCCAGTGGAGCTGCTGAGAACTTAATTTGAGTCAGTAAAGGTTTAAAAACTGTTATGCACTTCACCCACAACGCACTGAGACAAAACCTGTCAGTGGTTTAATAAATGTACAGTATATTTGTATCACGGTAGTTTTTGGTGATATTTTGTATGATAAATGATCAATATTTTTATAATATTTTAAAGCTTTAGGAGGGAGTGGGGGGTGCAGTGACCATAATAGTAATAGTTGAATAGTTGTGCCATCCAATTAAGAAAAGATATGTTGCAGGGGACTCTCCAACTCAATAGAATTTACACCTCAAATTTCACCGTCGTACTTTCTACTTTGTTTTAAAAATTGGCGATCTCCATCAACTGAGAATCTGATAAAACACATCACTCTGTTTTCATTATAAGTTTTAAATCCTCACCTTTGATCAACTGAGTGGAGTCCATCTTTGAAGTTATACGGATGAGGCATAGACCGGTCACTCTTCATGGACACACAGCTGGGTTCAGCTTCAGGACAGTCTGATCTCTGATGGATCCTGATTTATAAAAGCTCAAATATTTAGAAAAGTTCTCTCTGGATCAAATAATTTGTTAAATATTGTCTAATTGGAAATGTTTGTATGAAGAAATGTATTCTAATTGCTGACATTATGAATATGTAACTAAACACATTTTACAACTACGTACTTTTTGTTATGTCTGTGATTGAAATTAATATGAAAATCCTTTGACTGGTCACTCTTAAAGGACACACAGCTGGGTCCAGATCCAGCTTGCTTCTCTGAGCTGAAACATAACACACACACAGAGCTTTGAGTGTGAATAATGATGGTGGAGTGATCTGAGTGGTGGACAGTTAGAGATGGTCCTCTCACCTCTGAGCTTTGTTCTGGCTGTCATGTTCCCCACACAGAGTGGTTTTAGAGGGAGGGACTCCCTCCTCTCTGTCCTCACACTGACTCATAGCAGAGTCCACACCTTCATCTGGAGAGGAAACACTGAGAGCAGCAGTCCAATCATTCATCAGCACATCCTCTGATTGGCGGCTTCTCTCTGTGTCATATCAGTGTCAGTTGACTCCTTTTGGCTTGTTGGACTCTTGCTCAGACTAAAGAAGCAGTTAGAAAACATGACTGAACTACTGAGGGCCTTTTCTTATCACTTCATCACATTTAATTCAACAAAGAGAACTGATCAACACATGGATCAAAAGTGATTTGTTATTGGACAGAAAAGATGCTGCTGGCAGTGTTGTAGTCAAGACCACCTAAACCGAGACAAAATCATCACCATGACCAGAGTATATCGAGACTTTTGAGGATTTCACATCGACACAAGACCGAGACTTTGAGGAAAAAATATAATAAAAAAATAAGTGTATCATCAGAAATGCTTTGATAAAATCATTTAATTGATCAAATGGCCTTGACCGAGACAGGACTAGATGATACCTTCAAGTTACATCGAGATAAAGACTGATCTCGAGTACAACAACACTGGCTGCGGGTTCTCATTGGTCAGTGATGAGGATGAATCAGAGCAGAGGAAGCTGCCATCAGCTGCTCTACTTTTATAAGCCCAATAGATGGCCTCGTGGAGCTGTTTGGAGGATTTTACTGCTTCATGGAAATCAGAGCTAAATGTTACTTTCAGTCACGCCATCTTTGATCCTGATGTTTGGATGATTCAAAAGAATAAAACCAGAGAAGCTGCAGAACTCAGCTGGAGTAGGTGGAGCTACTCACTGTGACCACTGGAGGTCCTCACTCAAACTATTCTACTCTTCATGTCTGATCCTCTTTTCCTCCCCTCTTTTGAGTGGTGTAGTCTACATGATAGGCAGGTATCAAGAATAACCATTAAGAAAGCTCCTGGATTTCCATGTACCCACTTAAAAATGCCCAATGACACCCAAAATACTTTCCATTATAGTTTTGATATATTTAGAATTGTCATCAGTTATTTTCTTCTTCACATAGGCTAAATAAAAAGGTATTTCCACCATAAATTGGTGCATAACAGTGTATTTGAATACAGGAAATGAAGTCGTTGATGCTCAAAACTTCCCTGGGGGAGGACACCCAGACTCCCTACTATGATATGCCCCCCCTCCCCCAAAGGCAAATTCTGGCCAATATGAATATACCGTACAGTATACCAGTGATTTTCAACCACTGTGCCGCGGCACACTAGTGTGCCGTGAGAGATCGTCCAGTGTGCCGTGGGAAATTGTCTGATTTTACTTAATTGGTCCATCAATTTTTTTATTGAGTTACGCTTCTGATTGTTGCACATCTGTGCCTGCAATGTGATGACTGGCAGAGCAATTAAATACTATTCCGTGTCAGTAGGTGGCAGTATAGCGCAATAATGACCTTGTTACGCGCGAAAGGTGGCAGTGACAGCAGTAGGGTCGAGATCATTAATGTAGCTAAGCCTGCAACAGCGATGGATACATTTTTAAAAAGGAAAAATGATGATTCGGATCTGGGCACTAGACAAAATTCTAACCCAGATGAAGAACCTAGTACGAGTGGTGGTCAAAAGAAAGCAAAAACAGTGAGCTCGAGGCAATACAACGAAAAGTTATCTTTCGTTAGGATTTACTTTCACAGGGGATCCAACTGCACCGACTCCGTTATGCTTGGTGTGTGGGGAAAAGCTATCCAACAGTGCCATGGTCCCAAGCAAGCTTAAACGCCATCTCCAAACGAAACACCCGTCACTTCAAAACAAGAACATGGATTATTTTGTCCGCCTGCGTGAACATACTGAGAAACAGGTAACGTTAATGAGAAAAAACACAAATGTGTCTGATAGAGCTCTCAAAGCTAGCTACTTAGTAGCTGAACTAGTAGCCAAATCAAAAAAGCCACACACTGTTGCAGAGACATTAATATTACCTGCCTGCAAAGCAATTGTGAATGAGATGCTCGGCCCTGACGCGGTTAAAGAAGTAGCCAGAGTCCCTCTCTCAGATAACACAATTGCCAGACGTATTTCTGACATGTCTGCAGACATAGACTGTGTTGTTTTGGAAAAGATACGCATCAGTGGCAAATTTGCACTGCAACTTGATGAGTCAACGGACATTAGTGGACATGCTCAACTCTTGGCCAATGTGCGTTTTGTGGATGGAGACTCCATCAGAGAAAACTTCCTATTTTGCAAATCATTGCCAGAAAAAAACAACAGCAGAGGAAATATTTCGGGTCACAACTGAATATCTTGAACAAGGAGGACTTAAGTGGGAAAAACTGCACAAGTGTCTGCACTGATGGAGCAGCAGCCATGGTCGGGCGCTGCAAAGGCTTCGTTAGCAGAGTGAAAGAGAGACACCCAGATGTTATTGTTACGCACTGTTTTTTGCACCGCGAGGCACTTGTCGCCAAAACTTTACCAGCAGACCTAGCTCCTGTGTTGGATGATGTTGTGCGCATGGTAAACTTCGTCAAGACCAGACCTCTGAAAAGCCGCATATTTGCATCTTTATGTGAGGAAATGGGAGCGGAGCATAAAGCCTTATTGCTCCACACGGAGGTCCGATGGTTGTCGCGCGGCAAAGTGTTGGCCCGTGTGTATGAGCTGCGGGAGGAACTTAAAGTGTTTTTGACTGATGAGAGGTGCGATGACGCAAAGCTGCTTGCATCTAATGAGTGGTGTGCAAGGCTGGCATACATGGCAGACATATTTCAGCATCTGAATGAACTGAACACACGAATGCAAGGCAGAAATGAAAACCTACTCACAAGCACAGACAAAATAAATGGATTCCGTTCAAAGGTGCACCTCTGGCAACAACATCTGGAAAATGCCAAGCTTGACATGTTCCCACTCACCCATAAATGGCAAGGAGATGTCAACACTGCTGCACTGTGTGAGATAATAGGTAAACATTTGAAAACTCTTGAGGAGAAGTTGTCATTTTATTTCCCCTCAACCTCCACTGAATGCCTTGACTGGGTTAGGGACCCATATAGCTCAGCAGCAGTTTTTGGAAAGGACATGACTTTACAGGAGTAGGAGGGACTAACTGAACTGAGACAAGACCGTGGGTTAAAGCTAAGCTTTGCTGATCTACCTTTGGACAGTTTTTGGTTGACTGCTGCCAAGGAGTTCCCCATTCTGGCAAACAGAACTATTTCAGCATTGCTCCCATTTTCCACAACATATCTTTGTGAGCTGAGCTTTTCAAGCATGACTGCTATAAAAACAAAAAAAAGAGAGCGACTGAGAGCGGTCGAGGAAAAGCTTCGTGTGTGCCTTTCTTCAGTTCCTGCCAGGATATCAGCTTTGTGTTCATCTAAACAGGCCCAGGTTTCACACTAAGTGAGTATAAACACACTGAGAGACTAAGTCTTCACTATATACTGTAATAGGCTACAATGTGTGATTTTGTAACATTTTTGGTTGGTGGTGTGCCGCGGGACTTTCTCAATGTAAAAAATGTGCCGTGGCTCAAAAAAGGTTGAAAAACACTGCAGTATACCCACTACCAGTGTTGGGAAGGATACTTTCAAAACGTATTTCGTTACAGAATACAGAATACATGCCCACAAATGTAATTTGTAACATATTCCGTTACATTACTCAATCTGAGTAACGTATTCTGAATACTTGGATTACTTCTACATTGAATTGCGTTTTATAAGTGTAGGAATGTGACAATCCCATCCAGCTTACTAAACCGGCATATTATTGTGTGTTCTTTTCATTCCAACTGGCTGAATGTGTACCTGAACAAGCAGACAGATTATTGTATTGGTAGTCCCGAACTGCATACTACAAAAATCTAACCGCGGTCTAAACTACCACGAGCTAATTTTAGCTAACGTTAGCTAGCATGTCAAACGGGGCTAGTCAGTCTTTAAACGGCTCTGGAGCTAGTAAATCACATATACGTATAGGAGAATGGAAAGTCCCACGTCAATGTTAAAATAGCAAGGTGACGAGTAAAACTACAGCAGACGACTACCCTTGGCTAATTAAAATAATAACTTACTTTAAGATGCTTCTTCAGGTTGGAGGTGGAGTATATATTTCCTAATTCATTTGTTGCTCTGCCTTTGGGAGGCCATCTATCCATACTTTCATCCATTACTGTATTAAAATCTCCACCCCATAAAACTTTAGCTGAAGGATATACCATTAAGAGGTGATTCATTTTACATTCTACTGTTGAAAAAATGATTGTGTTGTTTGGTCTATTATTGGATGCATAGATATTAACCAAAACAAACTGAGATTGGTCAATGTCTACAAGAAGAATTATCCATCTACCATCTGTGTCTATTAGGTGTTTGATGACATGACCCTTAAACTTTCCCTGCAATATAGCGACCCCTGCTGACCTGTTACTACCAAATGAAAACCACACATCTCTTCCCCATTGACTCCTCCAAAATTACACATCTGTTTCGGAAGAATGAGTTTCTTGAATAAAATAAAAATCGGCACCTTTACTCATGCAATATAAGAATAAACATTTTCTCTTCAACTGGTTTCTAATACCCCTGGCATTGACAGATACAACAGAAATAGACATTTAAGAACACAAACAGAAAAAGAACTACTCTCTCTAGACTTTTAAGCTTTTTGGTTAATTGCAGGAATCACTGCACAAGTGTTGTATATTGGTTGCCTTAACAAACCAAATGTAGCTACACCGTTATGACCGAATCTTACCCAGGATATTCAAGTTTACCTAGGAGTATATTATTATCAATTACCTCCGTTTGCTTATTTAAATTCTTCGTCAGTCCATTTTAATCTCTTTCCCGTTAACAAACGCCTTATTTCCTACAAAGTAGGCCTTGTCTCCTCTCTTCCTTGCCGCCTCCACGGCAGGCCATAGACGATTGCGGGTATCTCTGTCAGCTGTGGTCAAATCCTCTTTGAAGTGGAGCCAGTTGTTCTTCAGGTAGTTGTTCTTCTTAGATCCTTTCCATAACATATCCCTGGCTGTTCTGGTCATGAACCTGATGATTATTGGTCGTACCGGTTGATTGGATCCTCTGTCCTTGGGTCCGCCGATTCTGTGGACAACATCTATTGCAGAAGCAACCGTCTCGGCCTCAGCGACAGGTAGCACTGCCCGGCAGATATCCCGTACTCGTGTTTGAATGTCATCCACATTTTCAGGAACTCCGTGGAGACGCAAGTTATGGCGTCGGCTGTAGCGGTCAACCTCGTTGACTTTCACTTTCATTTCGGTAACTTTTTTCTGAAATTGCTCACAGGTTTCTTTAAGAGCCACGTTCTGTCTTTTATAATCAATAACTTCTTTATGGCAGAAGTCCAGGGATTTTTTAAGACCGTCAATTTGAACTGTGTTGTAGTGGACAGCCTTATCGGTTTGGTCTGCTCTTTCATTTATCTTCTCAATGACAACTGTGATGATTGTGTTCTGCAACTCTGAGAGCGACGGTTCACTGCCGGTTTGGCTGGGATGAGTTTTCTCTTTTTGAGCGGCATTACCGTTACCTTTTGGCTTCTTAGGTTGATGTTTCACAGGTGTGGTAGGAGAGGAATTGCAGTATTCAACATGTCCTGCTTGACAAGCATAAGAGTGAATCTCACTTATGCTCCGCTTTTCTTTAATAATGGCAACCTCCATATCTTCCAGCCGCGGGAGTTCATCTTCACCCAAGTTGTCCATAGTTGGCATGTGGTAACGTTAGCTTAGCTTACAGCTAGAAACCGATAGCTCACCTCTCATAGTCTCAGATGCAGCAGTGTATATTAACGGGAACTGTCCATTTGCTTCTCCAAAAACATGAAATAACAAAATGTAGCTACGTTAATAGTTTGTGCAGTAATTCCCACACTTGTAGCTAACCCCTAAAATTACGACTACTCATGTCGCCATCTTGAGTCGACCAGCTTTAAACAATAGGCTCGTTCGAGATGAACTGCGCCTCGCCTGTAAAGCGGACAAGAGCAGGCAGGAGCAGCTGGGGGCGGTGACAAAAATCCGCTCTCAAGTCGGACAGTTTTCCAGCTGATTCCAGCAGCCTTCAGGCTGAACAGGAAGTGACATAAACACTGTGGTCCGATTCCGATTTAATAAAATTATATCAGACCCATAAATCAGATCCTACACAGTCTCCAATTGTTTTTATTATGACAGAGTAGCTGTCAGAATGCTCTACATGTGATCTGTTGCTGATTTTAATTACCAACAGACTGTAGATGATCCGTGATCTGAACAGATTTAGTCTCTCTGACTTCTAAACGTAACTATCAGCCTCACAACAGGTGTTCTGTACAGAATAAGCTTTTAAATGAGACAAATAGCAGTTAAAATCCCTCCGAGTCAAAATCAATAAAAAGTTTATATAAAACGTCATCATGTTGAGTCGATTCTGAACCAATCAGCTGTTGGATCAGCTGAGAGACCGGCGTTTCCCAGCATGCCCTGGGTCCGCCTGCGTCCGCCTGGCTCTTGCAGTTGGTGAAAAGCAACTGCGCTACCTGCGTCTCAGAATTGCGGCCGCCTTGGTCTTGTGAGATTATCGTTGCCCACGTGTGCATGACATCAGAGCAAGTCGGGATCAAGTCGGACGAGAATCTAACCGGCATGCATTGGGCGGCGATCGCCAGAACTTGCTCATCTCGAACGAGCCTATTCACACGTTGACCATCAATTCTCCAACCACAACAATCACAAACGTCATCTCAACCAATCACAGCTCCGCTTACTGAACTTTCAGCCATGAACTTCATCAGTGTGCAGCTCTCTTCTTTCCTCAGCAGGTCTGTGTAGAAAAGGAGCTTAGGATCTGGGAGCTGCGATGCAGCTCCACTGACGATCAGATGAAGTTCAGGTGTGTGTAATTCAGGCACTCAGGTGTGGCTGATCCAGGCAATGCAAGGAGCAAAGCCAAGGTTTCCTTATCAATGGTGCCAGTCATACATAGGTCATCCTTCCTACAGCTATCAAACTGTTTGATAGTAGGAGTATTAACAAAATTATCCAAACTAAACAGAGCCAGATGAGCCCCCTCTTATGTTACAACCTTTATGTCTAAGGAACTGAGAGAGTAACATGAAGTACTTAACCAAACCTGAGAAAAAAAGACCAAAGAATCAATGATCCAAGTGGTGAAACACTTCAAGGGGTAAGTGTAACAATGAATGATTTACAGCCAAACAAATAAAAAACAGTGATAAACCAAGTACACGTGTGAGCTGAATAAGACGTCAGGGTTTCCAAGGCCAAAACAAGTCTTTTTGATTTCCCCGAAGAGGGTTTCCACCAACCGCCAACAAGTGTTTAGTTCCTTAAATGCAGCAACAGTACTAATACACTGTATTAGTAAATATATTTTACTGTTTACTGTTTTAATGTTTTTTCAATATTTCTTTTGTCAATGTATGTTTGGTAGAAAGGACTTGACATTTTGTGTTTGCATTCATTTATTTATTTGATGAATGAATAAAACATATATAAAAATAATTAAATATGATGAAACAACAGAATGGTCATCAACAACTTATATCTAAATGTACAAAGCCCTCATACACTTTTAACCATGTATATAAATTAATCAATAATTTCTTATTTTGATTTATGACTAGATAAACTTGACACAGTGCTGAGCTGCATTTCAAATGAATCCTCAGGTTACCAGATTTCAGATGATGTTTAATATTTAGTCAGTCTCAGAACCTCAGTTGTTCTTACTTGCATATAAAAGTTTATTAAAAAACAAAACAGCTGGAGCTGCTTTCCCCCACCCCCACCCCCACCCCTCAACCCGACCCTTGATATGCCGATGGCGATGGATGTATTACAAAACAAATCATTATCAAAGGAGCTTTTGTTACAGCTCGTATATATGGCCACAGATATACCAAAAACTTAAAGTACATCACATTCACTCAGCTTTATACATTGTCTATCATTCCTGCAGAGGACACAGAGACACTGAGGAACCAGGGCAGACCATAAACCCAGGATAAAGAGGCTGAGTGAATGTGGTGTTGAAGGTGTGGAGGTGGATCAGTGAGTCAGGGGAGACTCTGTAGAAGGACAAAGAGCCAGCAGGACAATCCACATACACTGCTACTCTGTTAGAAACAGATGAGGAAGTGAGGGCTGTTTCTCTGTTATTGTGCCAGACAGAGTAACCATCATCCGAGCAGAACAGACTCCAGGACTGATCATTGCATCCAAACCTACAGTCTTCACTGGCTCCTCTCCTCCTGATTCCTCTGTAACTCACTGATATTTCAACCCTTCCTCTCCTTTCGACCTCCCAGTAACAGCGACCAGTCAGACCATTTCTACACAGCAGCTGAGGCCAGGAGTCAAATCTGTCTGGATGACCAGGATATGACTGATCCTTTCTCACATGTGTCACCTTCCTGTTGTTGTCAGACAGTTTGAGTTTTCTGTTAACTGTGTTTGTGTCCAGTTCCAGTTTACAGACATCTGATGGAGAATACAAGACACAATACAGCTGGAGGTTATCATCTGATGATATATTAACAACTAGGGATGCACCAAAACCCATTGGGCTTTTTGACAGGGTTCGGGTTCCATCCAGAAGAGCAGATGGGAAACGAGTCTGTGCTGTGTTTTCAAGGTGTAGTGCAGGGAAATATGATCCGCTGTGAGCACGGTGTATTTTATTTTGAAAATTAACCGGATATTTATTTTGTTTCTGTGCTCGACTTCCTGTCCTGCACTATCTGCCGTGTGCTGAATTGCTGCGGAGCTCTCCGGCGTCCGGCAAAAATAGAAGCTCTGCATATCTGCTCCAGAGGGCTGCAGATCGCTGGAGCTGGGACGGAGTCGGAACTCGGCCGTTATGCAGTCAGTGGAAATACCCACATTGACTTCAATGGAAACCTAATGACTCCGCCGCCGTTTCGGAGCCGTTACGCATCTGGTGGAAATCCCCGGTAAAAGACAAACGATTTTGGTCGTCATTCAAAGCCATTCCACTACAGAAGGCATGTTGGTTGGGTGAAATTAGAAAGCTTATTTACCGTTAAACAAATAAGGTTGTTTAAGGTCTGTTAAACAAGTAAGGGTCTCTACCTTTTCACATATCCGCTGTAAATCAAGTACTGTAAATACTGTAAATGGTGAGTTTTAATCACACGTATTTACCATTTCCTTTAGACCATTTTAAACTAAGCAACATGAATTTCTTATTTAAGTGCTTTAAACCTTAATCATACACTGGTTAGCGAAAATTTGCCAAACAAAATTGTCACTCATCTGGCGATAGCGATGTGCTTTCCTATGTTGTGAAAAAAGCATGTGAATTCAACATTAAGTTGTTACATTGAATTATTTTAGAGGCTGTGGATGTTGTTTACTTCATTAATGTGTTTACTGTGTTAATGGACTGAGGATAGGAGTAGGATTCGGTATTCGGTTTCAGATTCAGTGGAATCTTAACTAGTGGATTCGGTATTCGGCCAAGCCCCAAAAATCTGGAGTCGGTGCATCCCTATTAACAACTTTACTGATAACTTCTGAAAGAAAATCATTGAAACTTTCATTTCATATTCAGCTGTGAATGATGTTTAACAAACTTTAACGTCAACAATCCAGTTATAACAATTAATTCACAACAAACAATGTTTTATTATTAAGATTCTGTCTCCCAGCCTGTTTTCCATTTCCACCTGATCACCTGCAGCTGGCTCTAAAACCATGTGTACGCTGGTCTGAAGTCAGTGTGATGTGCACACCTTGTGTTTATAGAAATACCAGTTTATGAGTTAAAGTATTTGTGCGTTTGTGTGGTAGAACTGGTCCCATGTCTCCATTCAAGGAGGAACTGGAAGGTAAATCCACCTCCATTCACTATATTCTACTTTTCAACATCTTTGTGACATTAATTATATTGTGTAGGTTTTAAACACTAACTTATTAAAACATCTGGAGAAGAAAAGTGAAGAAACACATCAACTTATATCTGTCAACTTGTGAAGTATTAGTTTACGAGCAGCGCTTGAAGGCAACAACAGTCTGGGTATCATTGGATAATCTGTAATTCATTTTTAATTAAAAAATGAAACACATATTTTTGTTTTTTGTTTCAAAAGAAAAAAAGGAAAAAAACTGTTTCTGGTGTCAGAAACAAAAAACTCTTCTTTTCTTTTTGGGCAATTCCTTTTGGATTGAAGAATGAAAAAGTCTGTGTTCAATTTGTTTTATCATTTGAAACCAAAGATGGAAGTCACATGAGTTTTTTGATTTTTGAGTTGAAACAACGAAATCAAATGGTCTGGGTCCGTGTACTTTTTCGTTCATTCGATTTTCATTTCATAAACAGGTATTGAAAAACAAAAAATGATGGTTATTTGATTTTCATTTTAAAATACAACATTTGAAATTGAAATACAAGGCATTTTTTCCTTTTCATGGTCAAAAGGGGATGGGAGAAATTTAAAATATGCTGTGATTTTCATTTTCTATTTCATAAACAAAAATAAAATCACTCAGAAATAGATATGAAAAAAGGCTTGTTTTTTATATTCAGAGACCGGATGTTGTCATTTCCAAGGCAACAGCGCCAGCCTAGCCTACCAGTGCTGCTTTCAGCCCAGGCTAAAATTACTTTGGAAACCTGTACTCTTAATAATGCTTGGGGGGAATTTTATTTCATAATGTCACATTTATTTATTACCCTCTTTCCTTGCCTTCCTCTGACTCTCTGTCTCTACCCGCTGTAGACAACTTCTCCCAAAGAGAGTCGAACCAGTTGAGGAAATAGAATTTCGGTTCACGGCTGTAACGTTACCGTTAGGCCACCATTAACAATCCCAGCAAACTTTCTGTTGCTGATCTGGCAATAAATCACGAGGGTGGCGGATTGCCAGGTCAGCTAGAGCGGGTAACGCAGCTCTGCAGATGGACCAGAGTCAATCAGCACCGGGGAGCGAACCGCGGGGACCGAGGTCACACGGCTGGTGGCTAGCTGCTAGCTAGCTGCAGCAGCTAATATTAGAATATTAGACCCAGCACCGGAGGTCTGATCCCCATGATCTGATCCCGAACCGCCGGTGACTCTGCCAGATCAGCAACAGAAAGTTTGCTGGGATTGTTAACGGTGGCCTAACGGTAACGTTACAGCCGTGAACCGAAATTCGGTGTCCTCAACTGGTTTGACTCTCTTTGGGAGAAGTTGTCTACGGCAGGTAGATACAGAGAGTCAGAGGAAGGCAGGGAGAGAGGGTAATAAATAAATCTGACATTATGTTTTAAAATTCCCCCCGAGCATTATCAAGAGTACAGGTTTCCAAAGTAATTTTAGCCTGGGCTGATATCTATTTCTGAGTGATTTTATTTTTGTTATATGAAATAGAAAATGAAAATCACAGCATATTTTAAATTTCTCCCATCCCCGTTTGACCATGAAAAGGAAAAAAAACGCCTTGTATTTCAATTTCAAATGTATTTTAAAACGAAAATCAAATAACCATCGTTTTTTGTTTTTCAATACCTGTTTATGAAATGAAAATCAAATGAACGAAAAAGTACACGGACGGGTCTGCGGTTTGGTTTTTGTTTCCAAGCGAAAAATGAGAAAACCAGTTCATATTTTCATTGTTTCTTTTGAAGAAAGACATCAAGTAAGATGACGTGAAGTAAAAATAAATAAAAGCATCGGGGAGTCTTTCCAGCCACACTGAAAAAAAGTCTGGAGAAATGAATCATCGTACTTCAGTTAAGAAAACGTACAAATCTAGTGCAACATGCAGCAAAGTTCTCATGAATCAAACTTTAAACATACTCACATTTCCTCACACCAGGTCTCATTCTCTGTTGTCCACCATGGTCCATCCTGCAGAAAGAAAAGTCAGAATCAACTTCATACACCTTCACTCAGATCCTCCATTAATCATGAACCAGAGTTCATCAGTTATTGACAGAGAAACAGTGGGAGAGCGGCTGTTGTCTGTCCATCTGTCCATACCTGAGAGTGTCCAGTCTCCAGTTTGGATCCTTAAGTCCAGCTGACAGCAGCTTCACTCCTGAGTCTCCTGGATGATTGTAGCTCAGGTCCAGCACTCTCAGATGGGAGGGGTTTGAGCTCAGAGCTGAGGCCAGAGAAGTACAGCCTTCCACTGAGACCAGACAGAATGACAGACTACACACACACACACACAAACACGCACACACACACACACACACACAGTGGAGATATTATCAGACTGTGGAAGGAACATTTTGAGGAAGTCCTAAACCTGCTCCCTCTGGCAAGGCGCCAGCCAGATGAGGTTCACTCTGACATACCGGAGGTTCTTAAGATGGGGTAGTGAGAATGTGCTCCAACTATTGCTTATCACAAAGCTTATGCTAACTCCTTCAGTACAATATGGCTGCCACATTTACAGTTTTTTTTCAGTCGCTAACAAAAACAATTATCCAAACCTTAGATACAGTATAAAATCATCTGCTTCTGCAATGATACTAGTTCAAAAACAACATATCTCAGCTGAAAAAAAAGACAATTGAAAAATTGACACACAGCTGATTTATGTTGGGTAAAGTGGGCCAACCACAGCTGATTCCAGTCTGGCTTAGACTCAGTGGCAGGGGTTATTTCTTTCAATTACTATAAAAGAAGGACTTTGAGGAGTGATGTTTTTGGAAACAGAAACAGAAAAATACAAACACTGTAATGTCTGGACGAAGAAGAGGAAGAGGGAGAGCAAGGGGCCCAGGGAGAAGACCAGGCCCAGTGAGAGATGGAGGGAGAGGTGCAGAAGCAGTGAGAGATGCAGAAGGAGGTGCAGGTGCAGTGAGAGGAGCAGTGAGAGGAGCAGTGAGAGGAGCAGTGAGAGGAGCAGTGAGAGGAGCAGTGAGAGGAGCAGGGCTGGGGAGAAGAGCAGGCCCAAGGAGAGGGCAAGGTAGAGGTGTAAGAATGCGTGGTGGTGGCATTCCAAGGGCTGCAAGAACAGGAGTCAGTGATGAAATTTGTGCCACTATCATTGACCATGTAATCAACCACGGTCTTTCACTAAGAGAGGCTATACACTTATGACAATATGTCCAGGTATAGTGTATATTTAACTCAATTTCCAGTTCTATAAGCTTTGCACTTTGCAAGTAGATAACCTACACAGGTATAGGTTACAGTACAGTATGATATACAATAATGACATGATCTACATAAACTTTCAGAGTTATGGAATTGGAGGCCAACCAGGCCCCTCATGAATTCATTTACATAAATGAGGTAGGATTCAATCTGTCCAAAAGGCGTCGACGTGGATGAAATATAATTGGAAAGAGGGCCACAGTTGATGTGCCAGGGCAGAGAGGGACAAACATCACCATGTGTGCAGCAATGGCAAATGCAGGATTACTCCTTCACAAATGTCAGGTTGGACCCTATAATACTGAGCGCCTCGTCGCCTTTTTCAATGATCTCCACCAGCGCCTGGTACCAGAGCAGTTTCTGTTCTATTACTGTATACGGTGTTTCTACTGTACTTCCTTTAGTAAACAGTAAGGAAAAAAAACCTGATTTGCTTTTTACTGAAATGTGTTTGAATGTGAACATTATTATACATGTGGACATACAGTCCCCAACCAAGAAATTTAGTGTAAAAGGTGGATTGCATGTTTTGCATGCAAATACCTGAAACATAAGTCTATGCAGTTTTTATAATGTCAACAATAGCCAGTATTTTGAAACCTGGTGTACTTTTGATTGACCTTGTGAAGTGAAAACAAGTGTTACTCTTTGACAGAATAATTTCATTTTGAGTCAGATTTCCAGTGTTTTGGTAAAGTCACTGTGTGCAGAGAAACATGTGTTCTGTCTTGAAATGGAGAGTTAGTATATATTTAACAAAATGTGTTTTTGAGAAGAAAATTATACATTTGTAATTAGTAATTAAAACTGGCCAGTTCAAACCCCTGAGTATCTTATCAGAATGATGAAAGAAAGATATTAACTGTTATAAAACATGATAAGTGGTTGACTTTCTAAATTCAATGTAATTGGCAAGCAAAGAAAAATATTTTTTTCACATAGTATACTCAATATTTTATTATTTTTCTGTCCTTTTATCGTCGTTAGCTGTGACGACCCGGCGCCACCTCGCTCCTCCCCCTCTCCTTTTGCACATGGACTATGGACTGTCCGACTACCTCTGAGCAGTTTATTAATGCACCTCAACAATGCACTATAGATCATACTGCATTCTGTCTCTACTATTATATGGACTAGACTGATTTCTCCGAACTCTATGCACTTTATTTTCTAATGCACTTTAATAATGGACTTAACATGATCATACTGCATTCTGTGTTTTTTTGTCTTTTTTTAAGCACTGCTATAAAGGAAAGCCACTTTTAATGATTGCACTATTGGTTAGATGTTAAACTCTATTTCGTTGTACTGGTTGTCCTTACTTGTGCAATGACAATAAAGTTGAATCTAATCTAATGCTAAAGCAGTTTTAGCGTTCCCATGATGCTCTGGAAAGCTTTTGACCAGTCAGAGGAGTTACTTTCAGAATCCGTGAAATAAAGTTGGAAAAATACATATTTGACCTACCCACAAGGCTACAATATTTCTTTACAGAATAGTATGAAATTAAGTACAGTTACATAATAGTATGACTATCACATGGCTGAAGATAAATATTTATTTTACTAATACTGGAACAACAGATTGATACATTACAAATGTGGTGCTATAATACAAAATGAATGATTTATGCTATTCAACTGAACGTGTTGAGATATGTAGAGCATTTTGTTTTGCTATGGCTCTTAAAATTAAAGTGAAACAGCCTATTTGGGCATTCATGTCCCAGGACCTGCCTAGATAGTTGGAGTCAAATTCCATGTTTTGTCACAGTTTGTTTTTACACCTGATGCAAACAGTATAGGAGAACACATGAACTGTAAAGACCACCTTCTCAAGTGGACTTGGGCATGGATGTGTTCACACTTATCAACCGAGCAGGACTTTGGGGTCAACTTTAGGATCCGGCCTTAGGTCCCTAAAGTAAAAGCCCCATTACTGCCTTATATATACGTATATTATATATATGTATATATATTTTCATTTTCCTTCTCATAAAATAAATAAATATATTTCCAACATAAACTGGTGCATAAAAAATGATCACAATGCAGAAAATGAAGTGTTTGCCGCTGAAAATGTCCTACCCCCCACTTTCATATGATATATATATAGACTACACCCCTCAGTGGCGATCTCACCCCCCCTCCAATGTTGAATCTAGAGTTACGCCCTTGAGCAGAATAAAACAGTGATTATAGCATAAAACATAAAAAAGGAAAAACAAACGTCAAGCCTACTGTCGGCTGGTTCTAGCGAGACGCATTCACGAACAAATTTTGAGAAACCGACGACAAAAACCTTTTTTTCAACTCCTTTCTAGGGTAAGTGGTCTTTCTTTGGTTGTGTTTTAAACAAAACATGCATTTGGGGTTAGGAGTGTACAGCATCATAAGTTTGTTTAATTTCTATTGTTACACAAACACTAACCTGAGAGTTTCCAGTCTGCAGTGTGGACTCTTCAGTCCAGCCGACAGCTGCTTCACTCCTGAATCCTGCAGCTCGTTGTTACTCAGGTCCAGCTCCGTCAGACTAGAGGACTGGGAGCTGAGAACTGAGGACAGAGCTTCACAGCTTCTCTCTGACAGGTTACAGCCACTCAGCCTGAAGAGGAATCAGCAATACATGAGAAACAAAAGTTATTTATTTTCTGAATAAAGAAAAACTCCATTTAATCCGGATAGTTGTGTATGCACGTACAGAGCTTTGTTGGAGGCTTTGACCACTGGCAGCAGCCTCAGAAGAGTCTCCTCTGAAGCAGAGTATTTCTTCAGGTCAAACACGTCCAGATCTTTTTCTGATGACAGTAAGATGAAGACCAGAGCTGACCACTGACCAGGAGACAGTTTATCTGTGGAGAGACTTCCTGAACTCAGGGACTGTTGGATCTGTTCCACTAGAGAACGATCATTCAGTTCATTCAGACAGTGGAACAGATTGATGCTTCTCTCTGCAGACAGATTCTCATTGATCTTCTTCTTGATGTACTCAACTGTTTTCTGATTGGTCTGTGAGACACTTCCTGTCTGTTTCAGCAGACCTCGTAGGAGAGTCTGATTGGTCTGCAGTGAAAGACCCAGGAGGAAGCGGAGGAACAAGTCCAGGTGTCCATTTGGACTCTGTAAGGCCTTGTCCACAGCACTCTGGTAGAAACTTGTTTTGTCTCTGAAGATTGTCAGCCTGGATGTTTTTTGTTCTTCTGTAAGCAGGTTGACTCCGGAGTTGATTAATGTCAGATGGACATGAAGAGCAGCCAGAAACTCCTGAACACTCAGATGGACGAAGCAGAACACCTTGTACCCCTGGTACAGTCCTCTCTCCTCTTTAAAGATCTGTGTGAACACTCCTGAGTACACTGAGGCTTCTCTGATATCGATGCCACACTCTGTCAGGTCTGATTCATAGAAGATCAGGTTGCCTTTCTGCAGCTGCTCAAAAGCCAGTTTTCCCAGAGACTCCATCATCTTCCTGCTCTTTTTATTCCAGTGTGGATCTGTCTCAGCTCCTCCATCATACTTGATGTTCTTCACTTTGGACTGAACCACCAGGAAGTGGATGTACATCTCAGTCAGGGTCTTGGGCAGCTCTCCTCCCTCTCTGCTCTTCAACACGTCCTCCAGAACTGTAGCAGTGATCCAACAGAACACTGGAATGTGGCACATGATGTGTAGGCTTCGTGATTTCTTGATGTGGGAGATGATTCTGCTGGCCTGCTTCTTGTCTCTGTATCTCTTCCTGAAGTACTCCTCCTTTTGTGGGTCAGTGAACCCTTTGACCTCTGTGACCATGTCAACACACTCAGGAGGGATCTGATTGGCTGCTGCAGGTCGTGTGGTTATCCAGAGGCGAGCAGAGGGAAGCAGTTTCCCCCTGATGAGGTTGGTCAGCAGCACATCCACTGAGGTGGACTCTGTAACATCAGTCAGGATCTCAGTGTTGTGGAAGTCCAGAGGAAGTCGACACTCATCCAGACCGTCAAAGATGAACACAACCTCTTCAAACCTGCAGATTCCTGCTTCTTTGGTTTCACTAAAGAAGCGATCAACAAGTTCCACCAAGCTGTACTTTTCCTCTTTCAGCACATTCAGCTCTCTGAAGGTGAATGGAAATGTGAACTGGATGTCCTGGTTTGCTTTGTTTTCAGCCCAGTCCAGAGTGAACTTCTGTGTTAAGACTGTTTTCCCGATGCCAGCCACTCCCTTTGTCATCACTGTTCTGATTGGTTCATCTCTTCCAGGTGAGGCTTTAAAGATGTCTTCTTGTCTGATTGTTGTATCTGGTCTGTATGGTTTCCTGGATGCTGTTTCAATCTGTCTGACCTCATGTTCATTATTGACCTCTGCAGTCCCTCCCTCTATGATGTAGATCTCTGTGAACATCTGATTCAGAAGGGTTGGGTTTCCTGCTCTAGCAATCCCCTCAAACACACACTGGAACTTCTTCTGCAGCTTAGATTTGAGCTTACGCTTACCACCTGCAGCAAGACTCCCTAAACAAAAACACAAAAAAGAAGATTATTACTCAAAGAACATATTTTGACATTTAGTTTTCTCAAACAATATATTAATATATTTTGGTCCATTTCTTGCGACATTAGTAAATGTCCCATTTGTCCAGCAAGTTAAATCTTTAGATAAATCCTCTTACTGCTCTGCAGACGGTCAGCCAGCTCCTCCTGCTTCATTCTCCTCAAGAAGTGCTGTGTGATCTTCAGAAATGCCTCTCTGCTGCTCCTCCTCTGCTCTTCATCCTCACCGTCCAACACTTTCTCATGCTCGCTCTTACTCTCTAAGCATTCTGGGTAATCTGGACTCAGAAGCTTCTGGATCTTCTTCAGCTCGTTCTTCACAAAAGTGCCAATGTTCTCCTCCAGCAGCTGGAATAGAAGATTATATGAATGACAAATCAAACTGAAATTATGGAAGCAAACATCAGATCCATGTTGGACAGAATGACAATCCACTGGTCTAAAAAGTGGAGCATGGAGATGATTGTGAAAAGAATAGATGTAAAAGTAGTTGTTGCACATGTACAGACCATAAATATGGAGTGCAGGTGTGTTTGATGCTGCTGGGCAGACTGACCACTGGGAACCTCTGAGCTCTCCTGGTCCACTCTTTGGAGGAATCAGGAAGAATTAGCTCACATTATGTCAGTCCACACAGAGACAGACACAAGGTAAAAGTATATGAAGTGATTTGGATGTCAATCAATCAATCAATCAATCGATCAAATTTGTCACATGAATTCATAAGAATTACTATTCCAGTGAATGTTATCTCATCAGTTCCTTAAACTTGTGCATGATTCATCATAAAGCACTATATGGCCGTCAGAGAGCATCAGAGTCATCAGGTTAAATGGCACCGGCACTCCACGATCTAGCCAAGTCTCAGTGAAAGCACACCAGAGCTCGTGACATTCTACTGGAAATAGATGGAGGCATGTAGGCACAGAGACCACCAGCTCACTGTCTAATGCCTGCACACTGGCTACCAGGATGCCCAGCAGAGAAGTCGCAAGCAATGTGTGAATTCATACCCTGACAAGCCAGACCCACATCAAGATGTTGGGTCTGGGAACTCATTATTGACAGGGCTCAATCCGAGGCGCTGGATAAACGGTTGTCTTTAAAATTCCCTCTACACGCAATAGGATAGCGCTACAACCAACCAGAGCAATGAAGAAGGTAGCAAAGTTAGTTGATAGATTAAACTTTTGCTGTATCCGGTCGGCAAAACTCCGAACACATCTTCCTTTTTGAAGAATGATTCAGTGTCGTTCTTTGTTTTTTTCTCAAAGAAAAGCTTAACTCCAAGTCTTCCAGAAGACCGCTGTTCCCAGCAGCAGCAACCATAAGCCCACCCACCGACTCTATACAAGATGTGTTTGGCCTGACTAGAGTTCGGTTTTTCCAGCTCACAAGCCAACGGAGAGTGCTTAGAACCCCCTGGCTGCAAATTAAATTTGCTGACGCTAGGGTGCGTCTAGATTTCTAGGCTAGTGAATTCATTCACACTTGCCTCATGTCCCGTCTGATGTAAAGATAAAGATGGACGTAGAGATGGTCTTGGTTGTCCTTGTAGTCTGGATAATAGCCAGTGGTCTTAGCTGATAACACATTTCCACATTTTCCTCTGTGTTTTCTCTGATGTTTATGTAGAAAAAAGCTCCTAAAAACTATTGTTAGTGGAGGTAATGTAATAAATTAATAAGTAGTAAAGATTACGATGGACCAGAATCATGGGAGCCCAGACTCGAACAGGAGGCAGAAATGAATGCAATATTGATTGACCACACAAGACAAAGAACAATATTTCCTGAAAATAAAATAAAATAAATTAACATCCATAGGTTCAGTATATTGTTACATTTTCACAAAGATACTTCAGTTTCAATTCAGCAACAAATTAATGTGCTGAATTGACTACTCAAGTGTATGACTACCTGTTTTGGCCTGTCTCTGTTCCCCTCTTTCAGTTGGCCCTGATTGACTGGCTCCTCCCACCTCGTTAAGGGATTAGCCTTACCTGCGGGGGAGTCTATATAAACTGGGTGATTCCAAAGGTCTGCCTCTTGCTCTCGTCTGGAAGGCTGATACCTTTCTGACACCCAACTTAGTTTTGTTTGGTTTGATTGTGTTTAAGGTTAAGTTAACATTTACAATTCCATAGCCTCCCAACAACCCACACTACTGATTGCAGACTGTACAAAGAGTAGTTTACTTTAGTTGAGATATTTGAATAAATTAACTTGTTCTGCTCTAATCAGCTATGGTGATGATTGCAATGGGTTGACTGCATCATTTCTGCTGGAGCATTAATTTTGTTCCTCATATACATTGTAGCAGTGGTTATCTCAAGGAGAAAATACTGATTTATTTTCAGGGCTTTTTGTTATTTTTGTGTGTTGACCGCTGCTCAGCATCAGACTGGTTGTACTCCCAGTGGGAATGTATTTGACTGAAAAACAGTGTTGGTGCTCAGAGAACTTCATCGAGTCAATTAAGGTTGAAAACAGCAGATCTCACAACTGAGAGTCTGATGAAAACATAATTTTGTTTTAATTATCAGTTTCAAATCCTCACCTTTGATCAACAGAGTGGAGTCCATCTTTGAAGTTAAAAGGATAAGGCATAGACCGGTCACTCTTCATGGACACACAGCTGGGTTCATGTGCTTCCAGATTCCTCCTGATAAAAAAACAAGATAAATTCTGCACTCCACCCACAACATATATAATAAACCAACTGTACATTATATTTGTATCCAGGTAGTTATTGGTCACATTTTGTATGATCCATAATTCACATATATAGTTTTATATCTATGACAGAGAAAAACACAAGGTAAAGGTCCACGAAGTGATGTTTGAATGTTAACAGTGAATCAGAGGACTCCCTGTAGTGGTAAATGTTTACTAGTCCTGCTGATTATCGGTTTGAAATCCTCACCTTTGATCAACAGAATGGCGCCCATCTTTGAAGTTAAAAGGATAAGGCATAGACCGGTCACTCTTCATGGACACACAGCTGGGTTCATGTTCTTTCAGATTCCTCCTGATAAAAAAAAAAAGGTAAATTCTGCACTGCACCCACAATATATATAATAAACCTACTGTAAAGTATATTTGTATCCAGGTAGTTATTGGTCACATTTTGTATGATCCATAATTCACATATATAGTTTTATATCTATGACAGAGACAAACACAAGGTAAAGGTCCACAAAGTGATGTTTGGATGTTAACAGTAAATCAGAGGACTCCCTGTAGTGGTAAACATTTACTAGTCCTGCTGATTATTTGTTTGAAATCCTCACCTTTGATCAACAGAGTGGCGCCAATCTTTGAAGTTAAAAGGATAAGGCATAGACCGGTCACTCTTCATGGACACCCAGCTGGGTTCAGGTTCTTCCAGATTCCTCCTGATAAAAAAACAAGATAAATTCTGCACTGCACCCACAACATATATAATAAACCTACTGTACAGTATATTTGTATCCAGGTAGTTCTTGGTCACATTTTGTATGATCCATAATTCACATCTATAGTTTTATATCTGTGACAGAGACAAACACAAGGTAAAGGTCCACGAAGTGATGTTTGCATGTTAACAGTGAATCAGAGGACTCCCTGTAGTGGTAAACGTTTACTAGAATTGGGGTCTCAATTATAAACGTGGCGTACACACAAAACGGGGCTGAAAATGTGCGTACGCCACTTCCCACGCAAAGGTTGTGATTTATAAAAACCAAACTTGACGGGAGAATGTGCGGTCCTCCACGCAAATTCTGAACAATGCATACGCACATTTTGGAGACAAAATAGGAATTGGCGACGCAGATGGTGAACTGAATTCAGACTGCAGAAAGTAAATGGGAATAAGATTACTCTAATATTTTCTAGTATTGATGCCTCACGCACATTCTTTCACTCCATATCATCCAAGTTACCATGAAGATGAAATCCAGCAGTGTTATTTGTGCTTGTACTGAGTGATAACTGTTCCATAAACACCTTGGAAAATCCAACTCAAATCTTAAATAAAAATGTGTTCTTAATATTTAATCGGCGCTGCCTCGCCATCACATTGTCCGCTACGGAGCACAGGAGGAGGAGATGGCCCGACTGCATGGAATACAGGATAGTGTGACGTGGGAGCGGGGAATTCGGACCCAAATATAGAGAGGAGGCAGGCAGGCAGAAGGTGGTCAAAACTGAGGTATTTAATTATTACAAAAAACGGCAGCACAAGGGCTGGAAAACACACAAAACCAAAAACTGACGGCAGGAGCAAACAAAACACATGAGCTGGCAAACATCAGGCATGGCGAAGGACACAAGACGATCTGACAAGAAACAAAGGAAACACTGAGGCTAAATACATGAGGGGATGAGTTAATCAAGAACAGGTGAGACAACAGGTGAGACACATCAGGGCGGGGCAGGACAATCAACAAAGGCGGGAAAACACAGGAAGTAAACTGGAGAAGACGAGACAGAAAACCAGACCATCAAAATAAAACAGGAAACAGAACACAAACAGGGAACACAACAAACACAGACCACAATACACAAAAAACACACAGAAACCAATAAGGCAACAGAAAGGAACAAACAGGCAACAGAAATGGGGCAAAATACAGAACAAAACACTGAAACCATAACAGAACCCCCCCCTCAAGGGTCGGATCCCAGACGACCCAAAAAATAATATACAAACAGAAAACAACCCAGGGCGGGTGACAAGGGAGGCACGGCGGAGGAACAAAAAGACAAAGGATCAAAAACAAAGAATACACAGAACAAAAAACAACCCAGGCAGGGCGAGAGAGTCCGGGGGAAGCAATGTCCAGGGGCACAGAGAGTCCTGGGGGCACCGGGAACACAGAGGGCCCCGGGGGCACCGGAAACACAGAGGGCCCCGGGGGCACAGGGAACAGAGAGTCCTGGGGGCACCGGGAACACAGAGGGCCCCAGGGACACCGGAAACACAGAGGGCCCCGGGGGCACAGGGAACAGAGAGTCCTGGGGGCACCGGGAACACAGAAGGCCCCGGGGGCTCAGGGAACAGAGAGGCCCTGAGGCACAGAGGGGCCCTGGGGCGCAGGGAACAGAGAGGCCCCGGGGGCACAGGGAACAGAGAGGCACAGGGAACAGAGGGGCCCTGGGGCACAGAGGGGCCCGGGGGACAGAGGGGCCCAGGGAACAGAGGAACAGAGGGCCAGAGAGACCACTAGGGACAGGGTGACAGAGAGGCCTCGGCAACTGGGAGACAGATGAAGGCAGACAGCTGAAGCCAGACAGCTGAAGGCAGACAGCTGAAGGCAGACACCCTCAGGTGGCCAGCGACGAAGGCGGTGGCCGGGCAGGGCGTCGAGTACGGCGCCCCTCCGGGGGCCGTACAGGACGTCGGGGGCAGCGCCCCTCCGGGGGCCGTGCAGGACGTCGAAGGCAGCGCCCCTCCGGGGGCCGAGCAGGACGTCGAAGGCAGCGCAGGGCGTCGAAGGCAGCGCCCCTCCGGGGGCCGTACAGGACGTTGGAGGCAGCGCCCCTCCGGGGGCCGTACAGGAGCCAACGGGTTAGCTGGGCCGGAGCCTGGCGACGGGTCAGCTGGACTGGGGTCAGCCAACCCGGCAACCACAACCCAGGACGCCAGGGGTGCCAACAGGGCACGAGGGGCAGGAGCAGGGTCTGGGAACCTGGGGAGCTGCTAGCTAGCTGCGAGGCAGGGGAGCTGCTAGCTAGCTGCAAGTCGGGGGAGCTGCTAGCTAGCTGGGAACCCGGGGAGCTGCTAGCTAGCTGCGAGGCAGGGGAGCTTCTAGCTAGCTGGGAGTCGGGGGAGCTGCTAGCTAGCTGGGAGTCGGGGGAGCTGCTAGCTAGCTGCAAGTCGGGGGAGCTGCTGGCTAGCTGCAAGTCGGGGGAGCTGCTAGCTAGCTGGGAACCTGGGGAGCTACTAGCTAGCTGCGAGGCAGGGGAGCTGCTAGCCAGCTGCGAGACAGGGGAGCTGCTAGCTAGCTGGGAGTCAGGGGGGCTGCTAGCTAGCTGGGAGTCAGGGGGGCTGCTAGCTAGCTGCGAGGCAGGGGAGCTGCTAGCTAGCCGGGACACAGGGGAGCTGCTAGCTAGTCGGGACACAGGGGAGCTGCTAGCTAGCCGGGACACAGGGGAGCTGCTAGCTAGTCGGGAGACTGGGGAGCTGCTAGCTAGCCGGGAGACTGGGGAGCTGCTAGCTAGCCGGGACTCTAGGAACTCTGGGGGGCCGCTACACGGCCGGGACTCTAGGAACTCTGGGGGGCCGCTACACGGCCGGGACTCTAGGAACTCTGGGGGGCCGCTACACGGCCGGGACTCAAGGGACTCTGGGGGGCCGCTACACGGCCGGGACTCAAGGGACTCTGGGGGGCCGCTACACGGCCGGGACTCAAGGGACTCTGGGGGGCCGCTACACGGCCGGGACTCAAGGGACTCTGGGGGGCTGCTACACAGCTGGGTCGTAGAGAGGCTGCTAGCTAGCGGGGAGTCAGGGAGGTTGCTAGCTAGCCTGGGTTCTGGGGAACTGCTAGCTAGCCGGGGATCTGGGAGGTTGCTAGCTAGCGGGGAGTCAGGGAGGTTGCTAGCTAGCGGGGAGTCAGGGAGGTTGCTAGCTAGCCTGGGTTCAAGGGGGCTGCTAGCTAGCGGGGAGTCAGGGAGGTTGCTAGCTAGCGGGGATTCAGGGAGGTTGCTAGCTAGCCTGGGTTCTGGGGAACTGCTAGCTAGCTGGGACTCAGAGAGGCTGATAGCAGGCCGGGAGTCTGGGGAGAGGCAGCTAGCAGGCCGGGAGTCTGGGGAGAGGCCGCTAGCAGGCCGGGAGTCTGGGGAGAGGCCGTTAGCAGGCCGGGAGTCTGGGGAGAGGCCGCTAGCAGGCCGGCCGGGAGTCTGGGGAGAGGCCGCTAGCAGGCCGGCTGGGAGTCTGGGGAGAGGCCGCTAGCAGGCCGGGAGGCTGAGAAAGAGCTGTATGTCAGCCCAGAGTCAGGAGAACTGCACGCCAGCTCGGGGTCAGGAGAACTGCACGCCAGCTCAGGGTCAGGAGAACTGCACGCCAGCTCGGGGTCAGGAGAGCCACACATCAGCTCGGGGTCAAGAGAGCTGCCCGTCAGCTCGGGGTCAGGAGAGCTGCCCGTCAGCTCGGGGTCAGGAGAGCCACACATCAGCTCGGGGTCAGGAGAGCCACACATCAGCTCGGGGTCAGGAGAGCCACACATCAGCTCGGGGTCAGGAGAGCTGCCCGTCAGCTCGGGGTCAGGAGAGCCACACATCAGCTCGGGGTCAGGAGAGCTGCCCGTCAGCTCGGGGTCAGGAGAGCCACACATCAGCTCGGGGTCAGGAGGGCTGCACGCCAGCTCGGAGTCAGGAGAACTGCACGCCAGCTCGGGGTCGCTAGGGAGCGTGGACTCTGGGGTGAGGAGCGGAGCATGGCGGCGGGAACCACGACGACCGCTACCCCGTCTGTGGCCTTCACGAGTCCCAGAGAACATTGCCAGGCGGGTACCCTCATAGGACCGCTGGTGGTTGGGGGCGTACCCTGCCCAGATGGCATCAGAGCAGTCCGATGAGAGTTCTGGGGAAACAGGTGAATGGGTAGGCTGGCTGACGAAGCATACACCGACAGCCACTGTGTCGGCAGACCGGGGAGGAGACAGGCTGGTGGTGGGTGAGTCACTCCTCTGCTCGGGGTCAGGAGAGGTGCACGCCAGTCCAGGGTCAGAAGGGTTGCACGTCAGCGCAGGAACAAAAGGGTTGCACGTCAGTTCGGGGGTCAGGAGAGCTGCCCGTCAGCTCGGGGTTGGGAGAGCCACACGTCAGCTCAGGAACA
The DNA here is from genome assembly GCA_025617405.1 of Perca schrenkii. NCBI lineage: Eukaryota > Metazoa > Chordata > Actinopteri > Perciformes > Percidae > Perca > Perca schrenkii. The sequence continues at coordinate 31,625,771 of CM046801.1, read as the reverse complement.
GAACGTGGAAAGCCAAACTGCTGCTCAATCTCATCCCAGCGGAGCACCATAAGGCGCCAGGCGAGGGTGAAATCCACCTCAGCAATGGAGCGGAAGAGAGAACTGAGGTGCTCACCGTCATACTCCAGCGGGTGTAGGAGTGGCTCGAACTCTGCTGGGCCCATTTCTGGTCAGATCGTACTGTGACGTGGGAGCGGGGAATTCGGACCCAAATGCAGAGAGGAGGCAGGCAGGCAGAAGGTGGTCAAAACTGAGGTATTTAATTATAACAAAAAACGGCAGCACAAGGGCTGGAAAACACACAAAACCAAAAACTGACGGCAGGCGCAAACAAAACACATGAGCTGGCAAACATCAGGCATGGGGAAGGACACAAGACGATCTGACAAGAAACAAAGGAAACACTGAGGCTAAATACATGAGGGGATGAGTTAATCAAGAACAGGTGAGACAACAGGTTAGACACATCAGGGCGGGGCAGGACAATCAACAAAGGCGGGCAAACACAGGAAGTAAACTGGAGAAGACGAAACAGAAAACCAGACCATCAAAATAAAACAGGAAACAGAACACAAACAGGGAACACAACAAACACAGACCACAATACACAAAAAACACACAGAAACCAAACAGGCAACAGAAATGGGGCAAAATACAGAACAAAACACTGAAACCATAACAGGATAGCATCAAATACCCTAGCATTAGATAACGGGAGAACACAGTTTAAATAACTAAATATCTGTCTTTAAAACTGTGCATATATCATCAAATGTCAAAGTCTGAAAATACAGCCGTTAAGCCCTTGCACAATCGTTACCCTTAATGTCCTCGTTATCAGTCCAAACTTTAATACTGTTAATAACAAAACCTGCATGAAGAAAAGTGTGTTTGCCTGTTACATTTTATTTCGTCTACAAATTGTATCTTGAGGTGGGGATACAACTAGTTGATGCTGTGATTTTTGCAAGGTGTTAACAATCACAATATGTTGTAAACATATAAATACTGCGGTGAACCCATGCGTAATGCTGCATGATGGCACTGCTGGCCCTGCAGGAGGACTGACCCCCAATGGAAGAATGAGGAGAGAAAGAGACTTCAGGGACCATGACGACGACTGGCTCATATGCCGATTTAAATTCCCTAAAGCTGCGCTCTTGGATCTATGTGCTGAATTGGGTCCAGTAGAGAGGGCAACACGCCGGAACCGTGCCATATCCCGGTCCAAATACAGGTCCTCGCCACTCTGGGGGAAACCGGCTGTTTCCAGAGGGAAATGTCAGACAGCTAAGTGTTTTTTTAAATAAATATTATATATAATCTTCAACTTTATCACTAAGGCTTGTTTGGATATAATATATAGTTCTGTTGAATCTTATTATATACGTCTGGTATATCAAAGCTGTCCCTGAGTGCCGTAATGCCTGCTGTTTTGGAAGATTTTATTAATAAAGGTAGTCTATAGATCCGGTTTCCCTACACTGTGCAACAACAAGCCAAAATTATAATTCAATTGGCAGCAATTCCCGAGTGTCTGAGATGTTTTTTGCTTTTACTCCGCCAGTCGCCATGATTCGGCATGATTTGGTGTAACGAAAGAACAACTGCCAGGGTCATTAACATACTTATCAGCATTCACGAGGTGCTTTGCATTGACTATTTATGGTTAAAAATGGGCGTGTACAGGGCGGGATAAGAGGCTGATCCACGTACGCACGCTTGTAGTCAATCTGTTATTTATAAAGGGAACATTGCTTACAGGTGTGTGTACACACGGTTTTATAAATCAGACTTATTTTTTGCGTACGCCATTTTGGGCTTTTGGCCGTACGTACACTTATAGTAAGGATTCTATGCACAGTTTTATAAATGAGACCCCAGGGGTCAACAATGTTTCCTTTATACATCAGAGATTACCTACAAGTGAGTGTACGTGGCTCAGCCTCTTACACCGCCCTGTATATGCCCATTTTTAACCGTAAATAGTTAATGCAAAGCACCTTGTGAATGCTGATCAGTATATGAATGACACTGGCAGTTGTTACACCGAATCATGATGACTGGCTGAAAAAAAGAAAAAAAACTTCTCAGACGTTCAGGAATTGCTGCAAATTAAATTATAATTTCAGCCTGTTCTTGCACAGTGTAGGGAACCCTGATTTATAGACTACCTATATTAATAATACGTATAAAACGGCAGGCATTAGGCACTCGGGGACAGCTTCGATATACCAGACGTATATAATAAGATTTAACAGAAAAATATATTATATCCAAACAAGCCTTAGTGATAAAGTTGAAGATTATATATAATATTCATTTAAAAAAACACTTAGCTGTCTGACATTTCCCTCTGGAAACAGCCGGTTTCCCCCAGAGTGGCGAGGACCTGTAGCCTATTTGGACCTGGATGGCACGGTTCCAGCGCGTTGCCCTTTCTACTGGACCCAATTCAGTACATAGATCCAAAAGCACAGCTTTAGGGAATCTAAATCGGCATATTAGCCAGTCATCGTCATGGTCCCTTAAATCTCTTTTTCTCCTGATTCTTCCATTGGCGTAGTCCTGCAGGGCCAGCAGTGCCATCATGCAGCATTACACACGGGGGTCACCGCAGTATTTATATGTTTACAACAATTTGTGATTGTTAACACCTTGCCAAAATCACAGCATCAACTAGTGGTATCCCCCACCCCGAGATACAATTTGAAGACGAGGCAAACACACTTTTCTTCATGCAGGTTTTGCACTACAGTATTAAAGTTCGGACCGATAACGAGGACATTAAGTGTAATGCGCGAGACCTTAACGGCTGTATTTTCAGACGTTAAAGACAGATATTTAGTTATTTACACTGTGTTCTGCCGTTATCTAATGCTAAGGTGAACGCTAACCTGTATTTCTGTATTCCATGGAGTCGGGCGATCTCCTCCTCCTGCGCTCCGTAGCGGACAATGTGACGTGGAGACAGCGCTGATTAAACATTAAGACATTTTTTTTATTTAAGATTTGAGTTGGAGGTGTTTATGGAACAATTATCCCTCGGTACAAGCGCAAATAACACTGCTGGATTTAATCTTCATGGTAAGCATCAATACTATTATTTTTTTTACTTTTATAGTTATTCCCATTTACTTCTGACTTCAGTTCACCACCTCACCATCTGCATCGCCAATTCCTATTTTGTCTCCAAAATGTGCGTACGCATGGGTCAGAGTTTGCGTGGAGGACCGCACATTCTCCCGGGGTGCTGTTAAACGGAGGAACAGTTTTTGACCGCATCAAATCGCTACAGTGCACAACGCTCATGTGGATGATGAAATGTTTGTTGATGGAGCTTGATGGACACATCGTTTCTTGCATGTTGATATGAAGAACTTTGTGATCAATAAATGCCCAGCAAAACACAACAATGACTATTGGAGTCTGTGATATCAACAGGAGACTACCGAGCGGTGTCAGGTAGAAGAGAGCGCGTCAGCTAGTTTACTAGCCATAGACTGTTTGTTTGTTTGTTTGTTTGTTTGTTTGTTTGATTGTTTAAGTCCGCATAGCAGCCCCTCAGTGGCTTTAAGTTTTAGACTTAACCATTATACCTAGTGTATGTATGTCTTTGTGTTTCCCTTGTTTTGTGTCAGGTCATCGTATTCTGTTGCTGTGTGTTCTGTGAGTATGTTCGTACATGGTCAAGTTTGTTTTTTATAAATCACAACCTTTGCGTATGCCCATTTTCAGCCCCGTTTTGTGTGTACACCACGTTTATAAATGAGACCCCTGCTGATTATCAGTTTGAAATCCTCACCTTTGATCATCAGAGTGGCATCCATCTTTGACTGTCCAGTCACTCTTGAAGGACAAATAGCTGGGTCCAGGTCCAGGTCTGTGCTGCTTCTCTGTGCTGAAACACAACACACACAGAGCTTTGAGTGTGAATAATGATGGTGGAGTGATCTGAGTGGTGGACAGTTAGAGATGGTCCTCTCACCTCTGAGCTTTGGTCCGGCTGTCATGTTGCCCACACAGAGTGGTTTTAGAGGGAGGGACTCCCTCCTCTCTGTCCTCACATTGACTCATAGCAGAGTCCACACCTTCATCTAGAGAGGAAACATCTGCTAGGAGAGATTCTCTCTGTCACCACAACAACATCCAAGGAAGGTTAAATTAAAAGGCAACTGCACTTAGTTAAAGAGCTCGAAGACATTTCGTGTCTCATCCGAGAGACTTCTTGAGTCCCGACTGAACGCTAAGGAAACTCAGCTGTTAAACCTCTGTGGGGTCTTTGTCCAGATGAGTGATACCGCTTCATTTGTTTGTGCTCCTGGCTGTTGTAATGTCTTTGTGGATCATTGGAGACACCTGAGGCAGAATCTGAATGACCATCGACCCACATTGTTATTGTTATTTACTGACCATTATTATTGTTAATAACTCTAAAGTATCATATATGGACCTGTGTATGAAACAAATTTGATTTGAATTAAAAAGTTAATAACTCTACTTTAGTATTGATAATAACTGATTATTCTTTCACTAAACCTGGTCTGAAAGCTAACTTTTAAATACATTTAAAAAATACTAATTTGACACATCTATGCAATACTTCGTCATTCAACCCTCATTCTGCAGAAGTCATCTTCCGTGCTGTATATTCATTAACATACTCAGTGACACCCCCAGAAATGTGTCATGGGGAGCCACTCAATATCTTGGGTAGTGTTAACATGCATCTTATTTCATATTAAACTATAATATTTATTGAATGGATAATGAAATATGTATTACTTGAAAGGACATACTATATAAATATTATATAGACTTCTATATACTTCATATTGTCTGTACTTTCTTCTGTCTTCATGCTGCTGCAACACCTGAATTTGTTCTCTGGGTATCAATAAAGTTTTATCTAAACTTTATAAAGAGGATTTACTGCAGGACCGTTGGATCAGACTGCAGCACTGTGAACTCCATAGATCTCATAAACTGGTAAATGATTGATTTTTCATCCTAAATACAAGAATTCAACATTGACTATTAAAACTAACATGTCCAACATCAGTGGTGCAACTAAGTCACATTTAATCAAGTACTGGAATACCAATACAAAGTTTTTTGTATTTTCAGTATTTCCATATTGTGGTAGTTTTTACTTTTACTGCACTACATTTATCTGACAGCTATAGTTACTAGTTACTTTACAGATGGACATTTTACAGACAAAACAAAGTTTATTAAATCTGATGAACTGGTAGTTTAATTGAAAGGTTAAGAACAAAGAGTTGATGAATTGAAATAAATAATACATCTTCTTTGAAGTAAGATGTTTAAATCATTTTCAAAACATTTCATGGCTTCAGTTTCTTAAAGGTGACCATCTACAGCTTTTCCGTCTTTTAATACGACAGTAAACTATAATTTGGGGATTTGGAATTTGGAGTTTTTATGGACAAAACAAGCCAACTGAAGAAGCCACTTTGTGATGGCCATTTCTCACATTTCTATCTTTCAACAGACAGTTTAATTCATTGATTAACCAAGAACATATTCTGTCGGTTGATCAATAATTAAAAGAATCATTTCAGCTTCATATAAAATGGTTTAAAACAGTAAATTGCAGTTTATAACTGAACAAATCAGTAAGTATATCACAGATTATAGTAACACACCCACAGGGGCCATTTTACTGCAATGTGTACTTTAAGTACATTTAGCTCATTATACTTGTGTAGTGTTTTCAAGCTTTTTTTAGATAGTGGCATTGGTAGTTTTACTGCACATTAGACATTACTGAGAATCAAATCAACACATTCAGCTACTCACAGAACACGGTGGCTAACTGTTAGCACAGAGCTGAGCTCTTCTCAACACAAACTGCAGCTTTTCACACAAACATCTGAATTTCATTTTTTAATTGTCACCTACCAAAAGTGGAACATGGAGAAACATCTGCGTCACAACACGGGAGAAAGTGAACTAACCGGAGAGATTGACTTTGACCTTCAATCTTCCTTATCAAAATATATGTCTACAAACTCAAGTTACAGCACTTTATGACACAATACTAAACACAAGCAACCAACCCAGCACACATGCGCACACACACACACACAAATTCATTCACCACATTAATTTTTACACTGGAAAAAGAAAGTCAATGGGTGTAAATTACACCCGGGACAAAGTAATAATAACATAGTCAACACCTTTCTTGTCTCTGATGTCAAGATTAAACTCTTGAACCAGTAATGCCTAGTGCATCAGCCTCTGACTGTGGTTGTACATCCTGGTTAGGAACACCAAGGGGTTTGGGTCAGTGTATACCTCTTAGACAGCTGAACTGGAACTCACAAAAATGTCAAAATGTTGCAAGGCAAGAAGCATAGCCAAGGTTCCCTTCTCAATGGTGAAATAATTAAGCTGATGACACTTAAACTTAACTGAGAAGTTTACACTTGATCAGGCGTGGCGGAGCTGTCATGGGGGAAAACAATCCTTTCCCCCTGACCGAATAACATAGCGTTAACTCAGTATGGACTACTCAAAAACACTTTTGCTGCTTGACAGAGCAAGAGACATAAAAAACTGGGTCTTATTGCGTCGGATTGTCCGTACATTATAAGTGACTGAACAAACGACCCAACAGAATGGCCAGAGGTGTCGTTTCCTGACATTTTGTTGTTGACGTTAGCTACCTGATTGAGCTACCTTATTGAGTCTCACGTTAGCTATCTGATTTGTAGCTCAGGCCCAGCACTCTCAGATGGGAGGGGTGGAAGTTCAGCGCTGAGGCCAGATAAATACTCCCTTCCTCTGAGATCAGACAGACCACACACACACACACATTCTGGAGATGTGGTGGTACCATATAAAAAGGGAAACCAAGAGTGTGCTTCAGCTGTTGAGTATCACAAAGCTTATGCTACAACAAAACAAAATTCATATATAAACAATATGGCTCAAAATTCTTCCTAATATTATAAAGGATCAGGTGCTTACAAAAAGAGCAACTTTATAAAAACAAATAATAAAAATTACAAAGAAGATGGAAAAACAAAAACAAGGACATGAAAAATAAAGCTATGGGTTTTTGTAATTCATATTATTCAATAATTAAGAGTTTTACAACATTACTTTTTTTAACTTTAAGGGTTTTGACATATGAAACAAATTCATGATGAAATATATTAAAAGAGGAAGTTATTGTGTCTTTCAAAGTCTTTATATTACTCCGAGTTCCTTTACTAGTATTATTATCCGCTGTGCAGTAAAATATTCCCTATATATATACTGTATATATGTATATGATGTTTCTGGATTAATATTACTGGTGCATTAATGTGTATTTTGCATTTTACTGTTTTGTTGCTTAAAACGTATATGTTATTGGTTTTGTTTGTCACGATTGTTAGTTTCTGTTGTTAGTGTTTCCTGTTTTATTTTGAATTCTGTTTTTTCCTCCCTAGTCTGGTTTTGTTTTACTTCCTGGCTTGTGTTTTCCCGCCTTTTTTGATTGTTCTGCCCAGCCCTAATGTATTTCACCTGTTTCCTTATTACCTAGTGCAAGAGCCATTTTCATTGGTTTGGGTTTAAGACACAAATTGTCCACTGGTGGCACTAGTAGGCATATGAGCTACATCTAGGTAGGAACCTTTCAACAGGTAACTAGGGGTGCTGTTAAACGGAGGAACAGTTTTTGACCGCATCAAATCGCTACAGTGCACAACGCTCATGTGGATGATGAAATGTTTGTTGATGGAGCTTGATGGACACATCGTTTCTTGCACGTTGATATGAAGAACTTTGTGATCAATAAATGCCCAGCAAAACACAACAATGACTATTGGAGTCTGTGATATCAACAGGAGACTACCGAGCGGTGTCAGGTAGAAGAGAGCGCGTCAGCTAGTTTACTAGCCATAGACTGTTTGTTTGTTTGTTTGTTTGTTTGTTTGATTGTTTAAGTCCGCATAGCAGCCCCTCAGTGGCTTTAAGTTTTAGACTTAACCATTATACCTAGTGTATGTATGTCTTTGTGTTTCCCTTGTTTTGTGTCAGGTCATCGTATTCTGTTGCTGTGTGTTCTGTGAGTATGTTCGTACATGGAGTCTAACTTTTGTCTCTGAGTTCCAGTTTTTTGAGATCCTGTTCTGTTGTTCTGGAATTAGTTTTTGCCTGTTGCCTACTGGACTCTTCTGGTATGTACTTTTTTTTGGTTATTTGTGAAATAAATCATCAAGCAACAATCTACCGCCTGCTCTCTGCATTTGGGTCCTCCATTCCCTGCAACTTGTGACATTGTTGATGTATGATTTGTGAAAGGGGGGCAGCTTTTCATTTAAGACTTGGGATTTTGTATTTGCATTCACTTGTTTGCTTGTTTGAATGAAATACATATGTAAATAAAAAATAAAAATCTGTGTATAACTGGTATCAACCCACAAACCACTGCAACAACAGAATGGTCAACACCAACTTATATAGGCTACTAAACACTTTAACAATTATATAAGTTTATTAATCAATTCATTTTTATTTCTGATTTATGGCTAGAAAAATTTGACACAGTGCTGAACTGCATGTCAAATTAATCGTCAGGGTTCCCAACTTTCAAAGGAAGTTGAAAATTTGTAGGCGTTTAAAAAATATGTTTCAAGACAACAAAGCTCAGTTTCAGACTTTAATATTATAGTTACAGCTGCAGTTGTTCCTACTTGAATATAACACTTTATTACAAAGCAGTTATCAAAGAAGCTTTAGTTACAGCTTGTATACATGGCCACAGATATACCAAAAACCCAAAGCAACATTACATTCACTGAGCTTTATACCCAGTCCTACAGAGGACACAGAGACACTGAGGAGCCAGAGAAGACCATAAACCCAGGATAAAGAGGTTGAGTGAATGTGATGTTGAAGGTGTGGAGGTGGATCAGTGAGTCAGAGGAGACTGTGTAGAAGGACAGAGTGCCAGCAGGACAGTCCACATACACTGCTACTCTACCAGAGACAGAGGAGAAAGTAAGGACTGTTTGTCTGTTATCGTGCCAGACAGAGTAACCAACATCATCAGAGCAACTCAGAGTCCAGGACTGATCATTCCATCCAAACCTACAGTCTTCACTGACTCCTCTCCTCCAGATTCCTCTGTAACTCACTGATATAGAAACCCTTCCTCTCCTCTCGACCTCCCAGTAACAACGACCAGTCAGACCATTTCTACACAGCAGCTGAGACCAGGAGTCAAATCTGTCTGGATGATCAGGATATGACTGATCCCCTCCCACAAATATCACCTTCTTGTTGTTATCAGACAGTTTGAGGTTTCTGTTTACTGTGCTTGCGTCCAGTTCCAGTTCATAGACATCTAATGGAGAGAACAAGACACAATACAGCTGCAGGTTATCATCTGATGATATATTAACAACTTTACTGACAATAACTGAAAGAAAATCATTTAAACTTTCATTTCATAGTCAGCTGTGAATGATGTTTAACATACTGTAACTTAAACAATACAGTTATAACAATTTATTCAGTTTATAAATACATCTGATGGTGATTTACAGATTTACAGCTGAAAACACACAATCACAACAATGTTTTATTATTAAGATTCTGTCAGCCTGTTTTCCATTTTCACCTGATCACCTGCAGCTGGCTCTAAAACCATGTGTACGCTGGTCTGAAGTCAGTGTGACGTGCACACCTTCTGTTTATAGAAATACCAGTTTATGAGTGGAAGTATTTGTGGTATTTGTGCGTTTGTGTCGTACATCCGATCCCAGTTCTTCCTTCAGGGAGGAACTGGAAGGTAAAACTCACTTTATTCTACTTTTCAACATCTTTGTGACATTATATTGTGTTGTGTTTATGACCTGTAGGTTTTAAACAGTAAGTTATTAAAACATCTGGAGGGGAAAACTGAAGAAACACAACAACTTATATCTCAAAATTGTGAGGTATTAGTTTAGGAGCAGCACCTGAAGGCAACAACAGTCCGGGTATCATTGGATAATCTGTAATTCATTTGTAATTAAAAAATTAAAATGTTTTGTTTTGTTTCAAAACAAAAAAAGGAAAACATTGTTTCTGATGTTAGATTTTTTTGACAATTCCTTTTGGATTGAACAATGAAAAAGTCTGTGTTCAATTTGTTCTATCATTTGAATCCAAAAACGGAAGTCACATGGATTGTTTTTTATTTAAAACAATGAAATCTCGTTCATTCGATTTTCATTTCATAAACAGGTATTGAAAAACAAAAAACGATGGTTATTTGATTTTCGTTTTAAAATACAATATTTGAAATTGAAATTCAAGGCATTTTTTTCCTTTTCATGGTCAAAAGGGGATGGGAGAAATTTAAAATATGCTGTGACTTTCATTTTCTATTTCATATAACAAAAATAAAATCACTCGGAAATAGAAATGAAAAAAGGCTTGTTTTTTCATATTCAGAGGCCGGATGTTGTCATTTCCAAGGCAACAGCGCCAGCCTAGCCTACCAGTGTTGCTTTCAGCCCAGGCTGAAATTACTTTGGAAACCTGTACTCTCGATAATGCTTGGGGGGGGATTTGATATCATAATATCACATTTATTTATTACCCTCTCTCCCTCTGACTCTCTGTCTCTACCCGCCGCAGACAACTTATTCGCCCCAATCGAACCAGCTGAGGAAACAGAATTTCGGTTCACGGCTGTAACGTTACCGTTAGGCCACCATTAACAATCCCAGCAAACTTTTTGTTGCTGATCTGGCTGAGTCACCGGTTGTTTGGGATCAGATCATGGAGATCAGACCTCCGGTGCTGGGTCTAATATTCTAATATTAGCTGCTGCAGCTAGCTAGCAGCTAGCCACCAGCACTGGGACCTTGGTCCCCAAGGTTCGCTCCCCGGTGCTGACTGACTCTGGTCCGTCTGCAGAGCTGGCGTTACCTGCTCTAGCTGAGCTGGCAATCCGCCGCGCTCATGATTTCATTATATTTTCTTTGCAGATAGTGATATGCTATGATGCACTGATGCCAGGCAGGCTGGCTAGTTGCTTTTAAATGAAGTCTTGGAGATAACAAAACTTCCTTATAACGTGCATATAAATAGACGGAATAAATAAAAGTCCCCTGAAATAAATATGAGTAAAACATATGTATTTAGGCTATTGAAATATAATGACTAATGTCTATGTTCATATTGCTCATATTTATGTATTTCATGATATATTTCATATCCATATTTATGTATATGTATGTAAAGGAGGGCAAAAAACGGATGATCAGTCGCTCAGGAAGTTTTAGGCTACAATTTCCTTCAGCTGCTGCCGGGACATTCTCAAACGCTTAACATGAAAAACCTTAACGTGGTTTAACCTAAACAATGATCAATCAGATATCAGTCAGTTATCAGTCAGATAACGTCCATAATAATTGGACTTTGGGTTAGATTTTTTGACAGTATTCAGTGGATATGAGTAGCAATATGAGAGAGAAATTTGGTAATCATTGATCATTGTTTAGGTAGATTAAACCATGTTAAGTTTTTTTCATGTTAAGCATTTGAATGTCCCTGCTGCAGTTGAGGGAAACTGTAGCCTATAACTTCCTGAGCGACTGATCATCCATTTTTGCCCCCCTTTACATATGAAATAAATCATAAAATACATAAATGAGGCAATACATATGAACATAGGCATTAGCCATTATAGTTCAATAGCCTAAATACATATTGTTTTACTTTGCCTAGGTAAGTTTTGGCCATACGCCATCTTCTGGTATGAAAGCTGTGCAGTCTTTTATACATGAGGCCCCTGGTGCTTACAAGTAGAGCAAATTTATGAAAACAAAAACTTGAAACAAGTACATGAAAAATAAAGCTAGGGTTTTTTTGTAATTCATATACTTCAATAACTAAGAGTTTTACAGCATTACTTTTTTTAACTTTAAAGGCTTTGACATATGAAATAAATTCATGATGAAATATATTAAGAGGAAGTTATTGTGTCTTTCAAAGTCTTTATATTTCCCCAAAGAGGGTTTTCAACAAGATACAATATGTATTTAGTTCCTTTATTGCAGTAAAAGTCCTAATACACTGTAATAATACTCCTACAAGTAAAAGTCCTACTTTCAAAACTTTATTACATTACATCTGTTGTTTCTGGATTAATACTACAGCTGCATTAATGTGTATGTTGTATTTTACTGTTGTAGATGTTTAAGGTTATTTAAGACTGTGTATAACTGGCATTAACCCAACAACTGCTGCCATAACATATTTTGAGCTTGTTTGTGAACTTGTTGCTCTTGATAAAAAACAATATTGTGCTTCCCTTTTTATTGATCTGTCAAAAGCTTTTGACACTGTGGATCATGTTATTTTAAAGCATAGGCTTTTAAGTCTGGGACTGTCTAATCATGTTGTTTCCTGGTTCACAAATTATTTGAGTGACAGGACCCAGTGTATTAAATGTGATGGTGTGTGTTCTGAATTTTTGAATGTCCACAAGGGGGTGCCGCAGGGTTTTATATTAGGACCCCTCCTGTTCATCATGTATATTAATGATTTAGGACAAGATGTTTCTGACGCTAATATGCATTTTTACGCTGATGACACAATAATTTACTGTTTTGGATTGAACCCTGCCAAAGCTGTAGAATCTCTGCAGAAAGCTTTTGATGTGGTCCAGCACACACTTATCCAGTGTTTTCAAACACTAAGAAGGTCCCTCAATCTACTCTCTTAGTGTCCACTCTTGAGGGAAATGTCATAGAGATGGTTCACACCTACAAGTATCTTGGTATTTTGCTTGATGACTCCCTGACTTTTAAGCCCCATATAGATAATCTTGTGAAAATGCTTAAACTTAAATTGGGCTTTTTCTTTCGTAATAAATTCTGTTTTTCTTTTGAGGCAAAAAAGCGCCTTGTTAATGTAACATTTTTATCCATTTTAGACTATGGAGACCTGTTGTACATGAATGCCTCTACTAAATGTCTCCATAAGATTGACATTGCATATCATGCTTCTCTGCAGTTCATTACTAATTGTAGGGTCTTGACCCATCACTGTGAACTGTATTCTCGAGTGGGATGGCCTTCTTTGTCCTCCAGGAGGCTGGGTCACTGGTATACTTTCATTTATAAGGCCATGCTTGGTCTATTGCCATCCTACATCTGTAACTTAATCTCACGGAGGAGTGTTGGCTCTCATTGTTTGCGTTCAAATGATCTTTTGTTGCTCGCTGTTCCACTTGCCCATACAGAACTGGGAAAAAGGGCTTTTGTTTACTCAGCCCCCCACATATGGAACATGTTGCAAAAAGACTGGAAATTGACTGAATTACTTTCATTGAACCCTTTTAAGTCCAGATTGAGAACACATGAGTCGATCCTATGTAACCGTTTTTCATAATGTGTATGTAATTGTATTGTATGTTTGAAACTCTTTTGCTGCTTCTTGGCCAGGACTCCCTTGAAAAAGAGGTTTTTAATCTCAATGGGACTTTCCTGGTTAAATAAAGGTAAAATAAAATAAAAAAATAACAGGATGGTCATCACCAACTTCTATCAAAATGCCTCATACACTTTTACAATACATATTAACACATTTTTATTTCAGATTTGACTAGAAAACGTTGACACAGTACTGCATGTCAAATTAATATGCAGGTTCCCCTTTCTCAGGTAATATTTGACATTCATATGGGTTTCTTTCAAAAACAAATGTTTCAAGATAGTAGAGCTCAGTTTCAGACTTTAATATTTTAGTCTTTGGCTCAAGCCTCAGTTGTTTTTACTTGAATATAAAAGTTAATTTCAAAACAAATCAGTTATCAAAGAAGCTTTTCTTACAGCTTGTATACATGGACACAGATATTCCAAAAACTTAAAGCAGCACTACATTCACTCAGCTAGCTTCATACAGTGTATCTCAGACCTGCAAAGAACACAGAGACACTGAGGAACCAGGGCCGACCCCAAACCCAGGATAAAGAGGTTGAGTGAATGTGGTGTTGCAGGTGTGGAGGTGGATCAGTGAGTCAGAGGAGACTGTGTAGAAGGACAGAGTGCCAGCAGGACAGTCCACATACACTGCTACTCTGTTAGAGACAGAGGAGGAAGTGAGGGCTGTTACTCTCTTATTGTGCCAGACAGAGTAACCTTTATCATCAGAGCAGAACAGACTCCAGGACTGATAATTCAATCCAAACACACAGTCTTTACTGCCGCCTCTCCTGCTGATTCCTCTGTAACTCACAGATATATGAACTGCTCCTCTCCTCTCGACCTCCCAGTAACAGCGACCAGTCAGACCATTTCTACACAGCAGCTGAGGCCAGTAGTCAAATCTGTCTGGATGATCAGGATATGGCTGATCCTCCTCCACATGTGTCACCCTTCTGTTGTCAGACAGTTTGAGGTTTCTGTTTACTGTGTTTGTGTCCAGTTCCAGTTCACAGACATCTGATGGAGAGAATAAAATATACAATACAGCTGCAGGTTATCATCTGTTGATTTATTGACAACTTAACACACTGAAAGTATCCACAACCACTGAGCATGGCTGTGGATACTTATAGGGTGCCTTTAATTAATCCTATGTAAACTATCATATCTCAATAATCATTATTAAAGATGATCAATGAAATAGTTTCCATTGTTTACAAATAAGAATATTATGAAAAGAACAAACAGGAAAATAAAAGGGTGAGGCTATTTGCACCCCTGGTACAATTAGCAGTATGCTATTTGTACCCTGGTGCAATTAGCAGTGTATGCTATTTACACCCCTGGTACAATTAGAAGTGCATGCTATTTGCACCCCTGGTACAATTAGCAGTGTATGCTATTTCCACCCCTGGTACAATTAGAAGTGTATGCTATTTGCACCCCTGGTACAATTAGCAGTGTATGCTATTTGCACCCTGGTGCAATTAGAAGTGCTATTCGTACCCTGGTGCAATTAGAAATGAATGCTATTTGTACCCCGCCGATGCACACTGCAATGTGTCTATTAATACCCCGTCTGGTACAAATATCAATGTATGCTATTTGCACCCCTGTGCATTTACAGTACCTTGGCATATATTTACACACAGTTATCCATACTACTCATGTATTATACCTTTTTGGAATATTATCACCCTGACATTCTTACCCTAACCATAACCAATCCCACTCCTCTTGCCTAAACCTAACCAACCCAACCAGAGCAGGCATATTCATGAGTCCTCCCCTACCACCCTGCAAAAAAAAGGCAGGGTGTCAAGGTAAGGCCGCGTTCGTGGGTCCTGACTTGCGCCATTGCATGCAAATTATCCAATCCAACTTTAAAAAAATAAGATCACCACACAGGGGAATCGAACTCCAAACTCCCATATCAAATGTAAGCCTACTACCCACTCACCTAGCAGTTCTTTCAGGAAACTGAGCAACTGTTTAGCACTTGGTTTCTTCAAGCCTCGGTTGCTAGGTAACCATGCTGTATAACAAACTAACGGTTGTATGCTTTCACTGAAGACAGAAAGCGCAACTGTAGTATCCATTTTCCGCTAGAAATTCAGTTGTTATAAACTTTAGAGACAAAACTTTCCTAATATGCCAGTTTCTGCGGTCATGGAAGATGAACGTCCGCCATGATTTCGGTGCACGCGAGCAACGTTTTTTGTTGTTACGTCACAGGGTGTAAATAGCTCAGCTGTGTGGCCGAGGCTATTCGTACCGGGGGTGCAAATAGACACTCCGAAAATAAAATGATGCCTCTGATGATAAAATTATCCAGACTTAAGTCATTCAGTTTACAAATCCTGAGCGCAGGGCTCAACCATTGCCGATTATCTCAAATCTCATAATTGTCGACCGATTAATCTGTGTATCACTAATTAGTTCAGTTTGACCACTGTGAACAGTTTGTTGTGTTTGTGAATTTTAAATTGATTGATTGAATTCTAACATCTTTCCAGCAGCTGACGGAGAACAGATCCGGACTGAAACTCTGGAGAAATAAATCATCAAACTTCAGTTAAAAAACTACAGGTGTGAGCACAGATGGGTCCACTTGCTTGGCATTTCGGCCTGACCCACCTCCGATGATGCCATTGTGCCAGCTGCAGGGTCGACAGCCGGGAACCACCATTCACTGATTTTTCACTCCTTTAATCCCGGGACATCACCAGTTGGCTCTGGTCGAAGCTTTGCCATTCCTCCTTGTCAATGGGTTTAGGCCACTTGACTTTGGGTTTTCGAAATGGCTTCTTGGCTCTTTTTGTTGTGATGCTCAGAGTGTGGGCTGTGCTGATGTTGAAGCAAATCTTCCTGGGAAGGCTGGTATTTCTCTCTCTCACCAGATGCAATGGTAGGATCAATACCACTGTGTTGCTCAACCTGGCTAAGATTCCTCCTTGACCTTCTGCTGCAGTGCAAGCTTGCATCTGGCTGCTGCCTCTGCATTTTGACTTCCCCCAATGGATTTTCAGGCCCAGGTAGGTTGTCACCTTGGACCACCCACAACCGCATTCTCTCCTTTGATCATTTGTCTTTCGTGCCAGTTGTTACCATGTTGTCTGTCCTAGTTGGTCCATCTTCCATCCTGCCATTTGTTTGACCGCCAGACTGTTTTCTTCTTGTTCGGCTTGTTGTTAATTTAGGGAGTCCATGTAGCAGACGCTTCAAGGATGTGCGGAAAGGGTAACTAGCCCCTCCAACCCTGGTGCAGTCTTTCCTGCTGCCAGCCAGTCTTCCCTGGAAGCCAACTGCTCTATTCACAGTAGTCACTGGTGAGCCAGGTTAACTAGGTGTGTGCACAGGTGGGTCCACCTGCTGGTCATTTCTGCCTGACGCATTTCTGCCTGACGCACCTCTGACTGTGCCATTGTACTGGCTGCAGGGTTCGTCAGCTGGGAGCCACCCTTCACTGATGTTTGCTCCGTTAATCCCAAACACCCAAGCTGGTGGATCAGCAGCCAGCCCTGCGATTCTTGCTTTCCCCATCCCTTGTCCTTTCTTCTGAGCCAGAGCCAGAAGCTTTGTTGTTCTGCCACTTCGGCCAGGTCTTTAATGGCCTTCCTTAACACGGAGCCAGTGTAGCCAAGGGATGTTCCAGTGTAGTCTCTGTACACACCTTACACTGTATAAATGAACGCCCTCCACCCTGCTTGTGCACCCACAGCTCCCAGCTCTCTGTGTACTTTTCCTAATTTCTCTCGAAGGCTGCCTCCATTCCCTCTTCCCAATGACCTTCCTAGTAGAGGACCAGTGCACGATATCTGGCCATAGGGAGGTTGTGGTGACCTCTAGTGGAAACTTTAACTGGCGGTCGACGTCAGCTCTCATATTACACTCGCCTCTGGGTGACAGGAGGGACCACACTCATTCTGCTGTTCTGAACCTCACCCCATGCCTGACAAATTGGATCAGCTGTTGTGATGTTGGTTGACTGGCCCTGTTTGCTTCTAGCCTGCAGGCCTCAAGGATTTCGGCTAGCTTGTGCAGGACCTGGTCGTGGTGCCTTCTGTACCGGCCTTGAGTCAGTGCTGCCTTGCAGCCAAAAAGTATGTGCTGCAAGCTGGGGTTCTGGGAGTCCCAGAGTTGGCCAGGTCTCCTCTGAGCCACACCAGAGGTGCAGGTTCCGGGGACTGGGAAGGGTATCATACCTAGTCCTGATAAGGAAGCTAAGTCTTGCTTGGGGCATCCTCCACATATCCGCCCATGATGATCACAGCCTCCTATGTTGTCAATCTCCTTTGCTGCTGTTGGCTCACTGTTTTTATTTTGTAGCTCTCCTCTTCAATCCTCACAACTTCAGAGATTACAAGGTCTTTCCTTTCCTTCTTTGTAGCTTTGTGTAGTGTGGCTAGTGTAACATTCAGCAGAGTTTTTAAAAATTAAACTTTAAACACACTCACACTTCCTCACACCAGGTCTCAGTCTCTGCGGTCCACCATGGTCCGTCCTGCAGGAAGAAACAAAGTCAGAATCAACTTCATACACCTTTACTCAGATCGTCCATTAAACATGAACCAGAGTTCATAAGTTAGTGACAGGGAAACAGTGTTGTCCATCAGTTCATACCTGAGAGTGTCCAGTTTCCAGTTTGGATCCTTAAGTCCAGCTGACAGCAGCTCCACTCCTGAGTCTCCTGGATGATTGTAGCTCAGGTCAAGGTCACTCAGATAGGCGGGGTTGTAGCTCAGACCTGAGGCCAGAGAAGTAAAGCCCTCCTCCGAGATCAGACAGCCTGACAGACTAAACACACACACACACACTTTAAGTTGGAGATATTGTCAGTGTTGTTTGTGGAAGGAACACTTTCAGGAAGTCCTAAGCCTGACTGACATGCCCTCTGTGAAGAGAACTCGAGGAAAACCTAACCCATTTCCCTAGTGTATATAAATATTGTATCGATCCAATTCTGAGATTGCGCAGAGAGCAAAGTGATCAACTTGTCAGATGCTATTTTTGGTTTTGACTTTCACTTGTACGGTGGCTCTTGTGTGTTGAAACACCTAAAAATGAAAAAAAGAATGAGATCAGATTTTTTTTCATGATGGACGAAAGTTTTAGAGGCAGTGTGTGAATTTCATTGAAACAAAATTAGGTCATATTTATTTTTGAAAATGCGAAAAAAATTCAGACAAAAATTTCAGACTCAGTATTCAAGGACGTTAAAGGGTCCAATATGTAATATTTTTACTGTAATAAATCCAAAAATTACCTCTTTGCATCATCAGATATTAAGTTGAAATACTATCTAATGCTAATGCCAGACGGGCAGCAGCATTTGGTGGTCCAGTAACCCAGAAAGGGTGACTTTGCGCCAGTCGTAGAGCTCTGCGGGCTGCCGATATCTCTGTGTCCGAGTAGCAGTGCTTCAGCTGTAGCCTACTTCCACCCAATATAGTCCCATGTCAATATCTGCCTAGGAAATCGTCTAGTCTTAATCTGCATTGCTATTTTTACTCGTTGTGAATACGCAGGCCACAAGAAGTAATTATTTTTGTTTTTGTTGTTGTTGGGTCACGTTTACTCACAACATGCTAATGGCAACAAAGGATTCCATTCATTACGCTAAGCTAGCGGCGGAGGCGCCAGACTAAGATAACGCATGCACTGTTTGCACTTGTGATTCTGTGAGAGTCACTGATTGTGTGTCTGTTGCAGACCTTTACAGTCAATAACATTGCACTTTTTGTCGTTCTTTTCATGGGCAGGTCTGAGTGTTCGAGGAGGTAGACAAAAAAAAAATGGCAGTACACTTACCTGAGAGTTTCCAGTTTGCAGTGTGGACTATTCAGTCCAGCTAACACAAGATCCACTCCTGAATCCTGCAGGATGTTGTTACTCAGGTCAAGCTCTCTCAGACTAGAGGACTTGGAGCTGAGAACTGAGGACAGAGCTTCACAGCTTCTCTCTGACAGGTTACAGCCACTCAACCTGAAAATAATATAAAGGAAGTCCATTTAATAATTGATGCATTTAGAAAAAAAGGAGTTTAGGTGGTCATCATTTTCAAACAGCAGTACACTAACCTGAGAGTTTCCAGTTTACAGTGTGGACTATTCAGTCCAGCTGACAGCTGCTTCACACCTGAATCCTTCAGCTCGTTGTTACTCAGGTCCAGCTCTCTCAGACTAGAGGACAGGGAGCTGAGAACTGAGGACAGAGCTTCACAGCTTCTCTCCAACAGGTTACAGCCACTTAGCCTAAAAATATTATTCAGGAAGTCTATTTAGTAATTGATGAATTTGGAAAAAAAGAGTTTAGGTGGTCATCATTTTCAAACAGCAGTACACTAACCTGAGAGTTTCCAGTCTGCAGTGTGGACTATTCAGTCCAGCTGACAGCTGCTTCACTCCTGAATCCTGCAGCTCGTTGTTACTCAGGTCCAGCGATCTCAGACTAGAGGACTGGGAGCTGAGAACTGAGGACAGATCTTCACAGCTTATCTCTGACAGTTTACAACCACTCAGCCTGAGAAGAATGTTAAGTCAGTCAATTAAAAAAATTGAATACAAAATGCCAATGATGGCTTACCCGGATTTTCCACCACTGCGCTGCAGTTTTGTAACGTGTAAAGTTTTGGGGGGTGTCTTTTGGTAAATTGACTGGATGCTCTCACTGTTCCACTTCCTGACCTGCTGTCCGAATGCCCCGCAGCTCATATGAAAATAGATCAGGTAGTGGAATGTCAAGCATTGACTTGAATAGCCGCGATTGCTTGCAGGGATTACAGCACAGAGCAAACGCGTGTGAAGGAAATAGGGGTCAGTAGGTAAACTTCTAAAAAAAGTTTAATTCTGACCTGAGAGTTTTCAGGCTGCAGTGTGGACTCTTCAGTCCAGCAGACAAACTCTTCACTCCTGGATCCTGCAGGTCGTTGTTACTCAGGTCCACCTCACTCAGACTAGAGGACTGGGAGCTGAGAACTGATGACAGAGCTTCACAGCTTCTCTCTGACAGTTTACAGCCAATGAGCCTGAAGAGGAATCAGTAAAACATAACAAAACAAGTTTTTATGAATAAATAAAAAACTAAATTTAATCTGGATAGTTGTGTGTGCACATACAGAGCTTTGTTGGAGGCTTTGACCACTGGCAGCAGCCTCAGAAGAGCCTTCTCTGAAGCAAAGTATTTCTTCAGGTCAAACACGTCCAGATCTTTTTCTGATGACAGTAAGAAGAAGACCAGTGCTGACCACTGAGCAGGAGACAGTTTATCTGCGGAGAGGCTTCCTGAACTCAGGGACTGTTGGATCTGCTCCACTAGAGAACGATCATTCAGTTTATTCAGACAGTGGAACAGATTGATGCTTCTCTCTGCAGACAGATTCTCACTGATCTTCTTTTTGATGTACTCAACTGTTTTCTGATTGGTCTTTGAGCTACGTCCTGTCTGTGTCAGCAGACCTCGTAGGAGAGTCTGATTGGTCTGCAGTGAAAGACCCAGGAGGAAGCGGAGGAACAAGTCCAGGTGCCCATTTGGACTCTGTAAGGCCTCGTCCACAGCACTCTGGTAGAAAAATGTTGATTCAGGTTTGTTTCTATGTAGAAACCACTGACAGGAGGTTGTTTGTTCTTCTGCCAGCAGGTTGACTCCAGAGTTGGTGAATGTCAGATGGACATGAAGAGCAGCCAGAAACTCCTGAACACTCAGATGGATGAAGCATAACACCTTGTCCTGGTGCAGTCCTCTCTCCTCTTTAAAGATCTGTGTGAACACTCCTGAGTACACTGAGGCTTCTCTGATATCGATAACACACTCTGTCAGGTCTGATTCATAGAAGATCAGGTTGCCTTTCTGCAGCTGTTCAAAAGCAAGTTTTCCAAGAAACTCAATCATCTTCCTGCTCTTTTTATTCCAATGTGGATCTGTCCCGGCTCCTCCATCATACTTGACACTCTTTACTTTGGACTGAACCACCAGGAAGAGGATGTACATCTCAGTCAGCGTCTTGGGCAGCTCTCCTCCCTCTCTGGTCTTTAATACGTCCTCCAGAACTGTAGCAGTGATCCAGCAGAAGACTGGGATGTGGCACATGATGTGGAGGCTTCGTGATTTCTTGATGTGGGAGATGATTCTGCTGGCCTGCTCCTCATCTCTGAATCTCTTCCTGAAGTAATCCTCCTTCTGTGGATCAGTGAACCCTCTGACCTCTGTCACCATGTCAACACACACAGGAGGGATCTGATTGGCTGCTCCAGGTCGTGTGGTTATCCAGAGGCGAGCAGAGGGAAGCAGTTTGCCCCTGATGAGGTTGGTTAGCAGCACACCCACTGAAGTGGACTCTGTAACATCAGTCAGGATCTCAGTGTTGTGGAAGTCCAGAGGAAGTCGACACTCATCCAGACCGTCAAAGATGAACACGACTTCTTCAAACCTGCACATTCCTGCTTCTTTGGTTTCACCAAAGAAGCGATCAACAAGTTCCACCAAGCTGTACTTTTCCATTTTCAGCACATTCAGCTCTCTGAAAGTGAATGGAAATGTGAACTGGATGTCCTGGTTGGCTTTGTCTTCAGCCCAGTCCAGAGTGAACTTCTGTGTTAAGACCGTTTTCCTGATGCCAGCCACTCCCTTTGTCATCACTGTTCTGATTGGTTCATTTCTTCCAGGTGGGACTTTAAAGATGTCTTCTTGTCTGATTGTTGTTTCTGGTCTGTCTGGTTTCCTGGATGCTGTTTCAATCTGTCTGACCTCATGTTCATCATTGACCTCTGCAGTCCCTCCCTTTGTGATGTAGATCTCTGTGAACATCTGATTCAGAAGGGTTGGGTTTCCTGCTTTAGCAATCCCCTCAAACACACACTGGAACTTCTTCTGCAGGTTAGATTTCAGTTTACGCTTACCACCTGCAGCAAGACTTCCTGAATGAACACACGACAAAGCAGATCAGTAAGTCAAAGAACATATTTCAACATTTTGAGTATGTGAATATATTTTGAGACATTGGTAAATGTCCCATTTATCCAGCATGTTAAATCTTTAGAGACATCCTCTTACTGCTCTGCAGATGGTCAGCTAGCTCCTCCTGCTTCATTCTCCTCAGGAAGTGCAGTGTGATCTTCAGAAATGCCTCTCTGCTGTTCCTCCTCTGCTCTTCATCCTCACCGTCCAACACATCATCATCCTCCCTCTGACTCTCCAAGCATTCTGGGTAATCTGGAATCAGAACCTTCTGGATCTTCTTCAGCTCTTTCTTCACAAAAGTGCCAATGTTCTCCTCCAGCAGCTGGAATAGAAGATTATATGAATGACAAATAAAACTGAAATCCTGGAAGCAAACATCAGATCCATGTTGGAAAGACTGACAATCCACTGGTCTAAAAAGTGCAGCATGGAGATGATTGTGAACAGAAAAGATGTAAAAGTAGTTGTTGTACATGTACAGACCATAAATATGGAGTCCAGGTGTGTTTGTTGCCGCTGGGCAGACTGACCACTGGGAACCTCGGAGCTCTCCTGGTCCACTCTGTGGAGGAATCAGTAAGAAATAGCTCACAATGGCCCTCATTTATCAATCTTGCATAGAAACAGGCGTACATGTTGGCGTAAGATTATGCTTACACTCCTCTCACCGCCTGATTTATGAAGCTGTGCGTACCTTTGAAATCCAGGTGTACGCAATACCTGCCCTTGATAAATGCTGCGGCTGAAAACGATCGTCATTAGAATAGCACGCCCCAAAATATTCTGGGTTTTGAGGCCTCGCCCCTACAATTCACGACATTGCGAGACGTAATCCAACCCGGTCTCACGCCAGGTCGTGTAATAGTTACGTTATTGTAATCTATTAAATCGTGGACAGGGTACGATTTTGACGTTTTTTTCGTGTATATGCAACGACTTTTGAACGGGGAAATGAGGCACCACAAGCCGGCCAAAAGGCGCCACAAGCCGGCCAAAACAACGGCACGGGCCACCACTCGCGATCGGGGAAATGCTGACGCGACTACGGGGAAATGAGGCGCCACACGCCGGCAATAAGAACGACACGGGCCGCACACCACTCGCGATCGGGGAAATGCTGACGCGACTACGGGGAAATGAGGCGCCACACGCCGGCCAAAACAACGGCACGGGCCGCCACTCGCGATCGGGGAAATGCGGCGCCACACGCCGGCCAAAACAACGGCACTCGCGGGCCGCCACTCGCAGGACACGGGAAATGAAACGCCACAATAACGAGACGGTTGGGGTTAGGAAAAAAAAATAACTGGGAAAGGAACCGTCACACGCGGGACACGCCGACAAAGGAACTGCAACACGCGGGACAAAGGTACTGCCACACGCGGGGCGCGAACCCCGGTCTCCGGCGTGAAAGTCCTGTGTTTCTGAGCTGAAACACAATACACAGAACTTTGAGTGTGAATAATGATGGTGGAGTGATCTGAGTGGTGGACAGTTACAGATTGTCCTCTCACCTCTGAGCTTTGGTCTGGCTGTCATGTTCCCCACACAGAGTGGTTTTAGAGGGAGGGACTCCCTCCTCTCTGTTCTCCCACTGACTCATAGCAGAGTCCACACCTTCATCTGGAGAGGAAACACTGAGAGCAGCAGTCCAATCATTCATTAGCACCTCATCTGTAAATTTATCTTGGTAAAAAAAACAAATATCAGCAGCTCGTCCTCTGAATGGCTGCTTCTCTCTTGTGTCATGTCAGTGTCAGTTGAATCCTTTTGACTTGTTGGACTGTTGCTCAGACTAAAGAAGCAGTTAGAAAACATGACTGAACTCTGGGAACTACTGAGGGCCTTTTCTTATCACTTCATCAAATTTCATTCACTCAACACAAGGCACTAATCAACACATGGATCAACAGTGATGAATAGAAATGATGCTGTTTGCAGTGTTGTAGTCAAGACCACCTAACCAAGACCAGAGTGTATCGAGACTGAGACAAGACCAAGACTTCAAAGGATTGAGAATGAGTCAAGACCAAGATCAGACCAGTACAAGTCTAAAACTGCATGAACATAATCATGTGTCACTTAAACGTACATCTTTAAACCCCACCCACGATCTTTCCCTAACTAAGTAGTCTAACCCTGCATGTTGAAAAGTAATGCCAAATCGGTCCCTACACAGAGCGTCAAAAAGTGAGGCCAATGTCTCGACCAAGTGTGTTGAAAAACACTTCATCTGGACATCTCTCTGCCTGCTCACACAGACAGCCATCTTGTTCACCATCAATTCAACCGTTTCTCCAACCACAACAATCAAAGACGTCATCCCAACCAATCACAGCTCCACTTACTGAACTTTCAGCCATGAATTTCATCTATGGGCAGCACTCTTCTGTCCTCGGCAGGTCTGTGTAGAAAAGGAGCTTCAACTTCCACTTCTAACAGATAAAGTGAAGTGATGCCGTTTCTCATCATTAATCAGAGTGTGTGTGTGTCCTCACTTCACTATGAAAGTATGCATTCTAACTGGTTGGAACACTAGCAGAGCCAGAAAAAACATTGTGGGTGTGCATCAGAAAACTGTGTGTGCCATATATGATTATCTCTAATGTTACAACCTCACATATACCAGTAGATGCTCTGTATGTTAGAAAGTGGTTTGATGCTTTTGTGCTGTGAAATGGTGAGCTGAAAGACAGACAGACAGACGGTCAGACGGAAAGACCACGTCATGGAAATCAGAGCTGAATGTTACATTGAGTCGCGGCCATCTTTGATCCTGACATTTGAATGCTTCAAAAGAATAAACCATAGAAGCTCAGGAAATCAGCTCGAGGAGTTGTAGTTACTCACTGTTACCACTGGATGTCCTTCCTCTAACTATTATACTCTTCCTGTCTGATCCTCTTTTCCTCCCTCCCTTCTATAAACTGGTTTTCCTTGTTTCCACTACAGACTGATGTCGACTCACCTTTAGACTTTATTTTGGACATGAGTTGTTTTTACAAAGAAGACTCGAAGCACACAAGGAAAACATTTTTTAAAATGCCATCTCTCCTGCTCAGCTCCTCTTCAACAGAGAGTCTGAAGAAAAAGTACAACAGAAAAAGTGGTTCAGACCGTTTAATTAAAAGCTTGACTACAACTTGGTGATTAATGTGCACTTAAAAAAGAAAATGTTTAAAAACTGTTGTCAAACTGTTAAATTACAGTTAAATGTCACTTAAACATACATTTTGTAACCCGACCCACAGTGTTTCCCTAACCCTACTTAAGTGGTTTTACCATTTGGTAAATAAGCGTCAAAAAGTGACCCCAATGGTCCCGACCAAGCACATTGAAAAAGTGACGCCAAAGGGGTTTGCCAAAGTGTAAAATGTCGTCGCAGATTGAATTACATTGGAATTAGTTGAAAGACCCCTTCTTATGAGACTCTAAAGGGGACTTTGTGTGTCAGTAATTAACGCCAACGGCACCTGACCGAGGATAAGTTTTAATGCCTTGGGAGTGAGATTGTGTTGAAAGTGGGGTACATCTATGTGACAGTAGGAGCGGAAATGAAGTGTTAAAGGGTTTAAAGCAGCAGGTGAGAGCAAACACAGTGTCCTCAGCTGTTGTCTCTCAGGTGTGTTTACAGCTAAACAAAGTAATCCCTGCTGGGTCCTGCTCGCCTGCCTGCTACCTTCCCCTCCACATCAATAAGAGTCCTGACAGACCCCAGATCAGACTCAACTCTTCTCCTTCATTTAAAGCAACATTCATCTGGACTTCTCTCTGTCTGCTCACACAGGCGGCCATCTTGTTTCTCAGCTTTAAAAAAATCACACGTTCACCATCAATTCAACTGTTTCTCCCACAACACTCAAATACGTAATTTCAACCAATCCACAGCTCCACTTACTGAACATTCAGCCATGAACTTCATCAGTGTGCAGCTCATTTCTGTCTTCATCAGGTCTGTTTAGAAAAGGAGCTTCAACTTCCAACGGACAAAGTGAAGTGACGCAGTTTCTTATCATTAACCAGTGTGTGTGGTGTCCTCACTTCACTATAAAAGTATGCATTCTGACTGGTTGGACCACTAGTGGAGCCAGAAAAAACAATGTGGGTGTGCATCAGAAACACTGGGTGTGTCACATTTGATTATCTCTAATGTTACAACCCCATATATAGCGGTAGATGCTCTGTATGAGAGAGAGAAAAGTTGCTTTTCCATTACATGCTACCTGCTCGACTCGCCTCGACTGTACTAGCCTTTTTTGGTTTTCCATTACGAAAAAAAGTCCCTGGTACCTGCTAACAGCTACTTTTTTTAGTACCACCTCAGTCGAGATTCCAAGCGAGCTGAGGCGATACCAAAAGGTGACGTGAAAACCTGCAGACTACTGATAGGTCAAAGAGAATCGTCACTATTCACTACGTCATCAGCAGACAAGAGTGCAGAGTTTCCTGACCTGAACAAACGCGCCATTTTTAAATCGTTTAGCCAGAGATTGTGAGATATAGCTACGCTCTGCACTATCATGGCTCTCAAGTCTCACGCATTGGGCGTAAGACACACGCATTTCAACCCGTTCACATGCTCACACGCCACGCCTTGTATTTCTCACACAGAGAAATTACCAGGATAACGCCCACCAAGTTGTGCTGCTATTTTTTCAACAGTGGAACAGGTAGAGGAAAAGTGATTTCCCCATAGAGTTCAGAACGCCCTGCCACCACCAGCGGCACTACCATTGGGCATTTTAGGTCCAGGCCCACCAATTTTGACCCAGGCCTATAGTGAGTAGTGAGTGATTTTAATTCTAGCAGTTTATCCAATAAGCAGCCCGAGGAAAGCTTTGAGTGAAAGCTTCTCAGCGAATCAGCAGCTTCTACCCCACGTGTGGACTCTTAAGCCCGCCCACAGGCTGCATCGTCACCAGCAAGTGATCCAATGAAATGAATGATGTTTACGCGCAAGCTTTTCAAGCAAGCTCAATGAGACAGACACAGACAGTAGCTATTAGCTAGCTAATATGAAATGCAAAGCGAAGCAAAGCAGCTTGTTTTCATTTAAATTCAGCAAGAAACGCTCCGAGGAGCAGGAGGAGGACATTTTAAGTAACGCGGTTACAAGTGACGAGTTACCATCCTGCTCGGCCCTCTCCCCATCAAGTCCTCCCGTAGCCTCCCCCTCACACCAGCAAGGCAAGTAGTGTCTTAACGTTATTAGTGTCTGGCTGTCTGAATGCTGGGGGAACCTGAATACTTTTCTTTTGGCTTATTTTAATTTGCCCACCTACAATCAAAATCCTGGCGCTGCTAGTGCCTGCCACGCACCAGCTGAGTGAGTGCGGATTTCAAGTTGCGGATTTCAAGTTGCGGATTTCAAGTTGCGGCTTTCGTCGCTGTTTGTGACTTTGCCTGAGATTGAGTGACAAGTGTACTCCATAGACAGTATATAAGATGTGTACTCGCCCTGTTGTTCATCTGGTTGCCATGACTTCGCGAGTGATGACGTCTTGTCACTGTTCCAGTTGAGGGGAGAGAGAGCGGATGACAGTTTGCTTGAGTTCAGTAGAGCACACGGCTCTGTAGAGTCGTGTAATTATGACTTTATATACTTAGCGGAAACCCTGTTGTGCGTCTGACCTATTTCTGACACTATGGCGGCAGAAATCAACATAGAGGAAACACTGGGTAGCTTTTGCGCCTATTATTATTAGGGGTCCAAGCCCAAGCCTGGAAGAATCGACGATAGCGATGAAAATTTCGTGAATTACGCACAACCAAATTTGTGTAGCTAGCTACGAAGACACAAACATTGCCATATCTCGGCCAAAATAAATGGTATCATCACAAATCTTTAGAATCTTGTTTGGCATGACCCTCTAAGGAAACCAACGTTTCAAACTCGTCCTAGGCCGTGCGAGATATTGGTACGAAACTTGGCAGGTAGCATCTCCATACGGACCTGACCTAAAGTTATCTAAAGAATTTTGCTACGTTACACCATTCACAATTTACAAGCAAACTAATTTTCGTAGCTAGCCACAAAACACGAACATTAGCATATCTCGGCCAAATTAATAGGTATCGGAGCAACACTTGGTATTGTTGTTCGACATCCCACTCCGAACCTCCCTACCAAATTTGGTGAAAATCGGCCGTTAGGGGGCGCTATAATGAACGTAGAGGCCTTTTGGCAAATAAGTCAATGCATTTAAATGGGAATAATTTGCAATGAAATATCTCTGTTGCAGTAAATGCTATCATCACAAAACTTGAGATTATTGTTGGACATGCCACTCTGTAGCTCTCCACCAGATTTGGTGATGATCGCCCTTTAGGGGGCACTGTAATTGAGGTAGAAGTGTTTTGCCTTTTATACAATGAAGAGGAAATTTGCAATTGCAATTCACTACAGACTTTGGACCTCGCACTTGGTCAAATTTCCTGACTTTTGCCTCACCGCCATCGTGCTTTGGGTTCTACTTTCGCGGGCTCCGCTTTTGTGGGCTCTTAGCGTCGTCAGGGGCGACTCGCGCCAGGGGAGGCTTGGACCCCGTTCATAGCTGCTTGCGGTTCTAGTTATTATTATTATTATAGCTACATGTTGAATCGGCTGCAGGGCTCTGACAGTTTTATATTTTTATAAAGATACCCATTTTATAATAGGCCTACCCATAATAATTTGGAATATTTTTATATATATATATATTTTTATGTTTTTTCTTTCCTTTATTTTTACTGCACAACCTCCCGGCCCCCATTGTGAAAACCTTTGGCCTAGGCTATTTCATTATATTTTATCCAGACAATGCATAGTATTAATTATTACACACACACGCGCACACAGACACACAAAGAAATACTGAATTAAATAAAAAAAAATGTATTTGTCATTTATCAGATGTCTGATCTAATAACGACTCACACGACTACAACCGCACTTTCCAGCAGTGTAGGGAGAAGCTCAAAAAGCTCAAAAGTGACTATCGCGCCATCAAGGACCACAACGGCCGGAGTGGTTAAAACCGAAATACTTGGAAGTGGTTTGAAAAAATGGACGCAATTTACGGGCAAAGACTGGCGAGCAATGGGAGGAAGTGTTGACTCGACTCGGGCGCGGCTCTGTTGTTGGAGTCCATGATGGAAGATGGTAAGTGTTTTTAACTTTAACATCTGTAGGCACACTCTGCTTGAAAGTTTTGTTGCAGTTAGCTGGCTATTGTTAAGCTCACTTTTAACAACCATGATATTTTTAGGCTACTCGTAAACTTGTGTAAAAACATTAGCGGATAACAATAAGCTAGCTAATGCTATCACTGCTAGCTCTAACTAGCTGCTAGTGCTAACGTTATTTCCCTATGAGCTTGAGATGAAAACGTTTGTAATACAGCCTGGAGTTACACAAATGCAACATGGTGGTTAACACGTCTCTGATCTTTCTATTCAAAGTTCTTTTTCGACAAACGAAGAGGGTTCAGTGACTCCCATGGACGACCCTTTGGCACCGGCAACTCCAGCACGGGCAGGAGGAGCATCGGCCCCGGCCACTCCAGTACGGGCAGTACCCTCGCCACCTGCGACACTGAAATGTAATGTTGTGCAAACAAATGAACACGGCACATAAAGCATCCAAGATATTTGCGTTAACATGCACAGTAGACACAGTATTAGGAGTACTATTTTGCACCTGTGTTTATTACTCATGAAAAAGCAAACATGGTGCCCACACATGTAGCACATGAGATGAGATGTCTGATAGCTGAAGACAACACAAGCATGCAGATTTAATTTTCTGTGTGCAAAGGCAACCAGTTTAGCATCATATTAAGAGAAAAAGCCAAGTCTTCTAGCCTGTAGTCTGGGGGTCTATTCTCTGTGCTTAAATTAATATACTTGCTGTTGTATCTTCTAATGAAGAACTGAATGTCCACAACATCCACATATGTTTGCAAGTTTAATGCAACGGGCAGCATTACATCTTTAGAGGTTACTTTCACCTGTCTCCAGCTAGCAAACAACTTCTTCGGTCTTCCTTAACTAGCGTCAACATCCGGTCAGCTGAACATACTCTGATTCAGAACTCAATGTTATAGCGCCTCCTTCTGGAACATCAGTTATTAGCAGCTAACTTCAGAAACATAAGAAAATGAACTATCATTCTTCATAGCTAAGTAACTGATATAGCTTACAGATAAGCATTCTTGTAACTTCATATTACAGTTAATATTACAGTTAGGATGGATACCACATCTCCCACTGCTTTAAGTTAACAGCTTATTACCTAAAGAATGAATCACAGGTAAGCTGAATGCAGAATATGTAACATCTTAAATGACATCAAATATGTGGAACATTAAACTAAATATGTGCAGTATATATTTTATTGGTTATATATATGTATGTATATGTTAAACTAGGAAGGTTCGTCCTTCCAATGAGATCAAAGCACATTGTTGCTCTATTGCTTAAACAGATCTCACTCTATCTAACAAAGTCTTTAAGGTGCCCAGGCGAGCGTCTCTCACGCTCAGAGCGTCGCACCACTGATGCAAAGTCCGGTGGGACCCGGGTATCAGGAGCCAGCTGAAGATCTGGTGGCTCAATAGGTGGAGGTTCTCCTCTGTCATTCAAAGTTGTAGGCAAGGGGCCCACACAACCTCCAACCATGTCCGACAAGGTTTCCTCTTCATCCTCAGACTCAGAACTTGGAACAGTGTCAGCCAGTCTAGCTCTCACTTGGTCCACGTGCCTCTTCATGGTTTGACCACATCCAACGATCACTGTATAAGACACTGGGCCGGATAAGCTCTGGATGACAGCAAGGATCCACTTAACACATTGGCCCTCATTTATGAAACGTGCGTACGACCTAAAACAGGCGTACGCCGGGCGTACGCCGATTCCTACGCAAAGCTCGGCATTTATCAATTTGGACGTGAGCGTAGGCTGCGATCAAATCTCACGTCTGGTCTGAACTCGTGTACGCAAGTTTTCGAGTCAGTGTGGACTTGCGGTGCAGCATATAATCAGTTTAACAGGAGAAGGAGAAGTCATCAGTTGATCACGTATCAGCAATAGCAGATCTGGCTCTTTTAGAAGACCTCTATGCGTGTCTGCAACATTGTTTTAGCCTGTGGGGTTCTGCACAACATCGCACAGGAAAACAAGGTGCCATGTAGCGATGGAGCCAGATGACCCGATGCCCAGAGAGCAGTGTCCAGCACAGCCCCAACTGAGGGCTATATGAAGGAGACAGGATATTATTCCTCACTTTTAAAAGGTAGCCTATAGTGTTATGTTTGGCGATGATATTCAATACAGGAAACATGACGATGCACAACATTTTTATTTATTCTTCAGGTTTTTGTTTCTCTTTCAAGTGAATGATTTATTTCTGCCATTGACCGAGTTATTTCGGCTTGTTTTTCCAGCCCCTCTGCTGCAGGAGACTGGGTCCAGCACGGGGGGGCGGAGGACATGTCCTCCGCCCCCCCGTGCTGGACCTGTGCAAGCGCTCTCCGTCAGCTGTTGCCTCGTTCCGACTCATGAAAAAAAACACGAGTAACATAAAAGACACTGCATAAACTCCGCTACCGTGTGTTTATTTAATTATAGGTACACCTACATGTAGGCCTAATAGATTGCAATAGAAGCCTGTATATTAGGACTATAGAAAATGTGTCAAGGATGTATAAATTAAATAGGCTAAACTTCAGCTGGAGTCCGATTTACTACGGCAACACTGTTGACCGCATCAGTGATCTCTTTTCATCCCGCATTCTTTCTACAGCCTTTAATACCAGTTTTCAGGCTGACAAATAGTACACACGTTAGTGCAAATGAGCCTGAGATATCATGGTTTTAATCTCCACCTTTGAAAAGTTCTGCTTCTCAGCCGGATTACGTCTCACCATGTCGTAAATTGTAGGGGCGAGGCCTCAAAACACAGAATATATTGGGGCGTGTTATTTAAATGACGATCGTTTCCAGCCGCCGCATTTATCAATGTACGACCGTTCTTATGCTCTGATTGGTGTGATACGAACTTTTCATGAATCCCACATCCTGATCCATACCTGGCCACCATACATAAGATCTAGCCAGACCTTTCATTCTTGACATGCCAGAGTGTTACTGGTGCACTAATCGCAGTATCTTGTCTCTGCCCTTTTTAGGTATGATTACTCTGGCTCCCCAGAGCACACAACCGTCCTTTACACTCAACTCCATTCTCATTTGGTGATAAGGCTTGAGGTGAGCATCTGTCTGTGTAGGCCAACCTTTCAGGACATATTCATGAATTTGAGACAATATCACATCCTTAGCGGTCCAGCGCTTTATCTGGGTCGTGTCCACTAGCAGATCTATCATCAAGACTTTCTCTTTTGCCTCATTATCTGGCACTGTTTCTGACATAGGCAGTCTGCTCAACGCGTCTGCATTGGCGTTGTTTTTTCCTGGTTCGTACACAATTTTGTACTCGTAGGCACTGAGGTGCACAGCCCATCTTTGCACTCTCGGGGAACCCATTTGAGGAATGGGCTTTTTTTCATTAAAGAGAGAGATCAACGGCTTATGATCCGTGTAGATAATGAAGGATCTTCCATACAGATATTTGTGAAACTTCTGAATACCAAACATAATTGCCAAGCCTTCTTTGTCCAGCTGCGAGTATTTCTTTTCAGCAGGTGACAATGTGCGTGACATGAAACCCAGGGGTCTCTCGCTTCCATCATCCATCAGGTGTGATAACACAGTGCCTACGCCGTACGGTGAAGCATCACATGACAGTATTAATTCACGGTCGGCTGAGTAATGAACTAACACTTCCGCTGAGTTCAGCAGGGCCTTGGATTTTTTTAAAGCTTTTTCATGTTTCTTTTGCCATTTCCAGCTCACATCTTGTCGTAGCAGTTCATGCAGTGGAGCTAACAGGGTTGAAAGTTTGGGAAGGAATTTATTGTAGTAATTTAGCAAACCTAAGTATGACTTAAGTTCAGTCACATTTGTGGGAGTGGGCGCCTCCATGATGGCTTTCACTTTCTTCTCCACAGGGTGAAGCCCCTGTGCGTCCACTCTGTGTCCCAGATACTCCACTTCCTCTTACAGGAAGGTGCACTTATTTCTCCTTAAGCGCAGCCCAGCTTCTTCCAACCTTGTTAACACAGCTGTGAGGTTCTCCAGGTGATCTGCCTCATCAACTCCAGTCACCAGGATATCATCCAGGTACACCGCCACCAGTGGAATCCCCCGCAACAGACCCTCTATGGTCCTCTGGAATATGGCTGTTGCTGATGAAACCCAAAAAGGTAGTCTGTTGTAGGTGAACAACCCTCGGTGTGTGTTTACTGTCAAATATTTTTTTGACTCTTAATCCATGAGTATTTGCTGGTATGCATGACTCATATCCAACTTGGAGAACTGTTTTCCTCCTGACAGTGCTGCAAACAGGTCCTCAACTCTGGGAATAGGATATTGTTCCAATGAGGAAACTGTATTCACAGTGAGCTTGTAGTCGCCACATAATCTTACAGTTCCAACAGGTTTCAGGATCGGAACAACAGGTGCTGCCCATTCTGCATATTTCACAGGTGTAATTATGCCTTCTTTCAACAGTCTGTCTATTTCTTCATCCACTTTCGCCCGCATGGCGTAAGGTACAGACCTGGGACGGAAGAATCTCGGGACAGCGTTAGCTTTTACATGGATGGTGGCTTTTTTTCCTTTCAGGGTGCCCAGCTCCTCTTTGACCACATTCTCATGTTTGCTCAGCACGTGCTGTAGTGTTTTCTTCTCTGTCGTCATGTGTTGCAACTGTTGGGCTTTGTGCTTGAGTTTGATTTCCCTCCATCTGAGATGTATCTCTTCCAGCCAGCCTCGCCCTAGTAAACTGGGGCCATTCCCTTTAACCACAATGAGGGGCAGTTTTCGTCTTTGCTGCTTGTATTTAACCCTCACAAGGGCTGCACCTAACACATTAACAGGATCACCTGTATAAGTCTCCAACTGGATTTTAATTGGCCTCAAACAAGGGTTTTTTGTATCCTTTCACAGCTTCTGGAATGCATGTTCATTCATAACTGTGAGACTACAGCCAGTGTCTATTTCAAAGTTAACACCTTCCCGTTCAGTTTCATCACCGCAATATAGGGGTCGACTTTTCAGAATCAGAATCAGAATCAGAATCAGAAAAGCTTTATTGCCAAGTACATTTTTTACACATACAAGGAATTTGTTTTGGTGTCGTAGGTGCATGTCACACATTATCTAAAATAAGTTAAACAAACAGGTTAACAGAACAGACAATATAAGTATAAATATATAAATATATGTGTATATGTACACACACAGGATGTAACATAATAAAATAAGAGTAACAGTTAAGATAAAAAAGAGCAGATTAAGTACAGTGGCATGTAGAGCCAGAGGTGGGTGTGGAGAGAGTCAGGGTGGATTCCGGGCCTTGTTAATAAGGCTAGTGGCGGAGGGAAAAAAGCTGTCCTTGTGACGTGAGGGCTTGGTCCTGATGGACCTCAGCCTCCTGCCAGAGGAGTAGCTCAAAGAGTTTGTGTCCGGGGGTGGGAGGGGTCAGCCACAATCTTTCCAGCACGCTTCAGAGTCCTGGTGGCGTAAAGGTCCTGGAGCGGTGGGAGATTGCAGCCAATCACCTTCTCAGCTGACCGAATGACACGCTGCAGTCTGCCCTTGTCCTTGGCAGTGGCAGCAGCGTACCAGATGGTGATGGAGGATGTGAGGATGGACTCAATGATGGCTGTGTAGAAGTGCACCATCATTGTCTTTGGCAGGCTGAATTTCTTCAGCTGCCGCAGGAAGTACATCCTCTGTTGTGCTTTCTTGACGAGGGAGCTGATGTTCAGCTCCCACTTGAGGTCTTGGGAGATGGTAGTTCCCAGGAAGCGGGGCAGAATTCTTCCTGAAGTCCACAACCATCTCCACTGTCTTTAGAGCTTTGAGCTCTAGGTTGTTTTGCTTGCACCAGGTCACCAGGTGGTCAGCCTCCGACCTGTAGGCGGACTCGTCTCCATCAGAGATGAGTCCGATGAGAGGTATGTCGTGAACTTTTGAAGCTTGACAGACTGGTGACTGGAAGTGCAGCTGTTGGTGTACAGGGAGAAGAGTAGAGGAGAAGAACACAGCCCTGAGGGGATCCGGTGCTGATGGTCTGTGAGTCGGAGATGTCTTTCCCCCAGCTTCACATGCTGCTTCCTGTCAGACAGGAAGTCAGTGATCCACCTGCAGGTGGAGTCAGGCACACCAAGCTGGGAGAGCTTCTCCTGGAGCAGAGCTGGGATGATGGTGTTGAAGGCAGAGCTGAAGTCCACAAACAGGATCCTGGCGTAGGTTCCTGCAGAGTCCAGGTGCCGGAGGATGTAGCGGAGGGCCAGGTTGACTGCATCATCTACAGACCTATTGGCTCTGTAGGCAAACTGCAGGGGGTCCAGGAGGGTGTCAGTGATGGCTTTTAAGTGTGAAAGCACAAGGCGCTCAAAGGACTTCATAACCACAGAGGTCAGGGCGACGGGTCTGAAGTCATTAAGTCCTGTGGTCCTTGGCTTCTTGGGAACGGGGATGATTGTTGAGGTCTTGAAGCAGGCTGGCACGTGACATGTCTCCAGCGAGGTGTTGAAAATGTCTGTGAACACCGGAGACAGCTGGTCAGCGCAGTGCTTCAAGCTGGATGGGGAGACAGCATCCGGTCCAGCAGCTTTCCTGGGGTTCTGTCTCCTGAACAGTCTGTTGACGTCTTTCTCATTGATGGAGAGAGTCGTCGCTGAGGTGGGTGAGGGAGGTGGAGGGGGGACCTTTAAGGTGGGGGGAGGTGGAGGTGATGCACTGTGGCTGTAGCTGTTGGGAGGTGTCGCGGGGGATGGAATCAGGGAAGACCCTTTGTTGGGAGGTGTTGAGGGGGATGGTTACAGGACCGACCCTTTGTCCTTCAAAGCGACAGTAGAACTCATTAAGTTTGTTGGCTAGGCGTCGGTCGTTGGTGGAGTGGGAGACTTTAGGCTTGAAGCTGGTGATCTGTTTAAGCCCTCTCCAGACAGAAGCAGAGTTGTTTGCTGAGAACTGGTTTCGGAGTTTCTCAGAGTACCGTTTTTAGCCTCTTTTACCGCCTTGCTAAACTTGTACTTTGCTACTTTAAGTCTGTTTTTGTCTCCACTCCTGAACGCCTCTGCCTTGTCCAACCTTAGCCTTCTGAGTTTGGCTGTGAACCAGGGTTTGTCATTGTTGAAACTCACCCTGGTGCATGATGGAACACAGCAGTCCTCACAGAAGCTGATGTATGACGTCACAGCCTCTGTGTACTCATCCAGACTGTTGGTAGCAGTCCTGAACACATCCCAGTCAGTAGAGTCCAAGCACGTCTGTAGATCCTCCACAGCTACACTGGTCCACTTCCTTGATGTCCTCACAACAGGTTTGCAGAGCTTTAGTTTCTGCCTGTAGGTGGGGATCAGGTGGACCATGACATGGTCAGAGTGTCCAAGTGCAGCACGGGGGGACGGCGTGAAAAGCATCCCTGACTGTGGTGTAACAGTGATCCAGAATGTTCTCCTCTCCTAGTCGGGCATTTAATATGCTGTCTGTATTTAGGTAGTACATGAGTGAGGTTTCCTTTGTTAAAGTCACCAAGGACAATAACTAGGGGAGTCCGGGTTGGTCCGCTCCACACATAGTATCTGGTCGGCAAGCATGCGCTGTGCGACCTGCACGTTGGCCTGCGGCGGGATGTAAACACCGACCAGAATGAATGAATGGAACTCACGGGGTGAATAAAAAGGCTTACAGTTTATGATGTAAGATTCCAGTTCAGGAGAACAATACTGTTGGATCACTGTCACGTCGTTGCACCACCCGCTATTGATGTAGAAACAGATTCCTCCACCTTTAGTTTTGCCGAGAGGTCCGTGTCTCTGTCCGCTCTGTAGAGTTGGAAGCCTGCCAGCTGCAGCGCAGAGTCGATGATAATCCACAGAGCCACGTCTCCGTGAAGCACAAAACAGCAGATGAAGAAAAGTCCCTGTTTCCAACCAACAGCAGTTGTAATTCCTCCAGTTTGTTGGGCAGTGAGCGCACGTTAGAGAAATGTGCCCGGTAACGGTGTGCGTAATCCTCGCTGGCGGAGACGCACCAGCGCACCAGCCCGTTTCCCTCTCCTCCGGCGTTTCACTGCGTGAGCAAGAGTGGCGCACCTTTGACTAGAATGTCCACAATTTCCAGTGAAGGGAGAAGAAAAGTGGAAATAAATCCTCTGGCGTTGTTCCCTGATGTTAAAGAGCTCTTCTCTGGAGAAAGCGATCCGGGTATCATCGCAAAAAACAAAGTTAAAACACAAAACAAAACAAAACAACACGCACAAACACACCGAGTCGACCGTCTGCGGAGCCATCTTGGTATTTGGGTGTACTAACTTATGAAGGGTGAAAATGTCTGTGAACACCGGAGACAGCTGGTCAGCGCAGTGCTTCAAGCTGGATGGGGAGACAGCATCCGGTCCAGCAGCTTTCCTGGGGTTCTGTCTCCTGAACAGTCTGTTGACGTCTTTCTCATTGATGGAGAGAGTCGTCGCTGAGGTGGGTGGGGGAGGTGGAGGGGGGACCTTTAAGGTGGGGGGAGGTGGAGGTGATGCACTGTGGCTGTAGCTGTTGGGAGGTGTCGCGGGGGATGGAATCAGGGAAGACCCTTTGTTGGGAGGTGTTGAGGGGGGATGGTTACAGGACCGACCCTTTGTCCTTCAAAGCGACAGTAGAACTCATTAAGTTTGTTGGCTAGGCGTCGGTCGTTGGTGGAGTGGGAGACTTTAGGCTTGAAGCTGGTGATCTGTTTAAGCCCTCTCCAGACAGAAGCAGAGTTGTTTGCTGAGAACTGGTTTCGGAGTTTCTCAGAGTACCGTTTTTTAGCCTCTTTTACCGCCTTGCTAAACTTGTACTTTGCTACTTTAAGTCTGTTTTTGTCTCCACTCCTGAACGCCTCTGCCTTGTCCAACCTTAGCCTTCTGAGTTTGGCTGTGAACCAGGGTTTGTCATTGTTGAAACTCACCCTGGTGCATGATGGAACACAGCAGTCCTCACAGAAGCTGATGTATGACGTCACAGCCTCTGTGTACTCATCCAGACTGTTGGTAGCAGTCCTGAACACATCCCAGTCAGTAGAGTCCAAGCACGTCTGTAGATCCTCCACAGCTACACTGGTCCACTTCCTTGATGTCCTCACAACAGGTTTGCAGAGCTTTAGTTTCTGCCTGTAGGTGGGGATCAGGTGGACCATGACATGGTCAGAGTGTCCAAGTGCAGCACGGGGGACGGCGTGAAAAGCATCCCTGACTGTGGTGTAACAGTGATCCAGAATGTTCTCCTCTCTAGTCGGGCATTTAATATGCTGTCTGTATTTAGGTAGTACATGAGTGAGGTTTCCTTTGTTAAAGTCACCAAGGACAATAACTAGGGAGTCCGGGTTGGTCCGCTCCACACATAGTATCTGGTCGGCAAGCATGCGCTGTGCGACCTGCACGTTGGCCTGCGGCGGGATGTAAACACCGACCAGAATGAATGAATGGAACTCACGGGGTGAATAAAAAGGCTTACAGTTTATGATGTAAGATTCCAGTTCAGGAGAACAATACTGTTGGATCACTGTCACGTCGTTGCACCACCCGCTATTGATGTAGAAACAGATTCCTCCACCTTTAGTTTTGCCGGAGAGGTCCGTGTCTCTGTCCGCTCTGTAGAGTTGGAAGCCTGCCAGCTGCAGCGCAGAGTCCGGTATTAATCCACAGAGCCACGTCTCCGTGAAGCACAAAACAGCAGATGAAGAAAAGTCCCTGTTTCCAACCAACAGCAGTTGTAATTCCTCCAGTTTGTTGGGCAGTGAGCGCACGTTAGAGAGAAATGTGCCCGGTAACGGTGTGCGTAATCCTCGCTGGCGGAGACGCACCAGCGCACCAGCCCGTTTCCCTCTCCTCCGGCGTTTCACTGCGTGAGCAAAGGGTGAGCGCACCTTTGACTAGAATGTCCACAATTTCCAGTGAAGGGAGAAGAAAAGTAGGAAATAAATCCTCTGGCGTTGTTCCCCTGATGTTAAAGAGCTCTTCTCTGGAGAAAGCGATCCGGGTATCATCGCAAAAAACAAAGTTAAAACACAAAACAAAACAAAACAACACGCACAAACACACCGAGTCGACCGTCTGCGGCGCCATCTTGGTATTTACAGGTGTACTAGCAATGAAGGGTGAAAGTGTTTCCATGAGCTATCACTTTTACTTCCACCCTGCTTTTCTTGCACTTAGTGAAAACGGTAGTAACCCTTTCCTTTCTTTGATTCTTCAGGTCTCTTCTTACCCTGATTCTGTGCATTTTTGCTACGGCAAGCTCTAGCAATGTGCCCTATCTTTCCACAAGCGTGACATTTTTCTTGGACTCTGATGAAGATGTAACTATACATCGAAACGTTAGTCACTGTTATGCACCTTGAGAAATAAAATCATCAAGTAGAAGACATCCGTGTTGCACCGGCAATTTTTTTGCTATTTACTCTGTGTTGTCCTGCCTTGGTTGCACCGGATTGTTGTGGTCTGCAGAAGCGCAGAGAACTCCCCCTTTTTTTCCTTGTATATGACATTTTTCTTCTTTGTACTTACAGTCTGTTGCAACATGTTTAGTTCCTTTGCAACGGTAACACTGTCTTGTTGCTCCCTTGAATGTACCCGCGTCCAGTGGGCCTTTGTTGACCTTGAAGTGCTTCACTGTTGCAACTGGGTTCTGCAGATCCTGCGCATTCTTGTTCGCGGTCTCCGCTGCCACAGCAATTGACAAGGCTTTGTCAAATGTTATATCTGCTTCTGCCAGAAGACGTCTTTGAATCCGATCATCATTAATCCCACATACGATGCGGTCCCTTAACATCTGCTGTAATGTGTCACCGTATTTGCAATCCTGCGCTAGCCGATGTAGCTCTGCCACATACTCCATTACTGATTCATTATGCTTGCGACTACGGGAATCAAACTTGTATCTCTGCACGATTTCACTCGGCTTAGGATCGAAGTGATCTTTCAACAGGCTTTCCAATTGTTGATACGTTTTATCCTTTGGCTTTTCTGGGCTGAGGAGGTTTTGCATCAAGCTGTATGTAGATGCTCCAACAATGCTTATGAGTATGGCTCTCTGCCGATCTCCGTCGTCAATCTGATTGGCCTCATAAAACTGCTCCAGTATTTCAAAATACTCTTCCCAAGTATGATTTCTTGCATCAAACGCTGCTAGCGTGCCAATAGTAGCCATCCTGTCACTGTTGATTCACTCTCTCCCCTTTCCAGCCGAAGTCAAGTGCATGCCAAACCTGCAGCTCCGATGTCCAGCATGCCACTCAATCCACCGGCATCCAGGCCAAAAAAATGTATCCTCATCACCAAAAAGATGTTGTATCTTCTAATGAAGAAATGAATGTCCACAACATCCACATATGTTTGCAAGTTTAATGCAACGGGCAGCATTACATCTTTAGAGGTTACTTTCACCTGTCTCCAGCTAGCAAATAACTTTTTCGGTCTTCCTTAACTAGCGTCAATATCCGGTCAGCTGAACACACTCTGATTCAGAACTCAATTCATACTTTGCACGTGGCGTCACAACTACTGGCTGGCGGGCAAGAACTTCATTCTATAACGTTTATTTGTTGTGTGAATTGAGTGAATTTGCTCAAGAATCAATTTGTTGGCTGAAAGCCTATTGTGAAATTTAACACCGGTGTCAGCAAAAGACTGGTTAAAACGAGACAGAGAAGAAGAGGCGTTGCAACAATGTTTACAAATATACATCGTGACGCTGGCGGCACAGATTATGCAGACTGCTACGATTTACTCACACACACACACACACACACACACACACACACACACACACACACACACACACACACACACACACACACACACACACACATTGTTAAAATCAGACGCTGGACGCTTTATTAGTCTTTCTACATGGTTTAGTTAATGATCAGGCTATAATAAGACCACGTCGGTTATGTAATCGCTGACAACCGGGACAATTTCATAGTGGTTGGTGTAAACCGGGACATTTTAGCGTCCCGACACAACTTTTGTCGGGACTCGGGACTGTCCCGGTCAAATCGGGATGTCTGGTCACCCTACATGATACATAGCCTAGTGTTGGCAGAAGGTTTAAAAAAAAATAAAAAATACTTATCAAGCTGTCATTCGCCGGCTGTACGTATTCAGATGAAGACTTCATCACACGATGGAACAGATCAGCAAACGTTAGCGAGCTAGCTAGCTAGCTAACTAACTAACTAGTAACACTCACCTTTGCTTTGATTATGAAGATATTCCTGTTTTTCACCTCCCATATGACAGCGTTGTTAACCCATCCACTCTTGAAAAAAGATAGCTATCTGTACTTTTGTAGGTTTTCATTTTTTGTGCGGTGTAAGGTGACGGATTCTCTATAAGATAGATGTAAATATCTCCAAACTCCAAGTCTGGTAGAGACTTTGCCAGCTTCAAAGCAATGAAAATATCAGCGGGTGCTGTGTATGGATCACAAGTTCAGAGTGACATATGGTCTAAATAGTTGATTGATTGTAGTATTGGAAATCTGCAAGGCTGCAATTCCCGTGACTGGCCGCTGTTCAGCACCATTCTATCGGCGTTTCTTGCCCGCCAGGTACCCATGGTAATGACGTCACTGCAAAGTATGAATGTAATAGCGCCTCCTTCTGGAACATCAGTTATTAGCAGCTAACTTCAGAAACATAAGAATCAGAATCAGAATCAGAATCAGAAAAGCTTTATTGCCAAGTACATCTTTTACACATACAAGGAATTTGTTTTGGTGTCGTAGGTGCATGTCACACATTATCTAAAATAAGTTAAACAAACAGG
Source organism: Perca schrenkii (assembly GCA_025617405.1). Classification (NCBI taxonomy): domain Eukaryota; kingdom Metazoa; phylum Chordata; class Actinopteri; order Perciformes; family Percidae; genus Perca; species Perca schrenkii. The sequence goes on along the minus strand of CM046801.1, from coordinate 31,583,453 downwards.
TTAACAGAACAGACAATATAAGTATAAATATATAAATATATGTGTATATGTACACACACAGGATGTAACATAATAAAATAAGAGTAACAGTTAAGATAAAAAAGAGCAGATTAAGTACAGTGGCATGTAGAGCCAGAGGTGGGTGTGGAGAGAGTCAGGGTGGGTTCCGGGCCTTGTTAATAAGGCTAGTGGCGGAGGGGAAAAAGCTGTCCTTGTGACGTGAGGTCTTGGTCCTGATGGACCTCAGCCTCCTGCCAGAGGGGAGTAGCTCAAAGAGTTTGTGTCCGGGGGTGGGAGGGGTCAGCCACAATCTTTCCAGCACGCTTCAGAGTCCTGGTGGCGTAAAGGTCCTGGAGCGGTGGGAGATTGCAGCCAATCACCTTCTCAGCTGACCGAATGACACGCTGCAGTCTGCCCTTGTCCTTGGCAGTGGCAGCAGCGTACCAGATGGTGATGGAGGATGTGAGGATGGACTCAATGATGGCTGTGTAGAAGTGCACCATCATTGTCTTTGGCAGGCTGAATTTCTTCAGCTGCCGCAGGAAGTACATCCTCTGTTGTGCTTTCTTGACGAGGGAGCTGATGTTCAGCTCCCACTTGAGGTCTTGGGAGATGGTAGTTCCCAGGAAGCGGAAAGACTCCACAATGTTAATTGTGGAGTCACTGAGTGTGATAGGGGCAGGTGGGGCAGAATTCTTCCTGAAGTCCACAACCATCTCCACTGTCTTTAGAGCGTTGAGCTCTAGGTTGTTTTGCTTGCACCAGGTCACCAGGTGGTCAGCCTCCGACCTGTAGGCGGACTCGTCTCCATCAGAGATGAGTCCGATGAGGGAAGGTGTCGTCTGCGAACTTTAGAAGCTTGACAGACTGGTGACTGGAAGTGCAGCTGTTGGTGTACAGGGAGAAGAGTAGAGGAGAAAGAACACAGCCCTGAGGGGATCCGGTGCTGATGGTCTGTGAGTCGGAGATGTCTTTCCCCAGCTTCACATGCTGCTTCCTGTCAGACAGGAAGTCAGTGATCCACCTGCAGGTGGAGTCAGGCACACCAAGCTGGGAGAGCTTCTCCTGGAGCAGAGCTGGGATGATGGTGTTGAAGGCAGAGCTGAAGTCCACAAACAGGATCCTGGCGTAAGTTCCTGCAGAGTCCAGGTGCCGGAGGATGTAGTGGAGGGCCAGGTTGACTGCATCATCTACAGACCTATTGGCTCTGTAGGCAAACTGCAGGGGGTCCAGGAGGGTGTCAGTGATGGCTTTTAAGTGTGAAAGCACAAGGCGCTCAAAGGACTTCCTAACCACAGAGGTCAGGGCGACGGGTCTGAAGTCATTAAGTCCTGTGGTCCTTGGCTTCTTGGGAACGGGGATGATTGTTGAGGTCTTGAAGCAGGCTGGCACGTGACATGTCTCCAGCGAGGTGTTGAAAATGTCTGTGAACACCGGAGACAGCTGGTCAGCGCAGTGCTTCAAGCTGGATGGGGAGACAGCATCCGGTCCAGCAGCTTTCCTGGGGTTCTGTCTCCTGAACATTCTGTTGACGTCTTTCTCATTGATGGAGAGAGTCGTCGCTGAGGTGGGTGGGGAGAACTATCATTCTTCATAGCTAAGTAACTGATATAGCTTACAGATAAGCATTCTTGTAACTTAATGTTACAGTTAATATTACAGTTAGGATACCACACTTGCATACAATTTGTTTGAGTTTTCGCAAGCTCCAATATGAATACCATTTTTCTTTTTTGTCCAGGCCGAAGGAAATGACCTCGGGAACAGGAGCACCTGGCTGTCCTGAGGGAGATGCAGGGGTCAGAAGTGGAGCACTGGGAGCTGGTGCATGAACGTTTTCGGATGTTGCTCGAAGATGCAGCCCAGGCAAGGGAGCAGGAAATGGCCCTGAGAAGGGAGGAGATGGCAGCAACTGCTGCCTTCAATCAGGCCTTCCTTGGGACTATGAGACAGATTGTGCAAGCTCTGCACATCAAGCGGGACTAGACAGTTCATTCTACTGATAAACTTACCCCCAGACTTTCTTCTACCAACATACTGTGCAATATTTAACATTTAATACTTTTTATGATATTGACAATTATGTGCAATATCTTTACTTACACACCAAACCATAGCTACCTCTATTTTTTATATGTACATAGCGTCACAGAACTGTGCACCTTACCACCCCACCTTTTTCTTTGCACTACTTACTTTATTTCAATCAGGAGAGACTTGTTTGCAGATATGCAAAAGGTTTAATGTACAACAGCACGTAGTGTACAATGTTTTGGAGATTGAACTCTATCGTTATTAATACATTTAATATATTAATAAATTTAATGTAGGGGTAGGGAACCAAGATGTAACCCCCTGATGGAATCCAGACACCGGTGGTGGCGGAGAAAGCCGGAAACTAGACCGAGAAGGCATCGGAGCGACAGCCGGAGAAACCCCTAGGACGGGAGGCGGAAGGGGAGGAGGGACGACGTCTTCCTGAAATGACAGCTGATAGCACAGGGAGAGAAGCAGCTTTTAAAACAGTGATATACGCTGTGATTGGCCTATGGGATCCTTGGCCGATCCTGATTGGGTTATCAGAAGGTGAACACCTCCAGTGTTGATTCGCTTAGGAGGGACTGATTACTTGTTAGGTCTTCCTGAAAGAATTTGCGCTGAGCTACATTACATGTTGACACTAAAAAAGGAGTTGCTTTTAATCTTTTAATGTTTGGACACTGTATTTTGCCATTTACAAACCTAACTTATGTAAATTATGTTTGGACACCATGTGTCTGTATTTTGCCATTTAGGATCCTAATTTATGTATATAGTCTGTTGTTTGCATGTTTGCACATTTGTTCAATAAAGTTTTTCTTTCATCATGGTTTTATATTACAAGGGCTTTTGCATGTCATTTCCAATATTGCACACTGTTATAACATAAAAAACAAGACAATATATTAAACAATGTTTTTATTGTTTAGCTATTCAAGTAGTGCATCAAACCCTCTTGTACATCCCTGCCTTCTTCCTCTGCACCCTGTGACCACAACAGGCTCTGCTGCCACAGATGCATCCCAGTCACTGTCATAGGCCTCTCCATGAGTCTCGCAAAGATTATGCAAAGCACAGCAAGTCAGCACCATAGATCTCACCAGTTCTACATCACAGTAATTTCTTTTCACCTTCCCTTCAGTCTACCAAAAGCATTTTCAACAACAACCCGTACCCTGCAGATTTTCTTGTTGTAAATCTGCTGTTCTGCTGTGAGCCGTCCAGTGTCATGGAATGGTTCTGCAAGGGATAGGCAGAATCCCCCAGGATGTAGTAGCCAGCATTAACCCCACCGAAGTTCCTGGTGGAAGCAGGAAAGTAGTTGCCACTGCTGGCTAACTCCCACAATTTGGACAGTCTCAAAACACGAGCATCATGCGAGCTGCCAGCCATTCCTGCAAACACTCAGGGCTCTCAAGTCTCACGCAATGGGCGTGAGACACACGCATTTCAACCCGTTCACACGCTCACACGCCACACCTTGTATTTCTCACGCAGAGAAATTACCAGGATAACGGCCACCAAGTTGCGCCGCTATTTTTAACAGTGGAACAGGTAGAGGAATCAAGTGAGTCCTCCATAGAGTTCAGAACGCCCTGCCACCACCCGCGGCGCTACCATTGGTCATTTTAGGTCCGGGCCCGCCCATTTTGACCCATCTAGCAGTTCATCCAATAAGCAGCCTGAGGAAAGCTTTGAGTGAAAGCTTCTCAGCCAATCAGCGGCTTCTACCCGCCTGCCCACAGGCTGCGTCGTCACCAGCAAGTGATCCAATGAAATGAATGATGTTTGTGCGTAAGCTTTTCAAACAAGCTCAATGAGACAGACACAGAGTGTAGCTATTAGCTAGCTAATATGGAACGCAAAGCGAAGCAAAGCAGCTTGTTTTCATCTAAATTCAGCAAGAAACACTCCAAGGAGCAGGAGGAGGACATTTTAAGTAACGCAGTTACAAGTGACGATTTACCATCCTGCTCGGCCGCCCTCTCCCCATCAAGTCCTCCCGTAGCCACACCGTCACACCAGCAAGGCAAGTAGTGTCTTAACGTTATTATGTCTGTCTGTCTCATAGACAGTATATAAGGGCTGTCTGAATGAAGGGGGAAACTGAACACATTTGCCTTATTTTAATTGGCCCGTCCAGTTTTCTGGAGGCCCACCTACAATCAAAATCCTGGCGCCGCTAGTGCCTGCCACGCACCAGCTGAGTGAGTGTGCATTTCAAGTTGCGGCTTTCGTCGCTGTTTGTGACTTTGCCTGAGATTGAGTGACAAGTGTACTCGGTGTACTCGCCCTGTTGTTTATCTGGTTGCCATGACTTGGCGAGTGATGATGTCCTGTCACTGTTCCAGTTGATGGGAGAGAGAGCGGATGACTGTTGGTTTGAGTTCAGTAGAGCACATGGCTCTGTAGAGTCGTGGAATTATGACTTTATATACTACATGTACATAGGAACAGGAAACCCTGATGTGTGTCTGCCCTATTTCTGATATTGTGGCGGCAGAAATCAACATAGAGAAAACACTGGGTAGCTTTGGCGCCTGTTATTATTATTATTATTATTATTATTATTATTATTATTATAGCCACATGTTGAATCGGCTGCAGGGCTACCCTGACAGTTTTATATTTTTATAAAGATACCCATTTTAGGTCTACCAATAATACTTTTATAACAGTAGTACCCATAATAATTTGGAATATTTTTAGTTTTTTCTTTCCTTTTATTTTTACTGCACAACCTCCCGGCCCCCATTGTGAAAACCTTTGGCCTAGGCTATTTCATTATATTGTATCCAGACAATTGATAGTATTAATTATTGCGCACACACACACACACACACACACACACACACACACACACACACACACACACACACAAAGACATACTGAATTAAATAAAATAAAAATTCTTTGTACGAATTTATGTAGGGCTGCTCCCTCTTAGTGGATTAGTCGACTAATCAGTGGTTTTGGTCTCAGTCAACTTAGATCTCTTTAGTCCATTAGTCATGTTTGATGCTTTTTTCATGCTTAATGACTTATTTCCAAGAAACGTACGAGCACATCTCTGGTAAACACAAGAATTAAGGGTTGACATTTTACCTAAGAGATATAACCTTGAAACCTACTTTGATTACTTTCATTAAGGCAATTTTTTGTTGTATTACACGTTTTCTGAAATGTTGTGTTTAAATATGCAAAGGAGGCGTTATCTTATTCAATATATGCATCCTTTTGCATGACTCTTTGTAGAGAAACTCAGATTTACAGATCTGTCGATTAAATCAACTAATCGATTAGTCGATACAATTGAAAGAGGGTTAGTCGACTAAGAATTTCTTCAATTGAACACAGGCCTACATTTATGTCATTTATCAGATCAGACTCCGTCCCCACCCAAACCCCTGCTGCCAAAATCTCACTCTGAACTCTGTTCAAAACTTGAGAGCCCTGAAACACGTTCCAGAACAGTCCCTTTCCATCAACAAGACCTTTAAGGATGATGGAGTGCCAGCCTTTACGGTTGAAATAGTCGCAGTGGTACTCTTGTGGTGCTATGATGAGTATGTGTGATCCATCAATAGCACCAATACACTGCAGGATCCCCCATCTTCTCGCAGTGTAGGCAGCCATTTCTGCAAACTTCTCCTGGTCTGGGAAACAAAATCTCTGCAGCAGCAGCGAACTCTTGAACACACCGGCACACAGTTGTGATGCTTACTCCAAAAAGATGGCAAACAGTTCTGTACTCGGAGCCGGTTGCAAGCTTCCACAATGCCATGCCATCTTCTTTAGAGGTACACACTTACGGAAGGTTGTGTCCTTTCTCTCCATAGCTGGACGCATTTTGTTGTAGAGGTAGATAGAGGTTTCTTAGGACATTCTGAAGTTCTCAACCCACTGAGTGTGTGTGAAACCGGGAACAATAAAATCCCACCACTCGGCAGCTCGGTTGAACGCCCAAACAGACGGTCTGCCGCGGCGATTTTGCAAAGCATAAATGATCTGAAACACAAACAGAACACAGCATACATATTTTAGTGTGTAATAATCAGTGTTGGGAAAGTTCACTTTCTACATGAACTAGTTCAAAGTTCAGTTCACAAATTTTAAAATGAACTAGTTCAGTTCATACTTCATACTTCAAAATATTGAACTAAGTTCATAGTTCCAAAAATTAACTAGTTCATAGTTCTTTTTTTCCATATGTTGTTGCGAGCTATTATTTTCAAAATTATTGCCACAGCCCAGACAGCAATTATTTTATCAGTTTCAACACTGAAACTGCTTTAGATTTAATCTTCACATCCAATCAGTTCAACGTGCCGTTTCATGTTTGCTGTGGATGGGACTGAAGTGCGGATTTTCTTTTTGAAAGCCGGCGGGCAAAGTTTGCAAAGAAATGTCAGATTTTTTCCATCCTCACTAACCTCGTCATAAAACTGGTTTAAATGATCGTACGGCGCCTCCTCGCTGCTTCGTCGCCTCCCCATGTCGCCTCCACGCTGCTTTTTGTTTTGATGACCCATGCGACGGTGAGACTACATATGAAGGCCTGTTTACGGTGCGTTTCAGCCGGGTTTTGGCCTGGAAGGCTCTATAATAATCTGGCTGTTAACCTGTTGAACAAAGTTAAACTGAGAGCGTGCCGTTCACAGACACCAGAATGAACGAGTTCACAGTAACGTTCATCAGGCAGTAATACAGTACGTTCAGTTCACGTTCGCCCAAAAATATGAACAAGTTCATGAACTATCGTTCAATGAATGCGTTCAGGCACAACACTGGTAATAATGGTTGCTAAAGTTTATGTAATACTTTGTATAGCATATAGTATACTGACTGTGACCCTGAACACATGCAAATGTTAGCTAACATTACCAGGTAACGTAACTTACCCTTTTGTGTCAGCGAACAATAGCCGTGTCGACGTCTGAACTCTGTAGTAATTCCAAAACTCTCCTGTTTTTTTCAAGCCGTGTTTTTTTTTGCTGCCTTCAGCTTCTTTTGAAACAAAATTTGTCTTCTGGCTGTGGCAAATAGCCACATGCCGAGAATCAAAAACAACACACCTTCGCCGTCCTCCATCGTTGAGTGAGTCGCGTTGAAAATTACGTCACAGCAGTTTCCTGCGGCGTCACTATGATGACCAGCCCAGAGTGATAGAGAAATGGCTCTGGACCAGCCACGCTGAGGCGGTACTAAAATCTGCAATGGAAAACGTACGCATCGAGTCGGGCAGGTACCATGTAATGGAAAATCGCCAAAAGAGGAGAGAGAGAGCGAGAGAGAGAGATGGAGAGAGACAGATGACACCAGTGTGTTCATCATCCCAAAAAAAAACCAGGGTGTATTCAAAATTCTACACTTCTACTCATGAGAAATATACCAATGTATTTTGAACCTACAACTCCCACTAGAGCCCACTAGCAACATATCGCCTACTGAGGCATATCACAACCACTATTTACATTGCACATCTTTTACAAAACAGTGATAAGAACAACCTATACACATTATTTAAAGTTTTAATCGAGGTAGGTCCAAATCAGGCCTAGTTTAAAAGTGCTGAGTTTACATTGGGGTACCCTATATTTTCGGTCAGAGGATAAGAGCTCATACTTGGCATGGAGAATACACAGCACTATTGGCGAACGTTACAGATTACAGTTATTTACTGTTAATACCAATGCATCTTGGGGGAAAAAAGGGAAAATGCAGCAGTATTATGGTAAATTCAAATACAGTAAAAAAAAAAACTGTTTATTTACAGTTTTTAAAATTTAGAAAGAGTTTGCTTACTGTAAATAAACAGTAGTTTACTGGCAAAGCTGCTGCCAGTTTATTCTTGTAAATTCACAGTAAAAACATATGGCACCACTGCAAAATGCTCTCCATTTCAACAAAATAAGACAAAATGCCAAAACACATTCTGTAAATGTGCACACTTCCCAACAATCTACTTGTCCTTAATGCTTCCTAAAACTAGTCCCCTCTTCCTTTAGAAAACTTGAAGTCCGCTAATACTGAGCACCCATGAAGCTGATCGCGGTTATGTGTCAGTTAAACTTTTTCATCTCCAATCCTATCCTGAGTTGAAAGATAGCCTACTTTACAGCTTTATTATCGAGTTGATAGGAGTTTATGTTTGTGTCGGCCCACTGTAATGCAAACATATTTTTTTTTTTTATTAAATGGCGTGGGCCCGTGAGCACCCACGGAGGAAAACCTAAATCGGTGCCTATGTTGTTTCTATTTTATTTGTATATTATTCTTAATATTTAATATTATTAGTATAGTATAAAATAAATATACACCATAATATAGTAATTCTGCAATTTTGTGTGGGTTTTTTTTGTGGGGGGGGTAATGGCTGTAAAGTGGCTGTAATTCAGTGTAGAACCCCCATTGATGAGGATCATCTTTTGAATATAATAATTATGTTAACCTATATAGTATTTTCAAAAAGTATTTCCGTTTTGTCTCTAGCTACTATATTTATCAATAAAATAAATAATGATGCATGGCGGAAATAAAATGCTCCTCTTTGTAAAAAGTTTATTTTTAACAACAGTACAAGTCAAAATACACCAAATGCAAATTTGTCAAACAAGCCTTTAGGCTTTATTTCTCAGCATTGGACTGTTTGTATATCCTAGCACATTTCTGCAACAAGGAAACTGATTTACATAAAATAGTATTTTTCATTATTGTTATTTTTACTGTATACATCCTTACCTACTTCTCCGGGAACCATCACCTTATCACTTATTCACTAATAACTTAGTGTTTAAAGAAATGCAAACAACCCAGAGAGTTTTTGTCTCCTATCCCAGAATGCATCTGTGGTGTAGCCACAGCACTGTGGAGATCGAGCCAGCAATGCATCAGGGTTTGATGTGAATGAAAACAGAGACAAGATGTGGGCAGCAGCAGCATTTTAATGTCTTCACACAGTTCTTCATAGAAACAGCACTTTATAAAGACAGACACACTGTCCTGCTGTTATTTTCCCTTTACTGCACACAAAGTTTCACACGTCGGCGACGTCAACAGCATTTACCATTTATTTCTATTTCTAAGAAGTAGTGCAAAGCTGAAAGAGGAATCTTTGGCTGTCAGATTATAGGACTAAACAAACCGTCGGACGTGTTTGTAGGCACACTTTCTTTATTTTGCAGCAGACGTTTTGTTAAAATGTTAACACACGCCGTGTCGTCACGCTGGTTTTCTGTCCAAAAGTAAACCTCAGATTGTCATTTGGAGAGCTCAAAGTGCAAAATTGGTCCCGAAAGAGATGGAGAACTGTTTTGATTTAGTCCTTGTCGGTTCATTTTTAGTTTTAGGTCTTAAAAACCCCAGAGTTTTCTATATAACAAATAGTTGATTTTTAAAGACGCAGAGCGTGGTTGTTCCAGAGACAAACATCTACAGAGCGTTTTCTTAAGCAGCGGTATATTAGTAGTATTGCTTCTTCTCGGTATGAATAAAGGTTGAATGAATGAATGGTTCTTTAACAAACCCATGGAGTGTATCTTAAAATCAAAAAGGCACATTTTGACAGCCGACCAATGGCAGGCGGAGTAGCGGGACCTGTTGTTTCCATAACAACAACCAAGAAAGGGTAGTCAGAGCACAGCAAGTTATATTATAGGAGCGGGTGGTTCCTGTTCAGGGAACTGGCTTTGTTTTCTCTCTTAAGAAAAGTTGGGTAATAAATGTCAGAAAATACAGCAAAAAAACATTGAAAAAGTGACTCTGTTCATTCCTTAGAAAGGAAATGTCCCAAAAAAAAAGTGCCAAGAACGTTTAAAAAAAATAAAAAAAAATAAAAATAAAAAGGGACTCGCTCGATTGACTTTGTTTTATCTCGCATCACTCCTCATAGCGCTCTTTGTATACTGTAGCAGTGGTTGTCATAGCAACAAAAGATGCTCTCAGCTGATTTTTAGAACCAAAACTCTGCCCTAAATAAAAAGACGCCGAGCGTGATCATGGCCTAAAGTGTCAGTTGGGGTTTACTTTTGGACAGTCTGTTCCTCCTCTTCCTCCTCACTGTCCCTGTCCCTGTCCCTGTCCCGGCAGCGCCCCCAGCAGGCCGTTGGCGGTGGTGAAAAGGTTGATGGGAGAAGCGCCGTCTGTGATGAGAGTCGACTTCAGCCCCAGAGCCTGCAGCAGTTTCACCTGGAGGACAGAACACACACACCGCTAACTCTCAACACAACATTCATTGCTCTTCTTCCTTTTCTATAAACAGTCAACTGAATATGTTTTGGATGCAACGTCTGAGTGCACTCTAAACCCAAATGTTCAAAGTAATTAAATAGATTAAGTAGTGTATACTCAAAGTTTTAGAAAAAGTTCTACTAACTTAATTATGTCAAGTTGGTGTAACCTGTTCTTTCTTTGAGTAATTTTAACTAATACTGTGATTAAATTGAACTATTTTGTGTATAAGTAAGCATAACTTAAAAACATAACTTAAGTACACCTTAATTGAATTAAGTACTTACATGATAAGTAGGATAAATAGGGATGATTGGAAACATTTATATAGCACATGCTAAAATACAATAAAATCTCAAAGTGCTTCACCAAATAAGTAAACTAGATCATAAAAAATAAATTGCAATCATAGAACTGCAGTTACTTGTTGATATTAAAAACGTGTCTAATTGACAATGATCTACTGCCCCAAGTGGCACAAACCAAAAACCTAAATGGCTCTTACAGGCTAAACTCAGCATCTTATGATACTACCTACCTACCTGACACTTTTGATTCTTTCAAAACTTTCAATTTTGAAACAAACTGCCACAGCAAAAGTAGAGTTTAAAGCTGAAGTCAGTTTTTAGAGAAAGTTATTTGCGCGTTCTCCTCCAGTAGTACTACAGTACCTGCAGCTCGGGCCCGGCTCTGGCCATCTCCTTCAGCGTGTCGCTGCCCAGACTCTCCACCAGGTGACTGAAGCGCTCGCTCTCGATGTGAGCCAGATTCTTCTGCTTCTCCACCTCCAGAGCATCCATCTGCTTCTTATAGGCCAGCTCCTGCTCACGGGCCTTCGCTAGCCGCTGGAGCTCCGCCTCCTACACACACACACACACACACACACACACACACACACAACACACAACACACAACACACAACACACAACACACAACACACACACCTTTACGTATGCACCAACAAGCAAGGCTCCTCATACTGCTACTTACACATCTTGTAGATTTACTGTCTGAGTTTGTTTTGCACGTTGAGCCACGGCTGTTTTAACAGTCTATGGTCACGACAGACAAAGTTTTCTGAACACCCCCCCCCCCACTGATGTGTGAAGAGTTGTATGTTGAAAGGAGAAACAGGAAGTCAGGACGTACCGCCTCGATCCTCTGAGCTTCGGCCTTCAGCTTGGCCTCGTTGACCGCCGCCTCTCCCTGAATACGAGCCGCCTCGGCCCGGGACTGAGCCTCGGCCGTCGCCGCTCCCGTACTCTCCACCGCCGCGCTGGAACGCACACACAGGCAGGGACACACTTAGCCTGGATGCCAGCCCAACTTAGCCCCGCCCACAAAATTCGAGGTCGGTCACATTCTCACTAGAATCTGAGTAGGACCACGTCAACTTCCTCTTCGGTTCTCTTTCCTGTTCTTCTGCTTATCTGTCCGCTTATCAGCCTAAACTATAGTTAACGGCTTAAGCTTAACCTCCTATGCGTCAGAGACATTTCCGTGAACCACTTCCTCAATGACTGCACACAGCTCTTTTATGAGCACAAATACAACTATTATTCTATGATGCAGGGCACAAGTGACTTTTTAAAAGACTGTTCAGTCTGCATTTTGGGGACTCCGTACCGTCTGCCGGACACACGGGGCGGGGAGCATGTGCGACAGGTCGGATAAAACTCTCTCTGCTTGAGTAAAATATAGTCATTATAATGTGTATTATTTACTAGGGTCTGGGCCCCTTTACACAAGCTTCAAATAGCTAAGCAGGACATCCCATTTCACATATCTGCATTATGTCTTGTGATTGTACTTGTCTTATCTATTGGGAATCCAATTTAACTGAGATAGCGGTGTTCTAATCCTTGTGTTGGCTTCCCATCGTTTTTTCAAATGTTTCTTTTTTCGTTTGACACGGTTTTGTCCATGTTTTTTTGTTACTTTTTTCCAAGTTTTTTTGTCACTTTTCCTGATGTTTTTGTCGATTGTTTTCCTCCAATTTTTCAAGCTTTTTCTGACATTTGTCACTTTTGGCTTTTTTTTTTTTTTTTCAAATGCTATAAAATAGAATAAAAATTCAATGGAGCGTGTACTTACTTGTGAAGAGTGTTGTATGAAACCATCCATGTTATTTTCTTTGACAATTTGTTTGAAAGAAACACAAATTTGTGATGTAGGACTTTCTTTTTTAAATGGGTCAAATTTGACCCGAAGACAACAGGCGGGTTAAGTATAGTAACCCCGGTGACCCGGAGGTTACCTGAGAGCCTCCAGCTCCAGCAGCTCCTTCCTGGCCTTCTCGGCCTGGGCCTGGTCGGTGATCCTCTGCCTCTCCAGCTTGCCCCGGGCCTCCTGCTCCAGGCGCTCCGCCTCGTGCCTGAACACAAACCAAGAAACGCAGATTTGAGTTTCTTTCTGGGATAAATAAATTGTGTTCTCACTCAGAAAGTCTTACTATTTATGTAGGTTATACATTTCATATTCGCCTCACTTGTATATGCGTGTACATTCTTTCCTGTGTATATAGTATGTTTTGAGTAGTTCTTCTTGTATTCTATCCTATTTATCATTGCTTGTATATTCTGCATGTGTGCTGTGGGTCTTATATTTGTTGCTGTATGATCTATCTGTATGAAACAAAAACTTCCAAAACGGTCAGATTTACATCTCGTTAGCCAATAGGCTCATCACCAATCCAAATTTACAGTCAGCTTCTAGTTCCCCTAAACAACATTTATACCATGGTCTGGGTGAATCCTGTATTCTGATTGGCTGCAGGGTGTCCATTTAAAAGTACTAAGCAGTCCCGGTGAAACTGGAGAAAAAAAAAAAAAGAAAAAAGTGTGTTTTATAGGAGAAAAGACGTGTGATTCTTTCTGGTGTCTCATTTTCCTTTTTCATGTTCCTAGCTCTGTGCGTATGTATGTATGTATGTATGTATGTATGTATGTATGTATGTATGTATGTATGTACGTACGTATGTATGTATGTATGTACCGTGCGGTGGCCTCCTGGGAGTTGGTGGTGATCTCGATGGCCAGCTGGACACTCTTCTGCAGGGCGTCCCGCGTCCTCTGGTCCACGGGCTCCACCGACTGGATGTCCACGCTGCTGATGGTCAGGTGGTTCTGGTTGAAGCGGAGGCTGGAACGCACGGCCATCTTCTCGTCGAAGCCAAACACCGCCGAGCAGATGATCCGGTTCGAGTTCTGCAAACAGGAAACCTCTCAGAGTCACAATCTTTGATTTCATATGAATTATAAGAACACAGAATGTGGCAGTTTGACTGCTTTGCAGTGTTTGAGGATCTCCACCAGGTGGCAGCGTAACCTCAGCTGTAAATCACAGTGGAATGTAACGGAGTACATTTACTCCAGTACTGTACTTCAGTCTAAATGTTGAGGTACTTGTTCTTTACTTGAGTCTTTTCTTTTCAGGCCACTTTCTACTTCTACTCCGCTACATCTCAGGGAGAAATATTGGACTTTTTACTCCGCTACATTAATCTGTTACAGCTTTGGTTACTAGTTACTTTAGTTACTCCGCTACATTCATCTGTTACAGCTTTAGTTACTAGTTACTTTAGTTACTCCGCTACATTCATCTGTTACAGCTTTAGTTACTAGTTACTTTAGTTACTCCGCTACATTCATCTGTTACAGCTTTAGTTACTAGTTACTTTAGTTACTCCACTACATTCATCTGTTACAGCTTTAGTTACTAGTTACTTTAGTTACTCCACTACATTCATCTGTTACAGCTTTAGTTACTAGTTACTTTAGTTACTAGTTACTTTACACATTCAGATTCCTGCACACAGAACACATGTAGTTTATAACATTGGATGTTTGATTCTAAAGGAAATTAGCCAACAACATAACGGCCTACATGTCCAGCTGATATGGTGTGTGTGTGTGTGTGTGTGTGTGTGTGTGTGTGTGTGTGTGTGTGTGTGTGTGTGTGTGTGTGTGTGTGTGTGTCTGTGTTTAAAAGGCAGTAAAGGATCTGAATTCTTCAGCAAAGGGAAGTAAATATAGGAATAGCCAACTACATGCAATAAAAGGCATTGTCCTACATATTCTACTTTAAAGACTCAAACCAGAACTGTGATCCCTTTAATTAGACATGGTAGGTAATGCATGTCTCTTCTACTTGTGTATCTATACATCTATTGTAACTTGTAATCAAGTGTGTAGGTTTGGTTTCAACATTCAGGGGCGGTTGCCTGCCAATCGGAAGGTTGGTGGTTCGATCCCTGGCCCTGCAGTCCCACCCTGAAGTGTCCTTGGGCAAGACACTGAACCCCGAGTTGACCCCAATGCTGCGCACTGGAGTATAAATGTGTGTGAGCGTTTATCTGATGAGCAGGTGGCACCTTGTACGGCAGCCTCGCCCACCAGTGTATGAATGGTGAATGGTTCCTGTACTATGTAAAAGCACTTTGAGTAGTCGTTAAGACTAGAAAAGCGCTATGTAAATACAGTACATTTCAGTTGGGGACACACACACTATCACCTGCATTCTGGTGTATTTTTTAATGCAACAATTTGTGATGCAAAATGTCTTGACTATTGTAAAGGAAATGATTATTATTATTGATCATTAGCCTGTATTCAAAACATTGCATGTCTTGTTGAAAGGCATCATGAACATCTCAACAACAAATCTATTAGAGAATGAGACCCGAACATCTTTTCTAAATACATGTCCGAACACGGCCCGGCCCGTCAGGTACCATTGGGCTCAGGTCGGGTATCCATCTTCTAGTAGATAGAAGAGGTAGATTTGTCCCAGTCAAAAAATAGGATTGGTGTTGGGAGATTAAGTCCATGTTTTTTGTCGCTTTTTACATCATTTTTGTAGATTTTTCCCCAACGTTTTTGCCCCTTTTTACGACCGTTTAAGTTTTTCTTAAACGTTTTTAGAAGTTTACCAACTGAGCAGCTTTGTATGAGAGGAATTTATATAACAGGGTTAACAGAAAATGGTCTGCATTTTAACTGGAGCTACACACGTGATTTCTGTTTTTAATAATGGGGCAAAGCCCAGGTAACGAGCCGCCAGAACTTCTGTTACTTTATGGATTTATTTCTTAGAGTGCAGGAAGTGTTTGACCCTGAAAGTTTTTATAATGTGTCCCCCCACAATGTTGAAACCAAAAATACAACTGTGTATGAACGATATATGTTTTGAGCCCCCTGAACGGTAAGTTCTACCTGTTTTCGGGAGTGGGTTGTCTTATAGTATGTCGAAAAAAGTCATTATAGTATGTTGAAAAGTCATATTATAGTATGTCAAAAAAAGTCATAGTATAGTATGTCGAAAAGTCATAAAAAGTCATATTATAGTATCTCGAAAAGTAGAAAAAAGGCGTAGTATAGTATGTGTGAGTGGGTTGTCTTTCATATTTTCAAGGCAGACAAATCTACCTCTTCTAAATATCAGTGGGGGGTGGGGGACTCTGTGCATCCTCCCAGAACTCTACGCCTATGCATGTTACCTGCAGTTCTGTATAAAGTACTTGAAAAATATACTTAACTATTAGAAGATAAGGTAAAAGTTAAAAAAAGAAATGACAACACGGATTACCTGCTGAGGGCCTACGGAATAAATTAGCATTCCTGCTAACTCCAGCGTTACATCTTGCACCTATACGGATGTTCATTAACATGCTCTGTCCCTATCAAATGAATTCATAAATACATCAATGAAGTGAAAAGCTACTGAAAGAGAAGAAGAGAGGACAGTGGGATACAAACCTTGTGGAAATCGTCAAACTGCACGGAGGCGACGGCTCCTCTGACTCGGGAGGCGATGGCTTTGCACGAGTCTCCGACAAAGTCGGGAACGGAGAAGAGAGCCGCAGCGTCGGCGAGGTCCACCGGAGGCTTCACGTCAAAGTGCCTGAAGAGGAAGAGACGATCCCGTTCAGAGACGGTCCATTCAAACCCAGTTATCACAGAACACAAACAAGTGTAAAGTGTCTTTGTTTGTTTATATGTGGTCTATATATTATTGTGTAAGTGTTGCTGAGGCTACATCCCCACTGCCAAGATTTGATTTAAAAAGGAATGTCTTCTACTATGTTTCCTCCTCTCATTCCCCCTGCTCTGGCGTTTCCCCCTCTCATTCGTCCTACTCTGGCATTTCCCCCCTCTCATTCCACCCTGCTCTGGTGGTGCAAATCTGCTGAAAACCAAAACGTAGCGGTGGAAATGTAGCCTTATTGTGGCAATAAACGCTCCCCCCCGGTTCTGATTGTGAACCCCTGGTTCCAGTTACCAGTTGTAGGAGAGCTGCAGCTGCAGCCGGGCGTGGTCGGCCGTCTCGATGGTGATGATGTCGGTGAAGAAGTCGGGCCCCAGCAGCAGGCAGATGGCTTTAATGACGTTGGCCCTCTTTGGTTTGTCTCCGGACAGCGACAGCACAGTGAACTGCTCGTCAGGTCCCAGCATCACCATCTCTGGTCCGAACACCACCCTGAAAACAGAACACGTTAGCATCATATCCCTCCACCCGGACAGGAAACCCAGAGTCCCACCTTCAACCAGTGGCAGTTCTAGACCATTTCAACTGGAGGGGCCAGGCTGGGGCACCGAATATATTAGGCACAAGTGTTATATACCACCAACCCTCCATAGGTTTGGTTCTACAAAGACTAAACAATACACAGAACAACAAACACAAGAAGACTCATTCAGTGTCAACCTACATTTTATCTATCACTGCACATGAATAATATCCTCTCTATCCACTAATATCCACGCCCGGATTGCTCAGATGGTAGAGCGGGCGCCCATATATAGAGGTTTACTGCTCGTTGCAGCGGGCCCAGGTTGGACTCCGACCTGCATGTCATTCCCCCCTATCTCTCCCCCCTGTCATGTCTTAAACTGTCCTGTCAAATAAAGGCCTTAAAACGCCAAAGACTAATCTCACACACACACACACACACACACACACACACACACACACACACACACACACACACACACACACACACACACACACACACACACACACACACACACACACACACACGACAGTAAATTACATGTATATGTATTTCGTTTATCACTGCATGTAGAACCATATTAAGAACAAAGTGCTGCGTTAATAATCAACAGTGTGTAGAACCACACTTACAAATAAGGGGAATTATGTATGTCACATTCACTACACTCTTTTTAAATGGGCATTAAGGCAGGTATGAGCACTAGAATTTCCATTTCTATGGATGAAATAAACTTGACTTGATTATTTGTCTATTGTCTTGCCATCAACTACATCCGTTTTTGAAATAAGGTATGAGGTCCCCTGGTGGTCCACCAGAAGGGGAGGGAATTCGCCTCTCTATAACAAAAAAATGACAAAATCTGAGTAAGCTTCTAATTGCTTCTTATTCCCTTTAGCTCAGAGTTAGCTTCTACTTCCCTTTAACTCAGAGTTAGCTTCTAGTTCCCTTTAGCTTAAAGTTAGCTTCTAGTTCCCTTTAGCTTAGAGTTAGCTTCTAGTTCCCTTTAGCTTAGAGTTAGCTTCTAGTTCCCTTTTGATCAGAGTTAGCTTCTAGTTCCCTTTAGCTCAGTATTCAGGACAGGAAACCCGAGCCCCACCTGGCTGCCTTCTCCCTGTAGTCGTAGACCTGGACGGCAGCGTTGTGGGGGACCCTGAAGGAGACCACCTTGGTCTTGTCCCTGGGACGGCCGTCATCGTCTCCGGTTCTGGTCCGGTGCGAGCGGTCGGCCAGCGGGTCCAGAGGAGAAGCCAGCAGCGCCTCCACGTTGGCAGGAAGCTCCTTCTGCCACAACTCCTCATCCTGAGTCAGCATGTAGGTGTGACCGATCACCGCACGCACCTGAGAGACGGGGGGGAATGCAAAGCAGGACTTAACCCAACACCACGGAGAGCAAGGTTTGATGAGTCAGTTCACATTTTAACCTGCAAAGGATTCTCAAACTGGATAAACTAATTTCCATTTCATCCTTTAAAACAAGCATATTATCCTTCACGGACATATGCAGTTGCTTCTCTACATCATCATTTTTCCAGCTAAATATTTGAATGGTTTCTCCCTCTCTTACTCACCCATGTACCTGTGCACTTATCTCGTTATAAGTGTTTATTGTCTTCTGTGCAGTATTTCAAATTGTATTTTATGTAATATCTAAACTGTATGTAAGTCTGATGTATCTATTATCTAGCCCTCCTTTCCCTACCCTAAGTGGCTATGCCCCTTGTCAGGCCACCATTGTAAATAAGAACCTGTTCTTAATGACGTGCCTGTAAAAATAAAAGGTGAAGAAAAAAAAAAACAATTTTAACCCGCAACATCGCTGTTGAAGGTTGTTACTTGCACGATAGTATGAACGAAGTAGTAAGGTAATGAAGTAAACGAGATGCCATTAATGTGGCGGCATCCCTGGCAATGAGTTCCTGTAGAACTCTCATTTTTTAAAAAAAAAATGTCTTGCTTTATTCAACGTTTACTACGCTCCCCCCCCCAGCTACCACCAGTATAAACACCCCTTAAACCAACTTATTACTACAAGTTTTACAATTATTTTTTCCAAAATTCATGGTCCATAAACCTCTATACCTAATTTGAGTTAAATACATTATGAAATTTTGACAATTAAGTTAAAATCCAAGGATTAGAGTTAGAGTTTAGTCAGGAAATGGTTTTTAAACCATTTAAAAACAGGGTTTTTTTTTCCAAATGCTGTAAAATATAATATAACATCCGGAATTCAATGATATTGCGAACAATGTATTTTATTTTTTAAGAATATTTTTAGGCCTTTATTCAATAGGACAGCTGAAGACATGAAAGGGGAGAGAAAGGGGGGAATGACATGCAGCAAAGGGCCGCAGGCCGGAGTCGAACCTGGGCCCACTGCGTCGAGGAGTAAACCTCTATATATGAGCATCCGCTCTACCAACTGAGCTATCTGGGCGCCGAAGAATGGTGTATTGAACCAACCGTGTTGTTTTTTTTTGGGCAATTTGGTTAAAAGAAACCCATATTTTTTGCGTAGAAACTTTGACAACGGGTCAAGTTTGACCCCGAGGACAACAGGAGGGTTAAATACAGCTAAATCCACAAGTATGGCTGGGTATCGCCACGGATTTCCTGATTCCATTTGCGATTCACAAGGCCCCGGTTCAATTACATTTCCGATTCAATGTCAATTTTTGGATATTTCAGTTGCAAAACCAACTTTGCTTGGATATGAAAGGGATTCAAAATGTGTACTAGGTTCCCTCTGACCTGCTGCATTATTAAAAGTCTCAATGTTTACATTAAAGCAGTTACATTAATGGACTTTTTATTAAATATGAACACAATAAAGTTAAACTCTGCAGTCAGAGAGTTTAGAGACATTTCATTCAGATATCTGGAGGAGACAGAGGGAGCCCTTTAAAAATGGCCATGACAGTTTTGTCATGCACCTTATTGTTATATTAGACTCTTTATATTTGCATTCTTTCCCACTTTGTATCAATCCAGAAACTTAATTTGCATGATGGACTTCAACTACAAATTATTTTTGGGGTTTAAATTCAAGGGGACCTTATCTTGTCTTGTGACATCATAAAAAGCAGCGGTATGTTCCTTTAAAAAGAGAGAAAGCGACTTTGTACCTTTCCAGTTTTGATGTCCCGGACGTAGATGCCCTCGTTCTCGTCCAACGGGATGGCCTGTCGTCTCAGCATCACCTCCACGGCGGCGGGGGGGACGTACTCGATGGGCCCCCGCAGCATCCAGCGGTCTCCGGGGCGACGCAGGACTCCGGGGCTCCTCCGCGAGCGCTTAGCCCTCTCCTCTTCCTCCTCGAGCTCCTCTTCATCCTCGCCGCGCTGGCAGAGGGAACGGGGGAGAGAGAGGAGGAGGAGGGAGAGAAGGGTTAACGTGGCGATGCATTGGAGTGGTGGAAGAGGGGGAGGAGAGGGGGATGGGGAGGGAGGAGGAGAGTGACACTGGGAGAAATGAAAGCCAAAGTGGAAGACATTTGAAAAGGCGGAGGAAAACGTAAAGGGTGGAGGGAGTGGTTCAAAGAGAAAGACGGGAGAGAGAAGGAAGAAAGAAAGAAAGAGTCGGGTATATTGAGTCAGCCTTGTTAGTAGGGTGGGAGAAAAAAAAAAATCCATTCACGAATGTATTGGTTTTTTTTTTGTCTTTTTCCCCAGAATCAATACTCCAAGCTCCGTTTGCAGAATACAGCGCTGGAAGAAGTATTCAGATCCTTTACTGCAGTAAAAGTACTAATACCACACTGTTAAAATACTCTGTTACAAGTTAAAAGTCCTGCACTGAAAATGTAACTTAAGTAAAAGTCTGTAAGTATCATTAGGAAAATGTAGTTAATCTCAAAAAAGCGACAAAACATCAAAAGGCGACGAAATTAATAAAAGCGACACGTATTGCAAAAATTGTCCCAAAAAAACGACAAAACAAAAACAATTGTCTAAAAAAAAAAAGAGCAACAAAAAAGCGGCTAGAATACACATCAACAACCTTAAAAAAAAGAATATAATAAAAATGCCCAGTTTTGATTATTGGGGGGAGGTTGTAAACGTTTGTCGTTTCTTTTTTTTAAATGTATTATTTCTGAATAATTGTTTTTTCTCAATACATGAATAGATTTATCAGCACTTTAATATATTTTGAGGTTCCTCTGTTCTGTTGTGACAATAAAACAAAACAAGTTTATTTTTAAACTGCATCATCATATTATTTTAGTGAGGACTCACAAATTACTTTAAATAACCAAATATTTGTATCGATATCGGCCTTCAAATTCCTTTATCGGTCGGGCTCTAAACCCTAACCAATAAAATCGCTGTACTCTGGCCCACACCTACAGTATAACGAGAGTTTAAACCCACGCCCTTTCCTCAGGAATAACTGATCAGCTGCAGCTTCAGCAGCTACCTCTGGGCACATTAACCAGTGAGACTAAGGTAAGACTTTAAACCTTTCGACCACAGAGGACAGAGACACGCCTCTGACTTCTCGCCTCATTTCAGGCCGACAAGATCGTTACACCTTTGTTTTCCTAATCACTTCTCCGAGATAAACCGGTTGCACAAGACAAGCTTTACAAACCATCTAAGTGAAGTTATCAGCGCTCCTCCCTTCATTCCTCCGCAGGGCGCTCACTCCCTCTCACAGACACATTTCATTCTGACCAGCAAGCATACACAAGGGCGTAACTTTGGGTTCAACATTGGAGGTGGCGGGGGTTTGAGATCTCCACTCTTGAGCAAAATTGATATTTTGAGCGTATCAAACTATTCATTTCCTGCATTCTGGGGAATTTTTCTTCAACAGGGGGGTTGTGTTGCACTGGCCAGTATTGATTATTGGGGGGGTTGTCTCTCTCTGTTCTTTCTCTAGCTCGCTCCAGCACTTTGTTTTGTCTAACGTTAGCACCTCTCTCTCCGTTCTTTCTCTATCTCGCTCCTCCGCGCACTAGGACACTGTAGCAGCAACTGTCGTTAAAGCAACAAAAGATGCTCTCAGCTGCTTTGTGGAACCAACATAGCCTAAATGTTCATATTCAGAATTTACAAAAGCGGAAGTTAAGGACAGACTGAAGCCACGTGTTTGGGAATATCATAACAAATCCTAATTTCCCCATTGAGTGTCAATGTTTTGTCCGCGCCTATCAGGATTTTTTCTTTACTGTAGTTTCAAATGCACAAGTAACCCCAACTCTGGAAGCCAGAGACACGGAACGATAATATCAAGTTTACCCAGGGTTGTGGTCATGCCGTGACAGAAGAATAAAATATTAATATGCACATCAGTAAGAAGCCTGGACTCTTTTATAACCGGGGTAGTAACATATATTACTCTGCAGAACGAGGGCTTTTACGTTTGGTACTTTAACTTTATTTTGATGCCTAAACTTTTGCACTTTTGAATGCGACTTTAAACTTTTAACAGAGCATTTCCACACTGCGGTATTACTGCAGTAAAGCTGCATTGCCATGGCTCTCTTCGTGTAAATCAGCACGCTGTTGCGATTCCTAACCTCCTGGGTGTCGTTGAACGCCTCCACGGCTCGAAGGACCAGACCCTCCTCCTCCGACAGCACGTACACGTCCTGGATGCCCTGTTCAAGGCGCTCGCCCGGCTGCAGGAAGAAAGAGCGCTCACCCTGGCGGAGAGAAAGAAAATACGTTATCGGGATGTAAAAGTGACAATTACTGCAGAACAGTTGAGTTGTGAGCAAGTTCTGGGGGCGTGGGAGGAGAGAGGGCGAGTGTATTTTAAGATATACGACAGGCCATCACAGTGCTCCAACTAGCAGTATTTGTGTATACATTTAGTTTTAGTTAGTACTTTCACTGCAGTAAAAAAGGACCTAGAAACTTCTTCCAGCACTGGTCCTCACCTTCACCACCCTCTTCTGTCCCAGCTGGGGTTTCCCGTCGGGGCCGACCGGGTCCAGGATCACGCAGTACTGCCGGCTGCTCAGCGTGGTCACCTCCACCACGCCCACCACCTCCTCGGACACAGACGGGATGTGAGCCTCCCTGTCGGCCATGGTGACCAGCCACTCCTCCCCCGTACGACGGTCCCGCCCGCCGGCGTCCTTAAAGGGCCGCAGGGCGCGGACGTGAAGCGCTTTCTGGGGGGGGGGGGGGACCACAAGAGAAGCTTTTATCAGCACAACACTTTCTGTCGACTTCAGGGTCAAGATGCTCTGCAGACCACATCTTTTCATGTGTAAGAAACAACAACAAAGAAGAGCTAGCCAGCTACGCGCTGAAAGGTACTGGGGCCCGTTTCAGGGAGGAGGCTTAACAAACGCTGAGTCTGACCCTCAACTCTGAGTTGATTTACCCTGAGATGTATCCAGTAGTGTTGTCAAACAATTAAAATAATTTAATCATGATTAATGTCATGGTTAAAAATCGCAATTTGTCCCATTATTTTTTCTCATTTTAATGCTCTTATCAACATGGAAAAGTGGATCGCCTTGCTCTGTGCTTTTGTCGCCTGGCTTTGATGAGGGGGCGGAGAATTGGCATCAGCTGTGTGTTTGGCCATCAGCTGTGTGATCGGTAGGGCTGTCCTCGACTAAAGAAATTCTTAGTCGACTAACACTTATACGATTTTGTCGACTAATCGATTAGTTGATTTAATTGACAGAGCTGTGCGCTTTGAGAGGTGGTTAAGACTAGAAAAGCACAATATAAATGTAGTTAATTAACCATCTGTAAAACTGAGTTTCTCCACAATTAATCCTGCAAAAGCACCACTTTAAATCTTGTGTTTACCATAAATGTGCTCAGAAGTTTCTTGGAAATAAGTAATTAAGCATGAATAAGCATAAAAAATGACTAATCGACTAAAGAAATCTTAGTCGACTAAGACCAAAAACGACCGATTAGTCGACTAAGAGGTGGCAGCCCTAGTGATCGGCCATCAAGTGGGATTTCAGACTGGACGTGCTGCGATGATTTCATCAGTTCACAACCACAAAACACACACACACACACACACACACATTACTTTGGTATTGTCAATGGAACCATTTGGCAACTTTTTAAAAGTAAACTTTCCATTCAGAATCTTATTGGCATCCATTTCGGCGTCTCACGCTCGCCATCCACTCAAAACGTAACGTTAGCCTACTACTCCTCGGCTGACAACAAGTGTGTGCGGCGTGCCTGTTGTTTTTCCGGTCTAGCTAGATCCGGTGTGGTGTTGTAGTTTTTCTAACATTACTAGTTGTTGCAACAGCATGTGAGAAAAAAACGAACGTTAATCTCGCGATAAAAGGGCAGTTAAAATGGGTTTGCGTTTACGCATTAATAACGCGTTTAACTGACAGCACTAGTATCCAGCTAACTTAAATAGCTCACGTTACCGTGTTGTGTCAACAGTTAACTTCATATAATATTGGATGTGGCGTTTTCTTTTGCGGGGTGCAAATGTTCCACCAAAACAAGTTCCTTCCTGAGACTATTTAGCAGAGCCACCGTCGCTGTGTCTGCGCCCCTCACCTTGTCTGTCAGGATGAAAGCGTTGACGATGTCGATGACTTCCTCGTGAGCACCTGGAAGGTACGCCCCCACCTTACTGACCAGCCACTCCTCGCCTGAAACACACAGTTATACAGTCAGGAACACAGGTCTGCTCTCAGCACTGGAAGGGTGTGTGTGTGTGTGTGTGTGTGTGTGTGTGTGTGTGTGTGTGTGTGTGTGTGTGTGTGTGTGTGTGTGTGTTACCTGTGACCCTGCGGACCCCTCCCCTGTCCGTCCCCTCCTTGCGAGCTCTCAGTCTGATGGCCTGGTTCTCTCTGATCACCGTGGCTTTGATGGTCTCCAGCACGGCCACCTCCTTCCTGGGGATGTAGGTCCCTGACACACAAAAACACAAAAAACACTCATTAACATATTATATACACACACAGTATATATGTATACACTAATCTAAGGCACTCGTATTTAGAGAACGGTCAAACACCTACATTACATCTGGCACATTCTGAAGACTAATACTGAAAAGACTTTGAGAAGAAACTACAGAGATGCTCTTCTGATAGTAGTGAGAATGGGCCAGACGGAATCTCCAGTTCAAACCCCCACCTGGTCCCTCGAACAGCCACTCGTCTCCGGCCACCCTCTTCACCCCCCCCTCCCCCTGGAAGTCCAGCAGCGCCTGGAGACGCAGCGCTGTGTCGGGGTACACGATCTGCAGCGGAGTCACGTTCTGCACACACACACACACACACACACACACACACACACACACACACACACACACACACACACACACACCCACATCTTATTATCAATCGCACTTTATACATACAAGCAAATGTAGCACAACGTCACTCACGCACAACAACAACTTTTTTTTCTAAAATCTTTAGACTTTCTCAAAATATTCCCAACATATTCCAGAGCAGTGGGGGCCAGACCTGCTGGATCTCCTCTCCGGGGTACAGGGGGAAGGGGTCCTGGGTCAGACGGATCTCCAGGTCGGCATGGCGGAGTTTGGCCTGCCCCGATTGGTCGAAGAGGACCTGCTGGTCATCATCGCGGGCCACCGGGTTGATGACCACGCAGTAGTGACGCGGCGGCACCATGATCATCCGAACCGGCATGAACAGCACTCTGAAAAACGTTTTTAAAAAAATAGCAACAAATTGTAAACTAAAAACTAGAAAAACCTCGGCGAGAAAATAATAATTTTAAATGCATGGTCAATAAACCTAATTTAAATGGCATACCTCAATTGTGAGTTAAAAGTAGCAGAAATAATTGTGACAAAAAGTTAAGTTTAGAGGATGGTGAATAATCACAGAAGGGTTTATGTCACAGCTTAGTCAGGATACTGTTTTAAAAACCATTTAAGGGAAAACGGGTTAAAAAATCTCAACATATTGAACCATAACCGCTGTACCATGACGCGGATAAACAGCTGACTCATCCCAGTTCATCTCTGGGACACAAAAGTCTTTTAATCAAACACAAAGTGCACACGCTCTTATTTTGAAAGAGCTGTAAAATCCCGACCGTAGTGACAACACAACGTACATTTTGTGCCACTAAAAAGCACTTAATCTGAATTTTTTACGGCAACATAAAGCACAGTGCCGGGTAAAGATCCATACCTGCCTTCCTACCTACCTACCTTCCTATTAATCGCCCTACCTTCCTATCAACCCTCCAACCATCCTACCTACATACCTACCTTCCCATCAACCTCCTACCAACTATCCTACCTTCCTATCTACCTTCCTACCAACTGTCCTACCTTCCTATCAGCCATCCTACCTACCTTCCTATCAACCCTCCTACCTTCCTATTAACCCTCCAACCGTCCTACCTACATACCTACTTTCTTATCAACCGTCCTACCTTCCTATCAACCATCCTACCTACATACCTACCCATCTTCCTATTAACCGTCCTACCTTCCTATTAAGGCTGGATGATTAATCGAAAAATAATCGAAACCGAAATTCAGAGCCTATAACCAACGTCATTTTACCAAGTCGGTTATTTCGGTCTTTTAATCCTATTAATATTTCCGCGGCCGCCCACTGTGTGTTAATGTACTTTCCCCTTAAAACATATTACGGCCTCTGCGTGTGTAGTCACGTGACTCCGCCCCGTCCAGTTTGCGACATTGAAGCAACATGGAGGAGAACTCAAACACCGAGTCAACTCAGCAACAGGAGCCGGAGCCGCTTGTACCAAAAAAAACATGCAGTGTCCGCCGTTTGGACACATTTTGGTTTCAATAAAGATGACACCGAACACACTCAAGTCAAATGCAAACACTGCAGAAAAACTGTTACAGCGACCAAAGGTAATACCAGCAATCTATTTCAACACCTGGAGCGCAATCACATTACCGAATATGAACAGTGCATGGCTCAAAAAAAAAAGAGAGGCTGACAATCGCCCAGCAACAAGTGCCTCCACAAAGCAGGTGTCAATAACACACGCATTTACAAATGCTACACAATATGAAAATGATTAAAGATAATGGAGAGAAATAACTGACGCCATTAGTTACTACATCGCGAAGGACATGGCTCCCATAGCTACGGTAGAGCACAGTGGGTTTAAACAACTCGTTAAAACACTCGACAGAAGATACACTGTGCCATTGCGACACTATTTTTCCCAAACTGCGCTGCCCAACATGTACCAAACATGTCGTAAAAAAGTAGCTGCTGAACTTAAGTCTGTTAAGCACTTTGCAGCCACATCTGATCTGTGGTCAAGTAGGACGATGGACTCATATTTGAGCCTTACATTGCACTACATTGACGATTAATGGAAGCTGCGCAACAGGTGCCTTGAGACAGCATATTTTCCAGTCGATCACACATCAGAGATGAACTTTTTTTTACATTAAAAGGGGTGATAGAATGATTATATAGAGTATTTCACACTGTTCCTTATGGTCTCCTAATGGGATATGTAACACTGGTTGGGCTGAAAATGGCCTGGTTGATATTTTATTGGCCCTTATGCATCCCTGTGTTTTGGGCCTATTCGTAACAAGAGCTTTTCTTCCAAATATGGTATGCTCGTGAATATTTAGATGAGGTGCGCGCTGATTGGTTGAGCAAATTGCCATACGCAGACATTAGAGATGCGCGCTGATTGGTTGAGCGAATCCCCAATACACACACATTAGAGAAGCGACAGAATTTCATATTCCAGACACTGCAATGTTTCATTAGCAAATTCACTTCTGAGACTTTTTTTATGCGAGAAGTCAACTATATAAAGCTCAAATATGGGCCGTTTTACAAAAATGTATGGCTAATTGCAAATATGGTAAGACTGTGTGTCGGATATCAGCGGCGGTGCTGCTGCCTCGCCGCACTGCCTGCCTTCCTTCACAGACCCCGGCCTGCTGTGAACTCCGTTAGGCTGGCAGCCCTGACAGAGCTACAGGGCCTGCAGCTCCCCTCTTCCTGCTAGCTAAATGGCCCGTTGTGTGAGAGTGAGAGCGCGGTCAGCGAGCTTGTTACACCAGCAATCTCTTACCACATGTTACACACAATGTCACGCCACTTAGCTATACAACATCTAAATGTCTTATAAACCTAACAACGGTGTCCGATTTCAAGTTAATGAATATTTGTGAACTGTAGGGGTTTCGTTAGCTGCGACGGTCCCTACAATCCTACGTGTACAAGATTGCGGCTATTTAGCTTCATTTTTGGTCATAATTCGAGTATATTTACAGTTTGAATTTCATCACGCCACTTATACAACATCTAACTAAATGTCTTATAAAGCTAACAACGGTGTCCGATTTCAAGTTAATGAATATTTGTGAAGACTAGCTAGGTGTTTTGTTAGCTGCGACTGTCCCTTCAATCCTAGCTGTGTGTAGCTGCTACAAATCACGGATGTTTAGCATCATTTTAGGCAGTAACCCAGGCAGCACTGGCCGCTGAAGTCCGACACACAGTCGGACAAAATTTGCAATTAAACATATATTTTTGTAAAACGGCCCTTATTGAGCTTTACATAGTTGATTTCTCGAATAAAAACGTTTCAGAAGTGAATTTTGTAATGGAATAGCAGAGATCTGCGTGACCTAGATTCAGAAGACTACCTGATCTCAGGTCAGTTGTGTAGCCTATGTAAATGTTGGGGCGTGACCTCTCTCTTAATACACCCACGCTGTGAAAAAGGTTCCGGATTTTGAGATACTTACGTAAGCAACCAGCTTTGTTGAGATTCGCCCGTTTTCAGCGGCAGTTTCAAAATATGAGATTTTCATAGTAAAGGGGTGTTAGTGGGATTTTGAGCTTCTATGTATGTCCTATTTACCCACCGAACTGTCGTTATTCAACTATGACAGGGTAAAATCGGTTTTGCATTCTATCACCCCTTTAAAACTTAAATTACTTTTTTATAAGACGTTTTTATTTAATTGTAAAATCTTTTCAGTTCAGTTGTTTGAAATATTTAATAAATAAACATTAATTGTTATGTGTGCATTGCTATCTTATTTTAGAATCACAAAGATAGGATTATGCACTCTTTCATTAGACAAAATAACCGTGAACATATTTACAGTATAAGAAAAGATTTTTTTTTTTAAATAAATCGTTCAATAATCGTAATCGAGGTAACTTGTTCGATTAATCGTGATTATGATTTTAGCCAAAATCGTCCAGCCCTACTTCCTATCAACCCTCCAACTGTCCTACCTACCTTCCTATCAACCGTCCTACCTTCCTACCAACCCTCCTACCAACTATCCTACCTTCCTATCAACCATCCTACCTACATACCTACCTTCCTTCCTATTAACCCTCCTACCTTCCTGTCAACCCTCCAACCGTCCTACCTACATACCTACCTTCCCATCAACCCTCCTACCAACTATCCTACCTTCATTCCTACCAGCCGTCCGACCTTCCTATCAACCCTCCAACCGTCCTCCCTACATACCTACCTTCCCATCAACCGTCCTACCTTCCCATCAACCCTCCTACCTTCCTACCAACTATCCTACCTTTATTCCTACCAACCGTCCTACCTTCAAACAACCGTCCGACCTTCCCATCTACCAACTATCCTACCTTCCTACCTACCTTCCTATCAACCGTCCTACCTTCCTACCAGCCGTCCTACCTTCCAACCAGCCGTCCTACCTACCTATAACGTTAGCTGCAGCCCTACATGTATAAAATGACTCAGCATATTGAACCGTAACCTCTGCACCATGACCGGGATACACAGCTGAGCTGACTCATCCCACTTCATCTCTGCAACACAATAGTCTTTAAATCAAACAAACACAAAGTGCTGAACAATCTGCTCTTTTTCATGTGTGTCAACATGGATCATAATCAATCACAAGATTAAAAGGTCTGAAGTCTCTATGGGGCGTTTTCTTTACACTTTGGTCTGTTTCAACATTCCAAAAGAACTCAGACCTATTAATCAGCATCTTTTTGCACATATGTGAACACTTTAAAGCAACGCTGCCCAATGTTTTGGGGCCGGCGCACACGCTCTTATTTTGAAAGAGCTGTAAAATCCCGACCGAAGTGACAACACAACGGACATTTTGTGCCGCA
Organism: Perca schrenkii; assembly: GCA_025617405.1. Classification (NCBI taxonomy): domain Eukaryota; kingdom Metazoa; phylum Chordata; class Actinopteri; order Perciformes; family Percidae; genus Perca; species Perca schrenkii. Next base: position 31,553,601 of record CM046801.1, on the reverse strand, counting down.
AAAAAGCACTTCATCGGAGTTTTTAACGGCAACGTAAAAAAAACGTGCCGGTAAACGCCCCTATTAAATTAAATGCATACGTTTTACGGACCAAGAATTATGGATTTCTTCATCATCAACATTTATTTTGGGCCCTTAGTATAAAAGAATTTGGACACTTCTGATTTTAAACAGTAAAGTGAAGACATCTGTGTCTTCCGATTCCATTTCTTTCAAGATTTCTCCCAAATGATTAGCCCCAAATGTGTCGGTCAAACTTCAGTATGTGTGTAAGACCTGCCCCCCCAGAGCCAGAAGAACCAATCAGGATGTGTGGCCTCTGACCTCTCATTGTCCTGGCGGATGTACGTGAGCGGTCCGATCTCCACCCGGGCGATGTTGGTGTTCTGGTCCAGGACGTGGATGTAGTGGTGGGGCGGGATGCGGATGATGGACGCTCCCCCCGGCCCCTCAGACCCCGGCCCCTGGTGTCCTCCATTCCTAGACATGATTCAAACTAAAAAACTGCAGACAGAGAGAGAGAGGAGAGACGCACAAAAGAAAGTCAGCGTGAACGTTGGAAGAAAAAGGACTTTTAAAGACTCTGAGCTTTACGTTGAAGTGAATGACGAAACGTCAGGTATATAAAGCTCAGGTATGCACACGGACACACCTGCTACACAGAATACACACAGAAAAGCCACACACACCTCTCTGTGCACACAGAGCATTAAGTGTTCCTCTTGTCATCTGACAGACCATCAATCATTTATCAGTTCAGGTCAAACGGTTTCTCAACTCATGTTCGTTCCAACTGCCCCGCCTGCAATCACACTTTATAAAAACTGATTATTATGGGGTTACCCTTCCGCAGGACGCTCAGGGACTCGCCCAGCACCGCCTCACAGAGATAGATATCGGTTAGATTATGGTTTCAAGGATGAGGCAACATCAAAATAAAAAGCCTGAGCCATGTAAAAACATGGGGTTATGAGAAAGAGACGTTCTGACAAAAAACACGTAAGATGTTCCAAGATGGAAAATGTCTAAGATTCAGGAGGGAGGGTGGGAGCAAGGAGGGGCCTCTGCAGGGGAAAATATATGAACTGGATTGTTCAGTACAAAGTGCATCAGCTTCGCCATACACTTGCCTGTTTACAACATAAATCTGTTCTTTCTCAGAGTCACATAACATATACTTAATGTGTAGTTAGTTAGTGTTGACCAAGCACATACAGCCTTTATAAACAGCATGTAAATGCAGGAAGGTGAGGCGCTTCCTGGTTTTACGCCATGACACATTCTTAAAACTTGATACCAAACTCCCATTACAAACCCTACACATTTAAGGTCTCTTTCGTCTTAGGCAGTGTTTAGGCCTGACAGAACATCGATTAAGCTATGTATGGAATTAAATAGAAGCTGCGTTAAGTACGGCGTGCATTCATAATACAAACTAGCCATTGTTGCGGATTAATCTTAACTCTGATGGACAGAGTCGCTCCGCTCGACTGTTTCTGTGACGCTAAAGTAACGTTGGCGGAAGAACGCCGGGAATTAGTGGACAAAACAATGGTTCAAGTTGAGATTTTGTGGAACAGGGTTCTGTAACGTGTACCAGATGTAAGCCGATGTAAAGTCACGCCTACTCTTCCACAAACCGTGTTGAATTGTATTCTATGGAGCACGGATATCTGCCGATACGCGATCAAGTTTTAAATGTTGAGATTTTAGAGCTGATATCGGCGAGGAGTTCTTACCTCGTTCGTGTGATACTCAGCAGCTCGGACGGTGCCTGACTCAGACTGACTGGGGCTCACTGCTGGAAAATTATATAGACCCAGCTGTCATTTGGAGGGGGGGGATAGGGGGGGTGTCTGTTATTTGGTTATCCCGGAACACAGATCAAAAGTCACGTGACTAACCGACTGCAGAGCTGCGTCACAATCAGATGGTGTCTCTTCTGATTGGTCAGTGAGTCAAGCTATCTATCTGTATCTCAATGGACTATTAATTCAAAGTCCTAAATGTAAAAACACAAATATCAGCCAGCAGCGGAATGTAACAAAGTACATGTACTCTAGTACTGTACTTCAGTACCAGATGTTGAGGTACTTGTACTTTACTTGAGTATTTTCTTTTCATACCACTTTCTACTTCTACTGCGCTACATTTCAGAGAGAAATATTGGACTTTTTACTCCACTACATTCATCTGTTCCAGCTTTAGTTACTAGTTACTTTAGTTACTCCACTACATTCATCTGTTCCAGCTTTAGTTACTAGTTACTTTAGTTACTCCACTACATTCATCTGTTCCAGCTTTAGTTACTAGTTACTTTAGTTACTCCACTACATTCATCTATTACAGCTTTAGTTAGGCTACTAGTTACTTTAGTTACTCCACTACATTCATCTGTTCCAGCTTTAGTTACTAGTTACTTTAGTTACTCCACTACATTCATCTGTTCCAGCTTTAGTTAGGCTACTAGTTACTTTAGTTACTCCACTACATTCATCTGTTACAGCTTTAGTTACTAGTTACTTTAGTTACTCCTCTACATTCATCTGTTACAGCTTTAGTTTACTAGTTACTTTAGTTACTCCACTACATTCATCTGTTACAGCTTTAGTTACTAGTTACTTTAGTTACTCCACTACATTCATCTGTTACAGCTTTAGTTACTAGTTTACACATTCAGATCCCTGCCCACAGAACACATGTAGTTAATAACATCGGATGATAGATTCCAAAGGAAACTAGCCCTGCTGGAAAAACCAGCATAGACCAGCATATGTTGTTAACCAGCATAGACCAGCATATGTTGTTAACCAGCATAGACCAGCATATGTTGTTAACCAGCATAGACCAGCATATGTTGCATTTTGGTGCTGGTGACCAGCATTCCAGCATCCCATGCTGGTGACCAGCATCCCATGCTGTTAACCAGCATCCCGTGACCAGCATCCCATGCTGGTGACCAGCATCCCGTGACCAGCATGGGATGCTGGGATGCTGGTGACCAGCATGGGATGCTGGGATGCAGGTCACCAGCATGGGATGCTGGTCACGGGATGCTGGTCACCAGCATGGGATGCTGGGATGCTGGTGACCAGCATGGGATGCTGGGATGCTGGTGAGGGGATGCTAGTCACCAGCACCCACTCACCAGCTGATCACCAGCAGATTGAGGATGTTATTGTTCACCAGCCTGGACAACCACATTGAATTTTTAGTGTGATGACAAGGCAGAGCACATGAAAATATTATAATATACAATAATTTAATAAATATCCTAAGTATAATAACAGAAACAACATGAATATTCAATAAAAAGGAAAAATTGTGAGGTTTAATAAATAAATTAAAAAAATATCTGTTAAATATTTAACAATAACAACTCTAACGATTTCATTTAATAAAAAACTGATTACTATTTTCCAAAACAACTCTAACAATTTCATTTAACAAAATAATAATAAATAACTGAATATTTGACAAAAAAACAATAAGAAATCCCAAGTTTAAAAAAATGTAATTCATATTTTATATTTAATAATTTAATAAATAAAATAATAAATAAATGATTAAAATTCTACAAAAAGCAATAACAGTAATGGTTCCCTAACTATGTACATTTAATAAATAGGAATAAGTAACTGATTAATAAACAATAAATTAAAAATAAATCAATGAATGTGGTGACATTTTTCAGGAACACAGGACGAGATGTAATACATCCATTGAGTGCAAGCGTCTACCACGAGAATGTACTTGACCTTGGCAGTGTAATTGACTCAGTGTTTTCAGGTGGGCACCCTCCCTTGATGGGGGGGCGTGCCCATCAAGGGAGGGTGCATGACATGATAAGTTATTGTTTTTTTTTGCTTGTTAATGTCCATTATTTTTTCGGTAATGTACCGCCCAGCCTTTCCCCATCTTGCATCTAATTCTGCCTCCTCCAGGTTTTTTCTTACAAGCCACTCCTTGAAGCAGACTGAAAACAAAGAATTGTAGAGAAAAACAAGTGTCAAATATGGTATAAAATATATCAGTCGACTTGAGTTTGATGAAAACCAGCCTTGTTATAGGCTGTAACATTGTGCACTCAAAATAAATGACATAATGCTTTGGTATCCCACAAGGAGTATGTGGCTTGTTGTCAAAAATGCCATACCTTTCAGTGTGTGGATTTTTTCCGGAGTCAAAGGCTGTCTGGTGGTTTTGGTTGTTGGGCACTCTTTTCCCGTGAGGCTCCTTTCCCCCAGTGTTTTGGTGCCCCAGAAAGCCACCGCCAACTCCTTCACAAATAAAGAGTCCCTTGGATTCCTCTGAATTCTGGCCCAGGCCTCACTCCGTATTCGGATTTCTCCAAATTGTATCTGACAAAAAACCAAAACTAAAATAATCAAAGTATATCATACAGCACACAAAAGTCAGAAACACTACAGTTTTATTTATGTCAATTTTTTCAATACTTTTAACAACTTTCCTAAACTGTTAACACAGTTACCACAACACCTGTCTGTGTAGGCTATACAGTTAACACATGTATTGCTGCTTTGACACAAAATGTATTCAGTTCACAAATAACAGTACAAAAATTGGATTTTACTGCCAAATTTACAAATGCTTTCTCACTGTATGTAAGAACAGATAAACATAACGTATAGGCTAAAGTAAAAGTGAACAGCTGTTCATATTGTAAATTGTAACACAAATGTATCCCCTGCATTTTATACATTATTAAGAAACAGCTGATTGAAGTTATGCAAATAGATCAATCACAACTGATTCCCATCAATCGCATGACCATAAGGTAGTACATACAGTAAAAGTGGTGGTGGCAATGTATAAATAAATTATAAACAGAATAAATACTTTCCCTCATCTGCTTTTGGAGCTGGTTCCACCACCATCTCACTGCCAGACTCTGCAACTGGAGCATAATGTAAGATAATCAACAGCTGCACTTAATAATAATAATAAATTGAATTTTATAGCACTCTAAGAAGCACTCTAGAATTCTAAGAATTGCTCCTGTATATAAGCCAATTAAGAAAAAAAAAAGTTATTCTCTTACAAAGTCTAGAACAAGAAACATCTATAAAGTGGCCACCCTATGTATAGCATTAACAGTAGTTCTCAAGTGATCACTTGATTAATGACAACTATGGTCAGATCAGGTGTAAACCAGATCCAAGGATTTAACTTCAATTCATGTCAACTTTGTCCTTGTAAATGGCAATGTTGATGATTGTTATTTTATTACATAGCTGCCTAGATATTTTTTGTTTTTGTTGCACTTACTTTGTATTGTCTTTTTGGGGCTCAGAGATACAGGGTCTTTGACAGAGAGAAAACAAGCATATTACAAATATGAGAGATGATAAAAAATGAAGATTATGCATGGCACACCTAGTTCTAAGATCACAGCTGATGCAGTCTAAGAAGTCTATGTTTCCCCGATCCTATTCTGACCAATGTGCTGGCATTTGAATTTGCTATATGGAATTATAATGTAATCATTTTGTTTTATTTCCTGGTTTCTATTAAGGATCATTTTTGTCAGCTTGTGATGTCTGAGTGGAGTTGTTGACACCTCACACTGGATCCCTAAGGAAAAGGCTTGTACCCTTAGATGACCAAGTGCATTTTTTTTAACCTTTATTTATTCAGGGGAGGTTCACTGAGAGGCAACCTCTCTCTTTTGTAGGAACGACCTGTCACATTCACACAGTTCCACATTCATACCTGGAAGCTGCCCAGTATAATCACAGTCTGACCTGCTGGCCACTGAGCAGCTCCACTGGAGCGTTTTTTTTTTTAGGTTAAGGGCCTTGCTCAAGGGCACCTCAGTGGTGGTGATGGGGGAGGGGACAAGCGCTGCTCTTTCACTTTCCCCACCCAGATTTGATCCTGATTGAACCGGCGACTACAAGAAACGAAACGGCGACCTCCCGGTCACAAGCTTGCTTCTCTAACCTTTAGGCCAGTGGTTTTCAACCTTTTTTGAGCCACGGCACAGTTTTTACATTAAAAAAATCCCGCGGCACACCACCAACCAAAAAATGACACATTGTAGCCTAATAATCAGAATCTGCATTTTTCCTTTTTTTAAAATGTATCCATCGCTTTTGCAGGTTTACATCGATGATCTCGGCCCTACTGCTTACATCCTGTCACTGCGGGAACTGCGCGAAAGGTGGCAGCAGGGCTCCAGACTAACTTTTTTCATTCGGAGCATAGTGGCCCCCAACTGAAAATTTTAGGGGCACAACCAAAAGGTGCTGTAGAAATAAAGTAGCCTTGCCTTACAACCTCAGCCTATCAGTCAGCCTCCAGGGCACAGAAACCACTGCTGTGCCTGCTCGGCTCCGAGGAAGTGTAACGTCAACAGCACTGCGACCGCTTTCGGCTCGCCATTAATATCATATCACAGCAAACGCTGTCTGCTTGAAGTTATGAAAAACTGTAACCACACAAACCACTTTATCGGCATTTCCGTGACTCACTGTGACTTCCACAAAACTGCAGAGCCGACGTAGTCTGCAGCTCTGCGTGTGTGCGAGTGTGTGCCAGAGTGTGTGTCAGAGCTCTGCTCTCTGTCTCTGTGTTTCAGAGAGGACAGATAAGATTGCGCTTACGCGCTCTCAGGTACCGAAATGTCAACGTTTAACGTGTAAAAAAGGGGGCAAATTTACTGGTCGCACACTCAAATTTTGGTCGCAAAATTACTGCCCTGCTGGCAGTAATTCTATTGTCTTAAATCAACAAGGTCATTATTACGCTATACTGACACAGAATAGTATTTAATTTCTCTGCCAGTCATCATATTGAGGCACAGATGCGCAACAATGGAAAATTATTTGCAGTAACTCAATAAAAAAATGTGTTGGACCAATTAAGTAAAATCGGATAATTTCCCACGGCACACAGGACGATCTCTCACGGCCCACTAGTGTGCCGCGGCACAGTGGTTGAAAATCACTGCTTTAGGCCACCACTGCCTCGTTTAATTTACATTAACTGTAATGGCTGTTGTGTAGAAAAGCAGTCATGGGTGAAGTCATTATGCAGTCCCTCCAGAAAAACGCGATTATGCGATTGCAATGCATCAGCCAAAGTCCGCATATTTATGCGGATGCCGCATTTATTCAAATACGTCGCACTTTCGCCGCATACATTGCCAATTTCCGTTCAAAATATGCGGGGCTTGCATGATTTAATAATCCCCGCATTTTCGTTGCAAAAAAAAGTCACATCTATCTTAGCAGAAAGTTGTAAAATGTTGTGTTTACTTCACACAAGAGCAGACATTTCCCCTGTTGCCATGGGAACGTTATGAAGTGACGTCATTTCGCCTAGTGAGAACAGGGTGTTGGGGGAATCACTTTTTTTTTCTCTTTTTCATCAAACCGCAATCACAAAAAGCTCAGCGTTTTTTTTGGAGGGACTGATTATGGGCCAAAGCTAGGGCAAAATATATTATTAATCAACTTTTATGACTGTGCACATGCACATGCTTCACTAAATTACACTATTAAAGAATGTTGTGGAAGTTAGAAGCAACATTTATTCTACTTAAATAATGGTTTAATTTCAGTCTTTCAAAAAATAACCATGGCATATTCAAATTTTAGTTTTAAATAGCATTTTAGGTCTGGAAGAATGAGGGGGAAATATGTCCTCACCACTAAACTTTGCTGTCTTGGCGTTTAGCCTCTTCAGCAGATGTTGCTGCAACTCCACATTTAATGCTCGAAGGGTCTTATTATCCCCCTCAACTGCTGCTGTGACTTTTTCCTGCTCCTCCAACCTATAACAGAAGACAATATGAATAGCTGGCATTATAAGAAACAACAAAAACATATTTAGTGAATTCAAGTTAAATCCAATATTAGGATATAAGGATTCATTTTTCATATTAGAACACCTTAAGCAAAACATGACTTTAATTTAAAGATAATCAAAACAATCTTACTTTTTTTTCGTTTCTTGTAGTTGCAGACACATGTCATTAAATTTTTTTTGGTAGAGCCGTTGTTTTTGTTTGGCCTCCTCATAAAGTTTTTGTGGAACCACTCCGCCATCATCATCGTCATCATCCTCCTCTTCGTACAGTACATCTGAAAGTACGTGTTCTCGAATTTTTTTGGGGGGGGGTTGGACAGAGTGGAGACTGCTTTTTCTTTCCTGGAGTATGGCCAAGAGATTTTTTTTATTGGCTTCTTCCACCGATTTTCTTTGTCTTGTCTGAAATGGATAAAAGCAAAATTAGATAGGCATTATAGCTAGCTATACAAGACTTAAACAAACAATACAATGTCAAAGAATAAGGTTGTTCTTTTATATTTACTATTCTATTCTCATATTTATGTGAGTAGTATTTATTAACACTGGTTATCGTTAGTTAACAATGGAAACATTGTTTCCGATTAACATTACATTATTTGCCTTGGCTTCCTCTTCCTCAGAGGGTGCCGGTGGGGGAGTGGTCTCTTTAAGTTTTCGGACACGGACACGCTTCCCTTGCGACAGTTCCTCCTCAATTTCTTCTTTTGTCTCTAAATACAACAACACTGGATGTAAGTACTTTAAATCACCTTCTATACTAACGTTGATGCTATTTTGTTGATCTAGGGTGACACTTTACAATAAGGGTACATGAATTATGAATTCATGCATGAATTAAATCATGATTTGTGCATTACTTCATTCCTTTATATCTTATGAATCATCAGGAATTATGCGACCTCACAGCATGAGGTTATGAACAACATGATGATTTTCCAGCGGACCTGCAGAGGGACTGGTTAAAAGACAGATAAGGGGCATAACTGTGACGATGTTTACAAATATAGCTACATTGTGGCTTCAGATTATGCAGACGCAGACCATTACTACTACTACTACTACTACTACTACCACACACACACACGCACACACACACACACACACACACACACACACACACACACACACACATTGCTAAAATCATAAACTGCACGCTGTCTTTCTACATGGATTTAGTTAGTGATCGGGCTGTAGTAAGATCACTTCGGCTATTTCACATTTTAGCGTCCCGACAGGCTTTTTGTCGGGATTCGGGACACGCAACTCAGAATCGGGACTGTCCCGGTACAACCGAGACGTCTGGTCTCCGTTGATCGCTCGCTAGCTAGCTAACGTTAGAACCGGTTAGAACGTTAACGTTAGGTAAAACCTAGCTAGCTAACTGTCTATGGGTACAACTCACAACAGAGTTAACGTTAGCTACTTAGGTAGCATACGACAGTCTATGGTACGACCCCGGTTAAATGAGTTTTTTTTTAATCTAATCATTACGTCATCTAACGTTAGCAATATGTTTAGATCTTACCTTTCAGGAGCAATAGCTGTCCCTTAAAAAAATCATTCTGCCAACGGACCCAGTAAACCTTACTGGTATTTAAAATATCAAAATCCCTAATGAAAGATGTTGGGACGATTTCCTTACATCCATCATCCAAACATTTTACCTTGATACAAAAAAATACTTAAATTAAATTAACTAGCTATCTAGCTTTTCTAACGTTGGATTGTAAGCGAATTTAACGGTTAGTGACACACTAACGTTAACTAACCGTTATATAACGTTAACAGCACGCGTGATATGCTTTGTAGGCTACACAGTGTGAGTCTTAACTGATGCTACGACAGATGTGGCTTTTCATTCATGAAGGTTGGAAATTTCATTTATTTTTAAACTCTGAGGTGTTTATACATTTTTGGAAGATGTAGTTGTGGTGCTGTTTAACTATATAATTCAATTATTTGGAAAATAGCTGTGAAGTTTGGAGGAAGAAGTTTGCCTCATGTCTGAGTTTTCTATTTACGTTAGGCTGCTGTCACTCTCAGCTGGTAACCGCTATGTCGCGTGAGCGAACGCTACAAACTAACGGTTCAGTGATTCATGGTTGTAGTGTAGAAAGCCAAATACAGCTACATTTACCCACATTTATGCCTAGAGTAGCATCGTTGGTATGTATTCATTCACTGTTTTTAAATAATGACATAGGTTCATAGATCATTAGTTTGATGTCAGTGTTATTTTGTGTGAAGTTTAAATTAGAAGTGTCCGTGGTCGCTGGCGTTCGTGTTGTGACTAGCTATAGGTTGAAGGTAGTGACTAAGCTAGCTAGCAAACTAAGTCATAGGACAGGCTACAGGCTAGTATGAATGAACGTAATATTGTTTAAATGTAAAAGGATTGGAAGACATTCTAGCAATGTTGTCAGTTAACCAAGTCTTTTTTAATGGTTGTATTAGTCTCAGCTTCTATAAACTGAATTATTTATTGTTTAAAATCACTCTCCTGTTATACATGAATGTGTTTGTTAATGTGTCATGTTCTTTTTTTAATTTTAGAATGCCGAAACGCAAGTACAAATTGTACTTAGAGCCTAACAGCACAATAAAAATACCCTGTGCAAGACTCAAAAGACATTTGGATGTAAGTCAGTTCATGAGATATATGTGGTAACCCTTGACATGTAGCCTATGAATTATATGAGATTTAACTTAAAACGTTTCTGTTGTTCAAAGGATCTATGAGTTTAATTTGACTTGATAATGGTATTTGATGATGATAATGTTATTTGATGGTGGTACTATATTTGTTTTAACAGGCTTTGCCCTCTACGGATGAAATTGGTTCGAGTTCAGCAGATGTTGAGGTAAGCGAATAATAAAAATGCTCTTTAACTTTGTGGTGAGGACAATTACTAATAAATATGTCTCTCCGTCTTGATCTTGTTAAGACCATGTCTCCATCTGGCCACTTTGAGCTCTCGTATCAGTCAGATCCAGATGACACGACCGACCAGGTGAGCTCTCCTGCCCAATGGCGGACTTAGAAAATTGTACATGGGACGGCAAAGGGGTAGCACGAGATCTTGGCCATACCGTACCTAAAAGTTTTGGGACATTTCCCCTGTAATTGTATTCTAAAATTTACTTTTGTTTGTTTAGGCCTTGCCCTACCAAGAATACAGCAGAGACGACGACGACAGTCCCCCTGGACCAAGTTCACACACTGCAGATGTTGAGGTAAGCGAATAATGTAATAAATCATAAGAAACTGGACTTTAAACTTAACTGGTTCTCACTCTCCGTTTGTGCCATTTCTTCTTGATCCTGTTAAGACCATGTCTCCATCTGGCCACTTTGAGCTCTCGTATCAGTCAGATCCAGATGATAAGCTAATAAAATACTTACAGCACTACACAGTGTACCTTTAAAGAGCTTAACATTTTATTTTAATAGTTTTAGTAGCTGAATGTGTACAGAAGTTAGATTGCAAAGACAATGTAAAACACCGTGTGTTCTTTGTCATTTTGCAGCTCATGTATTTATCTGGTCACTCACACCTCACATCTGAGCTGCAACCAAGTGACATCACCCCGCAGTTACACTGTGATTCCTCATCTGAAGGCAGTGTTTCAGGTGCCGATTCAGAAATTGAAGATTTCCCAGAAGATGATCCATTTAGACAGATAGGTTTTGACACAGATATGGATTCGGTACTAATGTCAGCAGGTACAAGGACAAGGGCTGAGGCATTGCTCATGGTAATGAGTCATGCAGCTAGGCATAATATAACCGGAACACAGCTTGATGATTTGTTAAGGCTCATAAATAGTCTATTTGGCAAAGAGGTGTTACCCAGATCGAAATATTTGTTCAACAAGGTATTTAAAAACAACTCAGACATAGTGGAGTTCCATTTCTACTGCAAAACCTGTAAAATATACATTGGCACACAGGAAGACATAAAAGACAAAAACATTGGACAGTGTGCAATATGTAGTGCTCCTGTTGAAATCAGTTCCTTGAACAGTGCAAGTTTTTTTGTCAATGTACCAGTTGCACCTCAAATTCAAGCACTGCTAGAAAGTCCTCAAATCCAAAACAGCATGAACTACAGACTCCAAAGGTCACAAAATGAACATGTCATTTCTGACATATATGATGGTGAAATGTATAAAAACCTTTCAAAACCAGGTGGAATTCTGTCAGATCCAAACAATTTATCATTTAATTTCAATTCTGATGGCTCTCCTGTGTACAAGTCTTCCAAATTTTCAATATGGCCCATACAGCTACATTTAAATGAGCTACCCCCCAAAATGAGATTTCAGAATGTTGTGCTTGCCGGTCTTTGGTTTGGTGCTCATGAGCCAGTCATGTCCATTTTTCTCAAACCCTTTATTGATCAGGCCAAAATACTGGCATGCAAAGGTGTGTCATGGAGAAAAGATGGTACCTGTGTAAACAGCAAAATAGTTGGACTCTGTTGCTGTGTAGATTCAAAGGCAAGACCAACCATGCAAAACACCAAACAATTTAATGGGTACTTTGGTTGTGGCTTCTGTTTACATCCTGGTACTCTAGTGGAGAACCAAGTGAAGTACACTGTGACTACCACAGAATATCCTGAGAGAGAGGCCAAAAAAATGCTGGCAGATATGGAGCAAGCAGTGGCACAAAACAGAACTATCAGAGGAGTGAAAGGTCCATCACCACTCATAAACTTGCCATATTTTGATATAGTGCGGGGTTTTGACTATATGCATGCTGTTTTACTTGGTGTCATTAGACAACTCACAGAGCTTCTTTTAAGCAAAAGTGATCAAACATACTATATTGGGAGTCCCAATAGTATGAGGGTGATAGAAAACAGGATCAAGGACATAAAGACACCACACCTGATAACACGACTACCCAGACCCCTTGCAGAGTTCAAGTACTGGAAAGCCTCAGAGTGGCGAGCATGGCTCCTGTTTTACATTTTGCCAGTCTTGAATGGCGTGCTTCAACCACACTATTTGAAGCACCTAGGCCTTCTCGTGTCTGCAGTTTTTCTACTGTTGAAAGAGAATATCACCTTCCAAGACCTCAACAAAGCAGATGAAATGTTGTTTGAGTTTGTGGTTAGGTTTCAGTTGCTGTATGGGGAAGCATCTATGACATTCAATGTACACCTGCTAACTCACCTTGCAAAGTCAGTGAAATGGTGGGGACCACTCTGGGCACACTCTGCATTTGTCTTTGAAAATGCAAATGGTGGTCTCTTGAAACTGGTTCACAGAACAAAGTGTGTAGCCCTGCAGATTGTGAACAAATTCCTTTTGCACAGAGCAATACCTCTCTTCACCAAAAGGTATGCAGTTAATGAACAAGTTAAGAAGTTCTGTTTGGAATTGACAAATAACCCAAGAGTTAAGAGTTCCACAAAATGTCAAGACACAACTGTCCTGGATAATGGCAGGGTGACTGAGACAACTGATGATGATAAGAGTGCCTTAATTTCTGCACAAAAACATGCACCAGATGAAATGGTAGTGCACAGGAGAATGGTGCATAAAGGACTGGTCTATACAAGCAAAAGCTATAGCTTGAGTAAGACACGAAAGGATTGCTTTGCAAAACTAAGTGATGGTGTTTATGGAGAGATTCAGAATATCATATCCTTAACTTCAGAACGGAGTACAGAAATTGTTGTACTTCTCAAAAAGCTTCGAACACATGCATCATTTCCTTTATCACAAGGTTATGGGTTTGTGTCACACATCAGACTTGTAAGTGGAAACCTTTTTTCTCCAGTGTGTCTGATTTCAGTACATGGGTTAGAGCAGAAATTTATGGTTTTAAAAATGGGTGATCAGACATACATTTGTGACTTTCCAAATGTACATGAGAGAGACTAGGCATTATCGTTGTTGAGGTGGGGGTGGAAGGTTCTCTTTTCAACAGTAGATGATTTTGAGTTTGACCTGCCGATACTGATTTGAGCCAGAGTAATAAAATAAATGTACTGGGTTGAAGAAGAATTGCAGGCAATTTCAACACGTAGCTCTGTTTTTGCTGCCTACACCGTGTTATCCTTAAGCCTGTTGGGTGCTAACTCTAGCAGGAGGATAACATGGTGTAGGCAGCACCGATTGGTTTCGTTTTTTCTTGCTACTGACAACACTCCAAATTTACATCCAACAGAGCTACGTGTTGAAATCGACCGGAATTCTCCTTTTAAGATGAGTTCTTTGATGGTGAATAAAAGGCTTGATCCAACGAAGTAGCTCATCCAATCAAATCGAAGAATTGACATCAATGCTGCTGCCTGTTCTGCCGTTGTTTATCTTTTTCTTCTTCTTCTATTCCGTAGAAAGAGCAAAGTTGGTAGCCTTTCTTCATTAGCGCCATCTCTGTTCAGGAGAAGACTGCAACCAGCGCGGGTATAAATATTTACGGCGATCCCATGACGTCACATTTGTGCGCGCCAGCTGGGCTGTGTCTACTGTGTAACAGCCTTCAGCCTTCAGCGTCTCTGCAAGGTGCCGCGGTCTCATTGGCTGCCCTTCCTCCACCTCGATTCAAAATGGCCTCGTATTGGCTTCTCTTCCGCTGTCCAGCCATCCACGGGAGACATCTTTGTCGACGGCATGTTCATGATGCTGATGTTACAGGCATCAAGCATGGGTAACCTGTTAAACATGCCCTGTTTTGATTCAGGAAAAGGAGAGACAGGATACATTAGTTGTGTTCGTTCAGCAGGCTGTCCTCTGTCTTTATTAACAGGATTTATAACTTTCACTTTTCTTTTTCTCTCATTTAAACAAACTTCACATCTTTTTCATATTAAACTTCTTATTCACTTATTTCACAAATTTGCCATTCACATTGAAACACAAAAGGATCATATTTTCAACCACTGAAATAAATAGTATATTCTATGAACTAATTAAATTGGTGTTAGCAGAATAGCATTGGTTATATGTGAAAGACTGTAGATGTCTAAGTCCAGTGAATGTGAAGTGAAGTTATATTATTTTGGTATCTTTTAGTATTTTAAATTAAGCCAAGTCTTGTATGTTTATAATGTGGTAAATCATTTGAATTTATGTGCATTTATTTTCTGTCAGACTGTTCTATATTATTTATCATCAGTTTGGTTACACCATTTATTTAATTTGTATACGTTTTAATATTATTTTAAAATGCATTTTTATCAGAGAGCTAATACAGTAGAGAATGTGAATGTATGGGAACTGTAGCCTATGCCATTGTCTCAGAAATAAACAAGCTTTGCCATGAGCAACACCCTAACGTCTGTGCTCTCTACTGATTTCACAGTTTTTCTTAGGCTACGAGGTGCTTCCTAGCCTGTGTAGCCATTGCTGCTGGTCCAGATTCCCCCTAGGTCTGGTGCCGGTAACACACACTTATATTATCAATATCAATTATCAATGTTCTTTGTGCGATAGACTACAGGCTCTGTACTAGAGCTGAAGATCTTTGCCTGAATCCGACACGGGTTCGGTCTTAATTTCTATTATTTTACACGGGCTCGGGCCGGGCTCGGGCTTGCGCTTCGGGTTGCCATGGTAAATGAGCGGTCAGCTGATGCGTTTCGATTAGCTTGAAAATGGATCCTGAGGAGGTGAAACGGAGGCTGGTCTCTGGAGGACTTAGCCTGTTTCTTTGTTCCAACTTGCAAGTGGACTATAGCCTCCGTTAGTCATGAATAAATGATGTTAAAACATGTATAAATGACTCATTTTTTACGAAAGACAAAGGAGCTGTGTGCGTGCGGCGCAGTCTCTTTTTTTCTTTCTCTCCCTTTTCCGCCGAGTGGTGCGTGTGCCCGCTCGCGGTGTGAAGCGCGTGTCCGCGTTATTCTCCGACACTCTAATGACGGCCTTTTGTACAGTCGGGCTGTGAACGGGTTCGGGCTTTTAAAAAGCTGTCAATCAAAATGTACTTGTCGGGCTCGGGCCTTTTCGGGCCGTACTTTTAAGGTCCGATTACAGCTCTAGTCTGTACTACATGTAGGCTAACAATTATTTATTAAACACTAAATATAAAATTTAAATAATATATAATAGGAAATAAGAAGGTGCAAAACAATTTTCAAAATGGGCATAGGTGATGCTTATGACAGAGCTGATATCTAGCTTGGCTACAAGCTATCCTTGGTTTTAAAAAAAAATCAATTCAAGCCAAACCCTTTGGTAATTGCACTCTTTTACAAGTGGACCATTGATGCTTATTTTCATTACACACACAATACAAACTATACCTCACTATACAAATGGTTCAAAATATTTGTCCTTAACAACTGAAACAATTTTAACAAACAGTACCTATACAAACTATAGCCTACACCACTAAAGTGCAAAACAACATTGTCAAATATATATATATATATATATATATATATATATATATATATATATATATATATATATATATAGGAATTATATATAGGCTAGCAAATAATAACAATAAACCCACTATTAATTACATTATCTCAATGCAGGGTAACTGTAGCATGTAAATAATGCACATAAAATACAAATGTGAGCAAGGGCGTTCAACAATCGCCATTAGCCTATATCGAATCAACAGGCACGTGCAACCTAGCTAGCAGGTGAAAAACTCAAACAACAAAAAATCCACAGCTACTTACTTTAAATTTGCAAGAAGTATAGACTAATAACAGGCTTTAATAAACCCAAAACATAAGTTATACGACTTACAGTTCTCACGGACACAGACGCGCGATATCCTCCAGACAGCGACGGACCACGTCTCTTTTTCTTTCTCTCATTTCGGCCTGTGGCGCACGTGCCAGCTCGCGGTGTGAACATTGGGTGTGAAGCGCGTCCGCTTCGACCGTGGTTACAACCATTGACATATATAAAAAAAGTTACAACTAGCACTCACCTAAACGATACTCCCCCTTGTGGCGTAAAGGTAAATGAAAATACATATTATCAGATTTTAAACATAGCCTAACTATTATGACCATACATTTGTGCCACAAATGTGGTTGTCACACTGAAGTTGTGCGATGTTAATCTTGTGGCGCCCGAGTGCATTTGACTGGCATCTGTGACTGGCATAAAATCGGCATGTCAGACTGACCGGCCGGTCACGTGAAAATCAGCCAATTCCAGTCACCAGCCGTCAATCGGTGCATCTCTAGTCTTAACAGATGTTGGAAATGTTAGAGGTTTCATTTTGTTTACAATTTCAGGGATTCATGAAAACTGTTTAAAGTTGAGTTCGCACCTTGTTATTATCACTGTTAAAAGTAGTATTTTTGTATCTAATTTTGTAAATTGTGTTACATTTATCTGACCTAAAGTGTTTTATCAAAAAGGGACACACATTTTTTTTATTTTATTTATATTTTAAGTTATTTTTGATGGTGCATTGTGTCACTGTAAGTTTGAAGTTATTAGAAAACTGATTAGCTACATTTTCACTGTTTACGCCTGGCATCTCATTTACAAGCATGTTTTTTTAGGCTTGTTGTTACACTTATGGCCCAAGGGGACATTTAGATTAAACTGCATGAGGGAAAATCATTAAAAGAGTGTTTTGTTTTGAGCAATTTCTTTGTCAGTTGTAGTATGTTTTTAAATAAAAATAAATAATAGGATAGACCAGCTTCACCAGCAAGCCCATGCTGGTAGACCAGCGTCCCCAGCAAGACCATGCTGGTAGACCAGCTTCACCAGCAAGATCATGCTGGTAGGCCATGCTGGTAGACCAGCTTCACCAGCAAGACCATGCTGGTAGACCAGCTTCACCAGCAAGCCCATGCTGGTAGACCATGCTGGTAGACCAGCTTCACCAGCAAGACCATGCTGGTAGACCAGCTTCACCAGCAAGATCATGCTGGTAGACCAGCATAGCTACCAGTTAAAACCAGCATAAACCAGCATATACCAGCATGATTTCCATGCTGGTATATGCTGGTTTTTCCAGCAGGGAGCTGACAATGATGTGTGTGTATGTGTAAGTGTCTGTGTGTGTGTGTGTGTGTTTGGGTTCAACATTGTGGCTATATAATAAATATCCTCCTCAAAAAAACGTTTCCAACGCCTCTCCCCAATAATCCAAACTGGGCTTTTTTTAATTTATTTTTTAAAAGGTTTTGTTCTTTTTTAAGGTTGATGATATGTATTTTTATGCCATTTTTTGAGATACGTGTCGCCTTTATTAATTTCCAACGTTTTTGCCGCTTTTTCCAAAATTTGTCGCCTTTTGTCGCTTTTTCGAGATTAACCCCATTTCCCTGATGATACTTCCAGACTTTTACTGAAGTTACATTTGTCAATGCAGGACTTTAACTTGCAACAGAGTAGTTTTAACAGTGTGGTATTAGTACTTTTACTGCAGTAAAGGATCTGAATACTTCCTCCAGCATCATTCTGCTTTTCCCTTCTTTTATTGACCGTCCTCAGAGTGTGGAGCAGCGATTGTGTGCGGTGTTGACCGAGTGATGAAAGACGAGCTGAGGCGTGTGTGTGTGTGTGTGTGTGTGTGTGGGTGTGGGTGTGGGTTGACAAAGGTTGGAATGGGGAGAGGTGTTCATAAACCGGCTCAACCCTGCCAGGGTTTAACTCTTTAAATAGCAACTAATAATGGGAAACAAAGTGTTGTTGCTATGGAGATGATACACCGTCTCGTCTCATTGGCGTGAACTGGCAGGTTATAGCTCCATTGTGTCATTCTTTGAGTTGATTCTTAGCAAACAAAAACTTTGTTCTTTCACAAATGATGATGAAACATACAGTTTAAGCCATATGAACTTCCCACAACTTACATTAGATAGATTGCTGCTGGGCTATTCATCTTTGTGAATGTCTGTTTGCCATCATTGTGAAGCGTGTATGAAGTGGTTATTGAAATATCATGCACTATGTGGATGATTCTACCGTTTTTATAGCAGTAAGTTTTCCCATTTATATCATGTTTCTACTGTGGAAAATGTCGTTTCACTAGGTTTTTTACGTGGGTTAGGCTACTGCACATCCAAATAAGTGCCCTTAACGCCCCACAGCCTGTCAGTCTCCATAGGATAACATGGGACCTTAAAGACCCACAGTCAGTCTCCATAGGATAACATGGGACCTTAAAGACCCACAGTCAGTCTCCATAGGATAACATGGGACCTTAAAGACCCACAGTCAGTCTCCATAGGATAACATGGGACCTTAAAGACCCACAGTCAGTCTCCATAGGATGACATGGGACCTTAAAGACCCACAGTCAGTCTCCATAGGATAACATGGGACCTTAAAGACCCACAGTCAGTCTCCATAGGATGACATGGGACCTTAAAGACCCACAGTCAGTCTCCATAGGATAACATGGGACCTTAAAGACCCACTGTCAGTCTCCATAGGATAACATGGGACCTTAAAGACCCACAGCCTGTCAGTCTCCATAGGATAACATGGGACCTAAAACACCCACAGTCAGTCTCCATAGGATAACATGGGACCTTAAAGACCCACTGTCAGTCTCCATAGGATGACATGGGACCTTAAAGACCCACAGTCAGTCTCCATAGGATAACATGGGACCTTAAAGACCCACAGTCAGTCTCCATAGGATGACATGGGACCTTAAAGACCCACTGTCAGTCTCCATAGGATAACATGGGACCTTAAAGACCCACAGCCTGTCAGTCTCCATAGGATAACATGGGACCTTAAAGACCCACAGTCAGTCTCCATAGGATAACATGGGACCTTAAAGACCCACAGTCAGTCTCCATAGGATAACATGGGACCTTAAAGACCCACAGTCAGTCTCCATAGGATAACATTGGACCTTAAAGACCCACAGACCGTCAGTCTCCATAGGATAACATGGGACCTTAAAGACCCACAGCCTGTCAGTCTCCATAGGATAACATGGGACCTTAAAGACCCACAGTCAGTCTCCATAGGATAACATGGGACCTTAAAGACCCACAGTCAGTCTCCATAGGATAACATTGGACCTTAAAGACCCACAGACCGTCAGTCTCCATAGGATAATACGGGGAAACTCGACCCCCTACCTGGTGGGCCCAAATATATTTTCATCTTTCTAAAACTTCTTTTCCATGTCTCGCATCCATAAATTATTCTATGAACAAAGATATTTGTGCATTTACTTAAAATCAGAGGTGGGTAACGAGTTACATTTACTCGGTTACATTTACTTGAGTAGTAAAAAATATAAAAATATATATATATTTCCAGGAGTAGTTTTAAATCACTATACTTTTTACTTTTACTTGAGTAGATTTGTGAAGAAGAAACTGTACTCTTACTCCGCTACATTAGGCTACAATGAACTCGTTACTTTTCTTTTTACCTCTTTGGTATTCTACACGTCATTATTTGGTATATACACGTCATTATCCCCCCGCGTTGAGAAGGGTCCAACTGCAGCTTGCAGCAGTCGCTCACGCCACGCCCCCGCTGGCACGCAACTTCCGACTTTCAGGGTTAGTTTGTTGGACAGTTAGACCATGGATGTATTAAAGCCCATGTTGCAGGTTAACCACCACTGTTGATTAATAGGTACATATAGCACTCAATATATGTATACCATTGTAAATGTCTCCAAATAGTGTTAAAGGCCAGTTTTTGGTATTAGTGTTTTTTTTTTTTTTTTAACAATTCGGTGACGTCATCACCGATGGGGAGATAAGTACTGGTAAACTTATCTATATCTAGAAAATACAAAGCATCATGCTTACTATATGCTAGCTATGGGCTAACTTGCCAGTCCCACCTGTGAAACCCCCCGACAGTTGTAAACATATTGATTATATCTCACGTTTTGATGGTAGCCTACTAGCTCCAGTAACAACATATTTGCCTGGTGTTTATTTATTACTTGGACGGGGATGTTGTTCAGCTTTTCACAAATTTAGACAGCTAGCTAATGCTACGACGATGTTTTACTAACGTTAGCGTAAGAGCGTTAGCCTAGCCGGCTAGGTAAATATTACGACTGCCTTCGGAGTTTCTTATATCTGCGTCCACGTTGTCAACATAAGACCTGTGGCGTTAGTGCTCCTTTTGAACCATAATGTTATTGAATGAAACGTTAAACTTCGCTCCTACGAGATGGGTGAGTTTTTGTTACGTTGCACACAAAGGTAACTGGCTATAGTTAGCCTGTACGTATGTTAGCAGACATTAGCTAATGTCGCATAGCCAGCCAGCAGCTTCGGCAGTAGTTTCGGCGAGCTAACAACGACAGCTAACACATCCATGTGTTTCCATTTCAAACATCACTGCAGAGTGACTGCTTTTAGCCGCAGAGGTTGATTGTGGGCAACATACTGTCGTGGTTAGCTCGCCGAAACTACTGCCGATTGCCAAAGTTGCTGGCTGGCTACGCAACGTTAGCTAATCCCGCTAGCATACGTACAGGCTAACTATAGCCAGTTAGCTTTGTGTGTAATGTTACAAAAACAACTATTTCATAGGAGCGAAGCTTAATATTTCATTCATTAAAAGTATGATACAAAAGGAGCACTAACGCCACATGTCTTATGTTGACAACGTGGACACTAACGCTAATTTAACTAACGCTGCTGCGCTAACGTTAGCAAATAAACGATAGATGTATTTAGCTAGACAACCAAGGAGATTTAATCATTATGTTGTGCTACTAGCTAGCTAGCTACTAGCTAGAGCTAGCAGTTAGCCTGCAGTTTCGGGAACAGAGCTCATCCATGGCTTTATCTCTCATCCAAGTTACAAGCTTTACAGCATACACTTGACCATACTCAATCTCAGCGTCACATTTACTTTGTCTCTCTCAGTTGGAGGCTGCGCAGTAAAGCTGGCCATCACCGGAAAAGTGCTTCTAATAGCCTTCACTGGTCTCCGTCCAGAGCAACAGGGTGTATTGGTCCATTATATAATGTCTATGAGTTTGACCCTATTGCCCGTGTCTGCCTCATTTTAATGTTTTATTTCGACAGAGAGAGAGACTTCCGCTAAAGGCTCTACCACGTGACTGTGTTTCACCAACCAAACGTAGTTGCGCATTCTCGTCACGTGACCATACTCAATCTCAGCGGCGGGATGGGTTAGCTTTACAGTCGTAGCAAAACAAAAATGTCAGAATCAACCGTCGGCAATGCAGACACAGATCTGGAGGAACACCCCAGAGGCCAGATCAACATGTCCTGGATTTCTTTCAGTTACTCGGCTTCACCTAACCTAACCACCGCGGTCCCGCAAGCTGTGTCACGACCACTGACATATTTAACGGTGGTGAACAACTAGTTCAGTCAACCCAGGGTTTCCCAATCTAGCAGCGCGTGTTCACATAAAAGAAGTGATGTTTGCACAACATGACCAATAGCCACATATTTTACATAAGAAGAGCAAACTATAATTCTACATACATATGAAGAACACAGACACGGATTTACAGACAAAACGCAATACAGTCGCTGCTTCCTGAAACAGGAGGACAGCTGGCAAAAAAAAAAAAAAATAGGCGACGGTGTAGATGCGTAGGTTAGCCTACATCACAACGCTTATCAAACCAACCGGGCTCGCAAATCATTCATTCCTACCAGCATTACACTACTAAATAAATTAGGGAAAATAACTTGATCCTTTCTGGCTAACAATACTGCATGTTGGTATAATATGTAAAAAGCTAAAACAGCCTGGGGTCAGATTGACCCCAAGGAACACCGAAATTCTTACACAATGTAGCTTTAAGAAAAATGTATAATATATATATAAAAAAATTTAAATATCACAAAAGACAAAAACACGTGAGCAGTGTTGCATCATAGATATTTAATGGTTAAACAAATAATACAGCCAGAGACATACACACAAGCACTTCATGCACACAAGCACACACACACACACACAGTAGGAATGTGGAGGCTGGTTACTTGCCGCTGCATGCGGAAGATTTAAAAAGCCTCATTAAAACATGTTATATTGAATGTATTTTCTTCTTTGTTTGTGTGATTTCTCTTTAACCCTCTGAGAACGAAGCGCCTACTCAAAAAGCAATATAACAAAATGTTATTTTACAAATTTATTACACATTTATATACTGCTTTTGTGAACAAAGAAGACTTTTGTTTATCTCATTTAAAGCACCAAAACAATTTGTCCACATGAGTAAAGGTGTAAATGTTTTCACCTTCAACAGAAATGAAGAATTTGAAAGTTTCAGCTTTAGGGCCTAATTATCTCTTCACACATTGCTCTGGAACAGCCTCACTACACAAAAAGCTGAGTTGGTTCTTAACATTTTGATACCACTCACATGGGGGGGATCAGTTATACGGAAACACTTTAACCCTCCTGTTGTCCTCGGGTCAAATTTGACCCATTTTCAAAAAGTTTTCATATCAGAAATTTGGGTTTTTTTTTCAACCAAATTGTCAAAAAAGAAAGAAAGTGGATGGTTCCCTACAACGCTCTTCACAAGTCAGATAAACGATTAATTCACTACTTTCATTGAATTTGGGTGTTTTCTTCAATTTTATAGCATTTAAATTTTTTTTTATAAAAGAACATTGAAAAAAAATTGACAAAAAAAATTGGAAAAAGTTATAACAAATTTGGAAAATTTTACAAAAAAGCTTCAAAAATGGCAAGGAACGTGACATACGTTGAAGAATGTGTCAAAAATGTCCAAAGAAATGCACCAAAAAAATCAACAAAGTAACAAACACTCAACATAAAATCACAAAGGTGTCTAAAAAGACGACCAAAACGTACAATTGTTGTTTTTTATATATATATATATATATATATATATATATATATATATATATATATATATATATATATATATATATATATATTTTTATATCAGAAATATGGGTTTCTTTCAACCAAATCGCCCAAAAATTACTTGGATGCATGTACGTTGTATGGAACCCAGACAACATTCTTCGCAGGTAAAATGAATGATTACTTACATAGAATTTTGGGTGTTTTTATTCAGTTTTATAGCATTTCGAAAAAAATGTAAATGGCTTTTAAAACAGCATCCTGACTAAACTTTGACATCATCCCGTCTGTGATTCAGTTAACATCCTCTAAAGTTAACTATTAGTCAAAATAATTCATAATTTCTGCTACGTTTAACTCACAAATGAGGTATAATGTCATTTTAAATTAGGTTTATTGACCATGCAGTTAATTTTCTATTTTGACCCAGAAGGACAACAAGTTAGTGGTCTACGGGAAGACAACACAAAGGTTAAAAGGTGAATTTAGCGAGATGTGTAAAAACCGATGAGAGGGTTAAATTCTCGCAGCTGTGAGCGATGCGTTTCGTGTCAGGAACCACAAATTATTACTTCATCCATACGATCACTATCCCAGGACGCACGCCAGAGTCGACAGTCACAAATTTAAACACGGTCACATCGAGCATTAAAAGGGGGGAGAGATACTGTACATCCCATAATATCTGCGCGAAAAGATGTGTGCAAATGTGTTGAATCTGTAAATATAAAGACACATGAACAAAGAACAACAAAACGATATGTGAACTCACAAAAATAGTTAGCAAGTAAAATCTGCAAAAATACACAAAACCAGTTCCACTAATTAAAAACAATAAGTACAAGTACATGACACACATTTACAAATGAATGAAAAGCATTTGTGAACATCTTCCTAAAAAGAAAAGCCAAAACATAGTCATTGGCAGGCGATCGCACGCTTTTTTTTCGGAAAACGGCCTAGTGTTATGAGTCGAAAAAACACCTAAAATGTCGGAAAAGACAACCCAACAGAATTAGAAAAAAACGTCAAAAACTTTTTTTTAAAAACTTCTAAAATGTCGAGATAAAAAAACATGGAATTCTTTAAACTTCCAAAACCCTCTGTGGCCGATAAAAGTTGTCGGAGGAACAATTATGCAATTTATATATATATTAGGGCTGTCAATCGATTAAAAAAAATTAACTAATTAATTGCACAATTTGCTGTAATTAATCGCGATTAATTAAAAATGAGACTGAAGCTCGTAGTTATGGATATTTAAATGCTAAATCACTTAACTTTGCAAATATGAAGAAAAACCAAACCTTGAAAGGTTCTGCTAAGTTCAGAATGTTCAATATCTTTCAGAACAACAGCAGCAACAATTTGGCTTATTTAGTCCTGCTGAAGGCTGCTAAAACGACTAGAAACTGTCCGACTTGAGAGCAGATTTTTGTCACCACCCCCAATATTAGCCACATACCTAATATACCATATTCTGAATAATATACAAATGTATATATATATATATATATATATATATATAGAATATAAATTACAATCTAGGCAGTACTTAATATCATAAATATTATAATATACATAGTGTTTAATCTGAATGACTAAGCAAAGCACATATATCTAAACACAGAAATGCACATCAATATCAATATCAATGTTACACATTAAACCAGTAACCCAAAACCACAAAGGTGTATGTTGGCCTAAAGTGAAAACAGTGAGTGTAGTTTTAGATAACGACGCTGTGCCCAGCAATCCATTACCAATGTAAAGCGATTGACTACATTTCCCTTCCAGCACCGCAACCAGGAAGTAGCTTGTGTGACAGTGAGACGCACCATTTTCAAACATTTACTGGAATATAGTCACGGATACTATCGAGTTGACAGCGTTAAACATCGTATTGCAAATAAGGTTTTATCAGCGTGACCAACGTAACAGTTATCAAGCAAACAAATCGCGCACGTACATATCGGCAGCACAGCAGTAGCGATACAGACGAACAAACTTAAACCGCAGCTCAATGTAGCGAAACAGCAGCTTACCGGTGGCGCATCTCTCCTGACGAGACAACATGTCGGAACTAGTACTCGGTCCCGTTTATAGCCCGTGCTCATTCATTTCTGGATTCTAACACATCATCTTTTTTCTCTTTTGGGATCTTACTGGTCCATGTTTCAACTTTTGACTGGCCTGTACTCAGGTAAGTCCATTCCTCCCACCTATTAACTTGGGTACATTGCTGTTGAACACCCGTGACGTAGTGAATGCTACAAATACAGAGTAGCGCCGCCTGCTCTTATGGAGACAAATTACGTTTCTCAGCCGCCACATGAAGTAAACAAACAGAGCTGCGTTAATTTCGTTAATTTTTTTTAACGAGTTAAATATTAAAAAATGAACGCAAAAATGAACGCGTTAATTTTGACAGCCCTAATATATATATATATATATATATATATATATATATATATATATATATATATATATATATATAAACACACACACACACATACATACGTACATATACATATATATATATATATATTTTTTTTATAAATAAATATATATTTTTTTTATAAATAAATGTGAAGCACGTTTATGGACAACTTCTGTTAAAATATACAGATTGTGGGTAGGTTTTTTGACACTTTGGGGTTTTTTTCCAAAGTTTTTTGCGCCTTTCTGATATTTGTCGCCTTTTGAGTCGTTGAGTTTTTTCCCGACAATTCTTCCGAGTTACTACCGCTTTTTTGTTGTTGCAGGTTTTATATCCCCTGCATCCCTTCCCTCCCCTCTCCCCCGAAATATGCGCCTTATATGGACAAATGTCTTTTTGATTCCAGATTAAAAACTGGATTTACAAATCTGTCTGTTTGAAAGTTGCAAATTCCAGGAAGATGTTCACAAATGCTTTTTCATTTATACACAGATCTGCCAATGGTGTTCACACACATACATATAATTGAGACCGATGTCTCTCCATAGGTACGGCATGCTAAATACACAGAGTTCATCCACACCACACGCTGCAGGCTGCACCACAAAACATTTCATAAACATCATAAACAGGATTCTGTTTTTGTTTGTGAAAATATGTTGAGGAAACTCTGTACAAAGACTTTGGTTGAATATGTGCTCCTGTATATATATATATAGCTCTAGTGTACAATATACATATTTAGATAACTCATTTAAATACTACTTTGGCTAAACATGAATATCAAAAAATAGTATCAGATGACGTCTGAGCGCTCTGACAGTTTGGACACAAACACACGGGAAGACTGGCTGCACACGGTTAAGATCACTTGGTATAAAATAGATTTGTTTAAATATTACAAAAGGAAAAATTTTAAAATGGTCAGACATGTTCGATAGAGAGCTGAAGAGAAACTTATGACGTATATAGGGAAGGCCGTATGGCCCACATATACACTATTTTGTAATTCAAATAATGTCACATTTCTTCTGTTTTTTCCTGGTGATTGTTGACATTAGGGATATGAGTTTGTATTCTTGTGTATTCTATAGTCATTTTTCTGTCATTTTTTGGTCATTTTACGGTAATTTTTCAATCAGTTTTCAATCAGTTTTGGGTCAGTTTTTGGACAGTTTTCAATCAGTTTTCGGTCATTTTTCGGTCATCATTCGGTCATCTTTTGGTCAGTTTTGGGTCAGTTTTCAATCATTTTTCGGTCATCTTTCGGTCAGTTTTCAATCAGTTTTAGGGTCAGTTTTGTCACTTTTCTGTATATTTTCTGAGCAGAACATGGAAATACTCAAGCAGAGTACCCTTAGATTTGTTTTTAAGTATAGTAATGTAGCTGGACAGGAAGTGATGTCAGGACTTCTGGGGTTGAGGCTGGAAGGGAAACAGCTACGGTGAAGACAGTTAAGTTTAGGAAAAAGATGGTGGTTTGGGTTAATACACTCCCGAGGAACGATTAAAATAGATATTATTATATTATTAGATTCTGCGTTATTTTGCGCAACTTCCGGCCGTAGCTGTATCCCTTCCAGCCACAACAACCGACTTTGGCTCTCTATCGTTTTACGCAGAACAAACTTTGTGTTATAATATTAGTGTTAAACAATGTTCTTAATAATCTGCGGAGGCGTTTTTCTCCCCCTTCTGTTTGCTTCATGTTTCTATGAGACACGATGACATGGGAAGGTTTCCATTGGACTTGCAAACTGGCAGAAACCAGATTCTGTCAGAGTCCGAAATTAACTTTCTGACTCAGTGGACATGTTGGCAGGGAGATGGAAAAATCTGCATCTTTCTTACCGGCAAAAATATTAAATTGCATTTTCTTTGTAACATCACAAAACTCTTTTGTTGGGGTTGCAATTCCTGCTGGTTTATCCTGTTTTCATTGACTGAAAACTGACTGAAACTGACTGAAAAATGACTGAACACTGACAGAAAACAAAAAAATTAAGGAAAAAAAATTAAGGAAAAACTGACTGAAAACAGACAAAAAAAATGACTGAAAACTGACTGAAAAACTGATTGAAAACTTACAGAAAACAAAGAACTGACTGAAAACTGACCAAAATCTGACCGAAAACTGACTGAAAACTGACTGAAAAACTGATTGAAAACTTACAGAAAACAAAGAACTGACTGAAAACTGACCAAAATCTGACCGAAAACTGACTGAAAACAGACAAAAAAAAAACGACTGAAAACTGACTACAAACTGCCTTAAAACTGACAATGATTCAGCTTCACCAAAATGAAGACTGTAAAACATTAACTATTTTGGTACAAACATTTACCCTCCATAACGCTAACCCGGATAGCCCTCTTAGATTTATTCGCCAAACGGAACATTTACCCGTACTTGGAGCTTGGCGAGAGATAATTTCGGACCTTGCTGTCAGAAACAAGAGTGGAGGACATCGCACAGGAAGCACGGGGGAGATGAAGTGCTGGTGTTCAGGCCGAGAAACACAAGTGTTTTCCCTTTGCTCCTCCAAATGTCTGTGTTCATCGTTTCGTTCAGAGCGGAGGGTCAAAACATCGACCATCCTTCCCTCCGTTTCATCTTCCTCAGTTTCTCTGTTGCTCTGTTTCTGAGTTTCTCTGTTTGAGTTTCTCTGTTCCTCTGTTTCTCTGTTTCAGTTTCTCTGTTTCTGAGTTGCTCTGTTCCTCTGATTCTGAGTTTTTCGGTTTCTGAGTTTCTCCTTTTCTCTTCCTGAGGTTGAGGCTTTTAATTTGAAAGTTTTCAGTCCAACATGGCGTCCAGCTGGTCAGCCAGGTCATCAAACATGCTGCCGATGTCGTCCAGAATCGTCCCCGCAGACTTCATCGTGCTCGATCCACTGGTGACAAAAAAAAACATGACAAAAAATAAACGTTAGTATAACAACACTGAAACCTGCAGGGATATCGCTAAATAACCTGTGCAGTGTCTGATTTATGTTTTAACATCATTACTGTGATTGGATGTTAAACTTCCAGCTTTAACCAATAACTTGACTCATTTCTTTCTCCCCGCCTTCTTAACACGCACTCCCAAGAAAGTGAATGCGGGAGACAGGAGAAGAAGCTCTGGCCGTCTGGCACAAAGTCTAAGGCCCCGTCCACACGTACCAAAACGATCTTTTTTTACCCGTCTTCCCTGGATTCGTTTAAAGAATAGTTGCGTCCAAACGAATCCACCTGTAAATGACTCAATACGCTACTTCATGTGCCAGGCCTATAGGCGGCGCTGTTTCTGCTACAGAAATTCACCAAAAAACGGAGAAGAACAGCATAGTCACTTCACTTCCCATCATAACATGACTAGATTAGAACGTTTTCTTAATACATCCGTGGACTATAATACCTTTCACCACTGCTCATTTTATAAAGGCCTTTGTTTATATTGTATAATGTGCTGTTGGATTGCTTTTTATTTTGCAAGATTGCAGCGCGCTAGTAGCGAGCTAACGTTAGCACGCTAACGTTAGCTAGCTCTAACATCGGCAGTCAAACAAACCAATGATCCATGAATGATGTCTTTTTAATAATCTATACGTTTTTCTTGCAGTAGCCTTTCTACAATAAGCCGTGGTAAAAGGTACTATAATCCGTTAAAGGAGTTTATTAGCAGACAGATTAGCTAGCTAGTTGATAAGTTGTCCACTTCCACTTTATAAACAGATAGCCATAGCAGCTAACGTTAACGTTACTTCGCTGGTGGAGCGGTCAGCTACTTTAACGATGTTTAACGTTGGCTACATAACGTTAGCAATATATCTTGTGTAGAATCCAGAGGGAAGGGTCAGGGAGCAGAGACACAGTATTTAGATGAAGTGAGCTGGTTTGACCATGGAGATGGGACATGCTCGCTTAACTTCACCGCAGTTGTGTGCGTCACCTGCTGTGGGAGAGGGTGTAAAAGAGGGGTGTGGCGATGACATCATCGATGTGGCGGTGCGTTTGCAGGATTCGTCTGGACGGGCGGCCATAACGATGCAAAACATGTGCGTTTGCACAAAAAAACTGTCTCAACGCCTCAAAGTCTCGGTCTCAGCCCCTCAAAGTCTCGGTCTCAACCCCACAATGTCTCATATTAAACCCCTCAAAGTCTCGGTCTCAACCCCTCAAAGTCTCGGTCCCAACCCCATAATGTCTCATATTAAACCCCTCAAAGTCTCGGACTCAACCCGTCAAAGTCTCGTTCTAAACTCCTCAAAGTCTTGGTATCAACCCCTCAAAGTCTTGGTCTCAACCCCTCAAAGTCTCGGTCTCAACCCCTCAAAGTCTCGGTCTCAACCCCTCAAAGTCTCGTTCTAAACTCCTCAAAGTCTCATTCTAAACTTCTCAAAGTCTCGTTCTAAACCCCTCAAAGTCTGGGTCTCAACCCCTCAAAGTCTCGGTCTAAACCCCTCAAAGTCTGGGTCTCAACCCTTCAAAGTCTCCTTCTCAACCCCTCAAAGTCTCGCTCTCAACTCTCAACCCCTCAAAGTCTCGGTCTCATCCAATCAAAGTCTCATTCTAAACTTCTCAAAGTCTCATTCTAAACTCCTCAAAGTCTCGGTCTCAACCCCTCAAAGTCTCGGTCTCAACCCCTCAAAGTCTCGTTCTAAACTCCTCAAAGTCTTGTTCTAAACTTCTCAAAGTCTCGGTCTTAACCTCTCAAAGTCTCGTTCTAAACTCCTCAAAGTCTCGGTCTCAACCCCTCAAAGTCTTGGTCTCAACCCCTCAAAGTCTCAGTCTCAACCCCTCAAAGTCTCGCTCTCAACTCTCAACCCCTCAAAGTCTGGGTCTCAACCCCTCAAAGTCTGGGTCTCAACCCTTCAAAGTCTCCTCTCAACCCCTCAAAGTCTCGCTCTCAACTCTCAACCCCTCAAAGTCTCGGTCTCATCCAATCAAAGTCTCGGTCTCAACCCCTCAAAGTCTTGGTCTCAACCCCAGAAAGTCTCGTTCTAAACCACTCAAAGTCTAGGTCTTGTCTCGGTCTCAACCCCTCAAAGTCTCGGTCTTGTCTTGGTCTCGATATCCTCTGGTCTTGGTGATGACTTGGTCTCGGTTTAGGTGGTCTACACTACAACACTGCCTTGTGAATCGAAATTGAATAAGGAAATCAGTGGCGATACCCAGCCCTAATATTTACAGGTGTTACATCCTCAGAATGTCTCCCTCTGACTGTCTTACCCATCTGAGTTGTCCTCCAGTTTCCTCTCAACGGCCTTCAGCGCGGCTGCCAGAGATGTGCTGGTCTGATCCAGTCTCTGCTGAACCACCTGGGTCCCGCATGGCGACTCGGGGACCGGACCCGGACCCACGACACACACCTGGGGCCTCGCCGCTGCCAGAGAGGGACTCTCAGGGGCCGGGGGTGCCGGGGCTCGGGGCCCGGGAGAGGATGGACAGGATGCAGAGGTGAAGGCCACACTCTGAACCCCGCTGACGCTCACAGATGGAGATGAGTGTCCAGCTGCTGAGGAGACAACTGCAGGTCACACTACAGCAGTGATTCTCAATAATGTTCCCCCTTTGAATTGTGTTTTAAAGCCAAGTACCCCCTGACCAGCACAAATCATTTTTGGTAGAAAATAAAAAAGTCTCTATAAAGAGACAGCGATGTCTGCAGCGATAAATTTACAAAACATTTAAATGCTTTAAATTCAAAAACTTTTTTTAAAAACCGACAAAACCTTGGAAAAAGATGGTAGAAGGAAGCAAGGAAGCAAGGAAGGAAGGAAGGCAAGCAACACTAGGTAGACAAAAGTGAAAAAAAAAGTCTAAAAATGCAAACTTTTCTTTTTTAAACGACAAAACCTTGGAAAAAAGACAGTAGAAGGAAGGAAGGAATGGAAGGAAGGAAGGCAACACTAGAAAGTGACAAAGAATTCAAAAAAGGCAACAAAAACTTTAAAAAAAAAAATCGACAAAACCTTGGAAAAAGATGGGAAAAGGAAGTAAGGAAGGAAGGAAGGAAGGAAGGAATTGGTCCAAAGAAGGCGACAAAAAAGTGAAATTTCTTTGTAGAAAAAGAAGTGTATATAAAGAGGAACAATGGCCTGTTACAACTAGGGATGGGTATCATTAAGATTTTAACGGTATTACTACTCTTAACGATACTGCATAAAGGTTCCTGTATGTGAAATTTAAAAGACAAAGTGTGTATCGTACCTTGTGCTGCCAGCAGACTGTGGCGGACAGGTTTCGGGGCGACGGCAGGTTTCGGGGAGAGCGGAGGTTTGATGGGGGACCCTGTCGCTGGACTGGCCGGCCTCTCCTCGCTGATCCTCAGATCCTCCTGGCTCTGGGACGGAGGCCTGCTACCAGCGGGGAAAATCACACGTGGTATCACCATAAATAACATGTAAATAAAGGTTGACTTAATGAATGATGGACTCAGAGGAAGCAGCCATATAAAAATCACCCATTTTCAGTCGGGGTGTAAATTAAAAGTTTTTTTATCACGATACTGTGGTATGCGCATGATGTTCGCCAAGCGCATGATGATAATCCTGTTTTAAGACACATTACGAACTGTTCCATATAGCAATGAATCGCAAAGAGGAGTGTGGAGGAAACTGAAGGTGTGCAGTGACAGAAAGACTCCGACTTCATTCCACATGGAACCAACATGGTGTATGTTCATGTAACAGGTAACAACTCTAATACTGTTTTACAATATTTACTGATATCTTAAAGTCTGTCACGATGAGATTCGATTCAGGGTCCTGCGATTGATACGAGATGATATCATTAACGCTTTTTTTCAACGCATTATTTTATTTACACTTTTTTGGGGAATTCATGGTCAATGAATCTCATTTATATGAAATTATAGCCTATGTGTTTGTAAAAAAACAAGCTGAAATTACTATTTTTTTCTTCAAATAGTAACGACTGGTAAAAACTAAGTTTAGTCAGGATACTTTTCTTTTTTTTAATCCTATAAAATTTTATTATTTGTCTGTAACTAAAGTTGAAAAGTAGAAAAAGGGTAAGACCAGAAAAGTTTTTTTTTTTATTTCTTCCTACTTTTATAACATGGAATGTGTTTGTATAACATGGAATTTTCTTGTACAGTACTGAAATGTACGTGTTCTTTTTTTATTTTTAACATATTCAAAATAAACCTAATCAATAAAAAAAAGAATGAAACAACCAAAATTCAAGGAAAGTAATGAACTGATCCTTAAAGGTATTGTGGAGGATTTTCTTTTTCCGGGTGGATCATCAAAATAATTGGTCCTCCTAGTTGTCAATCAGTCTGGTGATATGTATACGTAAGGCCGTCGTACGTGCACGTCCCTAGGTAGTTTTCGCTTTCTGCGCATGAGCACTTTCAGGTGTATATGTGTGGTGAGCTACGGTTTCAGCCGTTCATGGAAGCTCGCCGTTCTCAAGACAAGAGTGTTTTTGGGAGACCATTTCACACGCTGGCGTGCGCTAAAAGCACAGGTTGGGCTTCCCGCTGATGCCTCAGTCGTGAAGTTTCTACTCGACAGGTAAAGTTTGGCATGCTATTTGGAGAAATCCTTTTAAAATCACTGCTACTAAAAGTTGATGTAGCTAAGCTATGATTAGCGATGCTAGCCCTGGCACAAGTCACGCACCGCGCACACACAGTAAACATCTCAATTTGTGAAAAAGTGCAAATCTTCTTTTGGAAAGTAGGCTTGTATGAGCCATGCCGACAGCAACTTGTAAACAGTGCACTCTCGTGCACACGTTTAATAGGCGTTCCCTCTCGGGAGCAGGCAGAGGGTTGCGCATGTGCATTTTTTCAAAAAGTACAGAGGGCGGTTCTTTTCTAAAATTCGGGAAAATCCTCCACAATACCTTTAATTGTACCTCCAAAGAGTGTCGTAAGAACCCATTCATGTTGTTTTTGGTTAATTTAGTTGAAAGAAACTTTCAAAATGGGTCAAATTTGACCCGAGGACAACGTGAGGGTTAACACACTGGCAGGAAGACCGATTTCTAAACTGCACTTTCTGTCCTTGACGACCCATAAAAAACAGCTCATACCGTGGGAACGCAGCGCCACCCAGTGGAAAGTCCCGGTTACAGACGATATTTAGCGATCATTTTCACTTTGCATTGATCATTTAGAATAGACTTTAATTGTCATTGTGCAGTAAAACCATACAATGAAATTTGCTTGTGCAGCCTCTAAAACAATACTCACTTTCATATCAAGAGCCAAGAACACTCGTCCTGGCCACCACCTGTTTCACCTGTTACCCTCTGGTAGGCGTTACAGGTCTATACAATCCAGCACCACCAGATTTAAAAATAGCTTCTTCCCAAATGCAATAGTTTCCCTAAACAAATGCAGTTAGACAGACCCAGTGTACTTCAATTACTGTTTTTATATGTCCTGTAAGGATTATTTATTGTATTTATTGTATGCACCCAGTGGAGTAGCGCTCCTAATTTCACTGCATTGTAAAGTACATTGACAAAAAAGGCATTCAATTCAATATACACACTCACATAATAAATAAAATAAGAAAAATATGAAGAACATTATAAAGGCATTATCCAATATTGCCCCATTGCATAGAATCCCTGTCTAGAAAGTGCAACTGTGGATCTTTGAGTGGTTACAGCCGTACCTGCTGGCTCCCTCCCTGCCGGGCGAGTCTCCCCCCGGCTCCTTTTCTTTGGGTTTGTGTCGGCGCTTCACCGTGTCCGACTCCTTCAGGTTAAACTCGGGCATGTCCAGGTTCTTGGCGTGCTTCTCCGGCGGCTCCAGCACGGCCTCAGCCCTGGGCGGCCCCGGAGCTTTGGGCCGCTGTTTGATGGTAAGGTTTCCCTCCTCGGCGAAGGGGATACACTCGCTGGAGCTGTTCTGAGGCGACGATGAGCCGTCCAGGCCCGGGCCTTTGGGTTCTTCTTCCTCCGAGTCCGACTTCACCCCTTGATCCGGCTCCGTGGCGCTGACGGTCTGCAGGGGAATCTGGGTTATTATAGGAAGCCATAGTGAGGCATTTTTTTGCACGCCTACTTACCATTAAGATAGTATACACTTTATTGCACATGCACCAGTCTGATGCGTGTGCACATTTTGGTGAGTTTTGGGGCATCTTAATCCCCTTAAAGATGTACGGAAGAGTATTAGAGCCACATGTGAAAAATGTATTTGAGTAATCCGACTTTAAAAAAGTCAGAATCAGAAAGGAGTTTGTTGCCACAGTAGTTACCCTACACGGAATTTGCCTTGGTGATTGGTGCATACACACACACACACACACACACACACACACACACACACACACACAGATATATTAAACATTAATGAGAACTAAACAATAAATAGAAAAACAGAAACGTACGTACAAAATGTGAGTGTGTGTCTGTGTGTTTCTTTGCATGTGTGTGTGTGTGTCTGTGTGTGTTTGTGTCTGTGTGTCTGTCTGTGCATGTGTGTGTCTGCCTCTGTGTGTTTGTATCTGTGTGTGTGTTTGTGTGTGTGTGTGTGTGCATGGGTGTGTGTCTGTGTGCGTGTGTGTTTGTGTGTCTGTGTGTTTCTGTCCATGCGTATGTGTGTGTGCATGTGTGTCTGTGACTGTGTTTGTGTCTGTGTGTCTGTGTGTGTTTGTGTCTGTGTGTGTGTCTGTCTGTCTGTGCATGTGTGTGTGTCTGTGTGTCTTCCTCTGTGTGTTATTGTGTGTGTGTGTGTGTCTGTGTGTTTGTGTCTGTGTGTGTGTGTTTGTGTCTGTGTGTTTCTTTGCGTGCATATGTGTGTCTGTGTGTGTTTGTGTGTGTCTGTGTGTCTGTCTGTGCATGTGTGTGTGTGTCTTCCTGTGTGTGTGTGGTTGTGTGTGTGCATTTTTTTTTAAATAACAGGAAAAAGTAATCTAACTCAAATTGGGGCGCCTGGGTGGCCCACCTGGTAGAGCGTGAGTGTACAGAGGCTCAGTTCTCGCCGCAGCGGCCACAGATTGAGTTCTGACCTGTGGCCCTTTGCTGCATGTCATCCCCCCCCTCCCCCCCTCTGTCCCCCCCCTTTCATGTCTAAGCTGTCCCATCAAATAAAGGCCTATTTTCACACGTGTCCCAAATCCTCATCCTCATTCATTAGAGAGACTAACAATTAACGCTGTCGGTACTCGGGCCCTTATAAAATAAAAACTTATTTGAACAATTAAAACTGTACCGTGGTGGGTATACACTCGCTCTGCACCCTCCTCCTCGCTGCAGCGGCAGCCTCCTGTCCTGCGGAGTTAACGGCGACGGGCGGCGACGCCTCCTGCTGGACGCCGTCAGGTTTGGGTCCTGGCGGGTTCTTCTCCTCTCTCTCCGTCCGGTCCTCCAGCGAGGCAGCGAGGCTCCTCACGCTCACGGGACTGTCTGTTAGTCCGGTAGCAGACGACGTGGTGCTGCTGTCGCTCAGCTCGCCGCTGGTGGTGCTGCTCACCGAGCTCAGCCTCTTCGGAGGCGGTGGCGGCGGGCCTTTCTTACGTGCGCGCACGGCGAAGGACTGACTGCGGCCCACGCCGCCGCCGCCATTCTTCTCCGGACTCGCGTGCAAGTGCGCCAGCTGGCTGCGGCCGGGTTTGCGCGTCAGCGTTGCGTAGGACGCCACGTTTCCACAGTGATGAAACGCTGACTCCTCCTCGTCCTCGTCGGGCTCTCCGTCCGACAGGGCGTAGCGGGTCGCGTTCTGCACGCGCTTCTTAGCCGGCAGCAGAGTCATGCTGCGGTTGCACTGCCGCGGAGACGCGCGCAGGTCTGTGGCGCCGCAGTTCGAGTGCAGGTAGCTGAAACCTTTCAGCGCTGGCGAGCCGTGAGGGGACGGACCGTGCGGCGCGGGCGCTTTGGGTTTGGCTGGGATGGCCGGGTACTTAAAGACGGTCGCCGTGCCCAGAGGCACCTGTTTGTGCGGCTGCGGCGGCGCCCTCTGGTCCCAGCCCTCGGGGAGGTTCCTCTCCCGGGCGGGGCTGGCGTCCAGGCTCTCCTGCGACCAGCTGTGCGGCGTGACGGATGCCGTGGGCGGCTCCCCGGAGCGGCCGGAGCCTCGGGACCTTGTCTCGAAGCTCTCCTGGCTCTGCGACATCCCCGCGGCGTTCCTGATGGCGAGGAGGCCGTCCTCGCAGCCTCCGTAGTGGCCGGACATGGCCGTCTGCAGCTCGGCGCTCAGCTCGCTGTCCTGGAAGGTCGTCATCTTCGGGGTGTGAGGGGAGGAGCACTCGCCCGCCGCCGCTGAGTCGGCCGGTGGCTCGATGGCGACGAGGTGCAGCGCTCCGGGGCCTTTGCGCCGCAGCGTGCCGCCGTGGCCCATCTCGGCGTGGAGAATGGCTCGCTGGATGTCGCACAGCTTCCTCACCGCCAGCATCAGCTTCTTCTGGTGGCCTACAGGGAAAGAAAATCAACCAGCATATCAGTGAGGATTCTAACAAGTAGGGGGGATGCTTTTCAAAACCCTTTTGGGAAGAAGTTGGAGAACACATAGGGAAAGGGCTAGGTTTTATTATACCTAAAACACAGAGGCTGTGCCTATTAGGGGACCAAGCAGAATTGTTAGAAGTTTCAAAATATGATTTTGCAGTAATAAAGGTTGGGGTTGTAACGGCCATCCGAGTGATCCTACAAGTGTGGAAAAATACCCCCCCCCCCCTAGAATTTAAACAATGTCAGAAATAGTATCATATGAACACATGCTGACCAGAATTAATAATGAAAATGAAGGATTTAAGAGGTCATGGGATCACTGTTTAGCCTATGGTATTGCTGGTATATTGTAATGATAAAGATGTACCACTGCGGTTGCTGGATTCATTCTCTTTTTAATTATTATTTATGTTTTACTATTATTACTTATTTTGATTCCGAGTGTATGTATGGGACTTTATACATATTATTGTACCACAACAATGATGTCAGTTCTGTTCTGATTTCTGAAAAACCTGAATTACAAAAAAAAGTAAAAGGATCGATGCTTTGCCCCAGAATCAATATTTTTGAGGATTGAGTTTAGTAACCTACTTAAAAGTCCCATGACATGCTGCTTTTTGGATGCTTTTATACAAGCCTTAGTGGTCCCCTAATACTGTATCTGAAGTCTCTTTTATATAGACCTTAGTGGTCCCCTAATACTGTATCTGAAGTCTCTTTTATATAGGCCTTAGTGGTCTCCTAATACTGTATCTGAAGTCTCTTTTATATAGGCCTTAGTGGTCCCCTAATACTGTATCTGAAGTCTCTTTTATATAGGCCTTAGTGGTCCCCTAATACTGTATCTGAAGTCTCTTTTATATAGGCCTTAGTGGTCCCCTAATACTGTATCTGAAGTCTCTTTTATATAGGCCTTAGTGGTCTCCTAATACTGTATCTGAAGTCTCTTTTATACAGGCCTTAGTGGTCCCCTAATACTGTATCTGAAGTCTCTTTTATATAGGCCTTAGTGGTCCCCTAATACTGTATCTGAAGTCTCTTTTATATAGGCCTTAGTGGTCCCCTAATACTGTATCTGAAGTCTCTTTTATATAGACCTTAGTGGTCCCCTAATACTGTATCTAAAGTCTCTTTTATATAGACCTTAATGGTCCCCTAATACTGTATCTGAAATCTCTTTTATATAGACCTTAGTGGTCCCCTAATACTGTATCTGAAGTCTTTTTCCTGAAATTCAGCCTTGGTGCAGAATTACAGCCACTAGAGCCAGTCCCACAATGAGCTTTCCTTAGGATGTACCATTTCTGTCTCTGTAGCTATTGAGGAGGAGAGAGGGAGGGGCAAGGTGGAGGGTGGGGGTGTGGCCTTGTCCAACTGCCACTTTGCTCGTTTGAAAGCCATGATGTCCCTCTCTCATGGGTGGGCCAAATTCTCTGGGCGGGCAAAGCAGAGAAAGGGGAGGTAACTTTTCCCTTTATGACCTCATAGGGAGAAGATTCCTGATTGGTCCATCTGAGCTTTCATTTTCTCAAAGGCAGAGCAGGATACCCAGGGCTCGGTTTACACCTATCACCATTTCTAGCCACTGAGGGACCATAGGCAGTAGGGGTGGAGCCGAACCCGAATACGGTATTCGGAAAGGCACAAATAACGTGTTTTTTACGAATACTTATTTCGAACAAATACTTTAAAAAATATTTGTATTTGGGAACAAGGTAAACTTTATACCAAAAAGCTGCGATTCCTCATGAGACGGCAGTGTTGCCAACTTAGCGACTTTGTCGCTATATTTAGCGACTTTTCAGACCCCCTTTGCGACTTTTTTTCAAAAAAGCGACTAGCGACAAATCTAGCGACTTTTTGCGAGAAATCTAGCGACTTTTTGTGGTGTTATTGGAGACTTGTTCTTACTCTTCTCAACGAGCAGCGAGTGCCGCCGTGGGCCCCTCCCCCATCTGAAAGCACTCACAGGCGGGTGCCGGTGTAGGTAGGAGAGACAGCGGGACGTGACGGGAGAAAGTCGCCGCTGAGCTGGCCTGGCCCTGGGCAACCCAGCCTTTTTTGAGAATTATTTATCAATCTTTCTCCATCCCATTGTAGAATTTCTTTTTTTCTTTTTCTTTTTTCACTTCAAAGATATACTACCTAAGTAATAATTATAAGGTAAAATAAATTCCTGTATTGAATTTGTGATTATTTGGCTAAAGATTTCTATTTTTTTTCTATCTACCTTGCTGACACAACCACTAAGCTGTATGCAAATGAGCTTATGACGTCATCTAGCGACTTCTAGCGACTTTTAGGACAGCCAATAGCGACTTTCCTTACTGAGGAGTTGGCAACACTGTGAGACGGCAGTGCATGCCCGAATGAGTGAGTGACGTTCAGGAGTCGGAGGAGGTGACTGACACAGGCTGCTCCACACAGCAACAGAGACGGCTCGGCTGAGCGAAAAAACACTTAACTGCATCACTATTTTTGTTGAAATAGATTTTTTGTAGCTTAACTGGGTTCCGGAGGCAGTTTATAACTTTCGGGAAGCGGAGTTTGATCGGGAGATTAATCCATTACGCTGCGTTATTGACGTCTGCAGTCGGGTGCTCTCATGTTCGCTCTGTTTACGTAGCTCTGTTAGCTCGGTCATTTAGACAATAGTCTGTTGACAGAGTAACGTTAACGTTCGGTTAAAAAAATTATTGTGTAGTTGTGTCGAATTGTATGCACTTGTGGTAGTTATATGGTAGGCCTACGTTTAAGTTACTCTGTCTTTTGCAGACAGCAAAATGTAGGCTATAGGCTAGGCTAGTTAACCTTAGCATAGCTACCCATCACTCATTAACTTAGCTGAAACTCCCCACATGGATTTGGGCAACCAAATAGAAATAGAGTGTGGCTGCTGCTGAGCCATCTCTTGGTCCTCCACCAGCCAAAAAAAACGTGTTCTGTGTGGAAGCATTTTACAGTCAGTGCTGCAGATCAAACCAAAGTGATATGTAATGTGTGCAAAAGTCAAATAAGCAGAGGCAGAGATATCAAACATCTGTCAACATCTGCTATGCATAATTGCATGCACTTAAAGCATCCTCCCCTCCTGGTACTGTCTGCCAACCCCCCCACAAGCACAAATCCCCCCACCAGCACCAAATCATCATCACAGCCATGTTCTGCCCCTGCAAGTCAGTTTCAATCACCTATATTAGCTGGCATAATTATTATAATGGTTATAATTAAAGAATACTTACACTTTAACGTAAATTAGAAGTGTAATGCAAAAAAAATGGAATTTTACGCCTATTTTGAATTTTACTCGAATACAAATACAAATACTTTTCCCCCCTCAACAAATACAAATACAGATACAAATACCGGCTGCTTTGCACACCCCTAATAGGCAGGCTGGGGGGACGCACAATAATGTTAAAAAACCTCAAAGTGAAATTTCCATGCCATAAGACCTTAAGTACTTCCACAGTAACCGGTAACCTACTTAAATACTTCAGTAACCTACTTAAGTACTTCTGGTGGCCTGGTGGTTCCTCTACTTAAGTAACAGTAACAAAGTGTTTGTACTTTGTCACCATGACAACACCGCTCCTCACCCAGCTGGATGATGCCTATCTCCTGCAGGTCCTCCCATGTCAGGTCTCTGACGATGCTGATGGAGTCATAGCCGTTTTCCGAGAGCTTTTTGTGGTACTGTGGGAGGCCGATGGCGCTGAGCCACTCGCCGAGGTCGGACTGGAGAGGAAGAAGAGAACATCACTCAGATCAGGGCTGCACAATACATCGGATACACCGAGCTAACCTTTCCCCTCTCCATACCTAAACTCAGGTTATCTGCTGATCAACGTGATATCATGACTTCGCGTAAACATACACAGGCGCGCGGGAACCTGTTTTTGACCAGGGGTGCTGAATAACAAAATAATGGATGTCTGACGATTTCTCCCCCCAGGAAATCTGTACACATTTTTGAGCTATCCGCGTGCAGCGTAAACATACACGGCACTTTCTAAAGCCACGTGGCGTGTTATCGCGAGGCTACGTGTTATCGCGAGGCTACGTGTTATCGCGAGGCTACGGTTGGTTTGAACGTCACACGCGGGGGAAAAGAAAAAACGGTTGGATTTAGGAAAAGAAGAACTGGGTTGGGTTTAGGAAAAGAAAAACGTGGTAAGGAAACAACACAAGCGGAAAACGAAGGAAACATCACAGGTGGGACCCGATCCCCGGTCTCCTGGGTGAAAGTCCTGTGTTTGACCCATCCTCCCCCCGACAAACCTCCCTACACGGGTTTTCGCCGCTTCATACTCCTCGCTACAGCGTCAATTCACACAATCGCAAGGTAGTGTAAGTCAATGGAGGCCAAACGGAGTTGATAAACACGCTGAAAAGTGAGTATGCGTCTTGATAACACGCCAATAATGGCATACCAACTGGCGTGTCATACATATACCACTTCATGAGATCAGTCTGTGCTCATTGTGGTGGATGGTGTGTGTGTGTTTGTGTGTCAGGTTATGGACATCCTGATGACGAGTGAAGAAATAACAGCTGGATGAAACCAAAGTTGTCTTTGTCTATTTAAAGGTTTGCCTGCAAGTCAAAAATCTTTGCTTGCAAGTCATAAAGTTTTGCTATTCAAAAGATTTTTTTGAGAAGAGTTTTCTATTGGTAGGTTTGTGTGGCCATGCCCCAAAACGTTATGACTTGCAAGTAGGGCCGCGCAATAAATCGCTTTTTTATCTTTATCGCGATGTCAACTGGCGCAATAAACAGATGGTGAAAAGACGTGGATTAGATCAAACGGTGTCGCAGTGTTGGGAAGTCAGCAGGACTGTGCGTGTGTGTGTGTGTGTGTGTGTCGTGTGTGTGAGTGTGTCTGAGTGTAATTGTAGGACTGTGCCATTAACTGAATTTTGGCCTAATTTTGGCTCTGAACGATTACAAATGCAATGTGACCCAGAAAAACAAGTATTTTGCACATTATGTTTTGCAAGTAAATCTTATTCTGCAGACTGTGTGTGTGTGTGTGCATGTGTGTGTCTGTGTGTGTCTGTGTGTGTGTAAAAAAGTCCAAAAGTCAACGAGGAACCGCGTTTAATAATCCCGATTTCAATATAGAGCATAATAATCGTGTAAAAAAAGATATGATTTTATTTTTTCCATAAAGACGTCAGCGTGGGCACACGGCAGTAGACTCACGGGGATGTACTCCGGCAGCCACTCAGGGATGTTCAGGTTGTTGATCTCCATGGAGATCTTCTTGCGGTGGCCCGGTTTGGTCACTCCGATGGCGGTCAGATCCTGCAGACAAGGGCAACGACAATGACATGGCAACACACATCAGACAAGCAGGACCAAGCCAGGTAGCTACATTTAGACTCGGTAATACGGTGAGTGTGTGTGTGTGTGTGTGTGTGTCACAGACACACATACACAAACAGCCTCTATGCAAATGCAAATGTGCGTGTTTATTTGCATACAGAGTGGGGAAGTGAGATCCGATCACAAGCGCTACAGTCAAATAAAAACGTGTTGACTGACCTCAGGAGTCATCCTGCTGATGGTTGGGACATCATAACCGGCGCTGATGAAGTTCCCCGTGTACTGCTCCAGCTGGAACTCACTCAGCCACTGGTAGATGGCCTCGGCATCCTGCCGCCACAACACACAGAGTATAAGACACACAGCTGGATAACTTCAACATTTGGAGTCCGTGATTCAAAGTGTTTGAGGATTCTGGACATTTCTTTATTAGCCCTCCTGTTTTCCTCGGGTCTAATTTGACCCATTTTCAAAAAGTTCCTATCTCAGAAATTTTGGTTCCATACAACGCTCTTCTACAAGTAAAATAAATGATCAGGTACTTTGATTGAATTTAGGGGTTTTATTTAATATTGCAGCATTTAAAATTCTTTTTATAAAAGAAAGTTGAAAAAAGCGATAAAAAAAAAAATCAACATTAACATCGGAAAAAGTGACCAAATGTGTCTAAAATAGACGACCAAAAAAAGTTTTAATTAAAAAATTTTATCCAAAAAAACAAAAACTTGTATGGTCGACGGGGAGACAACATTAGGGTTAAAACACAGAGTTGTATTCATAGAACAGCTAAGAGTCTCAATGTTTTGTACCCCAGTTTTGTAAGAAAAAAGAAAAGAAAAGGATCAATAAAACACACAAAAACAACAACTTTACCTTCCCCTCCAGCAGCTGCTGAGGGCGAACAAACTGCTGGGAGAAAGTCTCGGGTCTCTGCACCGTCACCGTCTGCCTCCGGGGAGTCCCGCCTGCAGAGACATCACCCAAAACCTCCGTCACAAGATCTCACTACATCACACAAAACCTCCATCACCATCCATCATCATAATTCAATTTGCAGCAGTTCCTGAACATCTGAGAAGTTTTTAGCTTTTTCCCCGCCAGTTGTCGTGATTCAGTGTAACGAAAGAACAACCGCCAGGGTCATTAACATACTGATTCATGAGGTGCTTTGCATTGACTATTTAGGGTTAAAAATGGGCGTGTACAGGGCGGGATAAGAGGCTGAGTCACGTACGCATACTGTGTACTGTGATTTATAAATGGAACATTGCTTACAGCTGTGCGTACGCACGGTTTTATAAATCAAATTTTTTGGCTTTTGGGCGTACGTACACTTATAGTAAGGATCTGATTGACTACAACGAGGACCACAATGGAAATAAGTTTGTAACTTTCTTGTGTCATCCTCGACAGCTCTGATAAATGTACAATGTCACTGTGTTGGCATTTTGTTATGCATTTATTTCTGTTACTGTCTAATAAATCAAAAAGATCCTACACACAGTTTTATAAATGAGACCCCCAGTCTTTGATTCTAGATGTGGGGCTCCCTCACCCACCCTGACTCTGATAAGAGGAGAGGCGATAGAGATGGTGACGGAGTACAAATATCTCGGTCTTATCATGGACCATAATTTATCCTTCCTTCCCCCCGTTGGTTTTAAATATGCTGTGGAAATATTTTTTTGGGAAAGTACCTGCAGGATGATCCGGCTGTTTGCTGCAGTCGGAGTTTCCAGAATCACCAGCAGAGGGAGCCGGCTACACACACACACACACACACACACACAC
This sequence comes from Perca schrenkii, assembly GCA_025617405.1. NCBI lineage: Eukaryota > Metazoa > Chordata > Actinopteri > Perciformes > Percidae > Perca > Perca schrenkii. The sequence goes on along the minus strand of CM046801.1, from coordinate 31,509,024 downwards.
ACACACACACACACACACACACACACACACACACACACACACACACACACACACACACACACACACACACACACACACACACACACACACACACACACAAGCGTCATTTAGCAGAAGCAGATATCATGTCTTACAACTGTAATCATACATATTTAATAAGGTTAGATTCAATATCAACATTTAAGATTCTGACAGCTGATTCTTGTTCATACCAAGACATCTAGAGAATGAAAATGAAAGAAATCCAGATTTCTTCTGTGCAGAACACCAACTATTTTACACTGAGGCAGATTTAGGCAGATGTTGCCTGAATTAAGATGATTTGAAATAGTCGGCCTCCACATCATCTTTAAAACAATTGCTTAAATTAAACGATATGGCAATTAAGTCCATTATCAGGCTATAATTTAAAATAGAATGTTGTATTCTGATTGCTTAAAGGGTAACTTCGGTATTTTTTTTTAACCTGGACCCTATCTGTTTTTGTGTTTAAGTGTCTGATGTGAACAACAGTCTCTGAAACTGGTCCAGTATTGAAGAAGAACCAAGCTGTAATGTAACCCTACAGGACTAATGTTCAGCAGCAGTTAGAGTCCACTAAAAGTTGTGTTGTTGCTGCTGCTGACAGACTCAGATTATTATTCTAAGTGTCTGACAACATTATGGGATGGATCCCTACAGAGATAGACCTTTTAGTTAAAGAGTAAGATCCTTTTAGTTTAACATGAAACAGCCCCGAAATCACCATCACCAAACTCCACCAGACTCCATGTAAATAATCAGGACTTTTAGCGTGTATAGAGCCAGTATATTTCCACCAGACTCCATGTAAATAATCAGGACTTTTAGAGTGTATAGAGCCAGCATATCTCCACCAGACTCCATGTAAATAATCAGGACTTTTAGCGTGTATAGAGCCAGCATATCTCCACCAGACTCCATGTAAATAATCAGAACTTTTAGCGTGTATAGAGCCAGCATATCTCCACCAGACTCCATGTAAATAATCAGAACTTTTAGCGTGTATAGAGCCAGCATATCTCCACCAGACTCCATGTAAATAATCAGGATTTTTAGCGTGTATAGAGCCAGGATATTTCCACCAGACTCCATGTAAATAATCAGGACTTTTAGCGTATATAGAGCCAGCATATCTCCACATGTAAATGGGTGAATTAAAGAGTGGTGATTGTTGGAACAGTGGAAAGATGAACCAAGACGGCTTTTGGTCATTTTATTTTGTTTCTGTCCACTTTGAATAAAGTGTGTTTTATGATGATACAATTGCTGTTTATTTGGAGTCTGGTTTACATCAGTCACTTAGACACAAAAAAAAAGAAGTTACCCTTTAAAAACCAAAGACTGTGTAAGTTGGATGGATCAGCAGGTGCCTCAGTGTGACTACAACCATGTACCTTGTTAGTGTTGTCATGGTGACCAGCGTTGTGTTGCAGTCCGTTGGCCGCGTTGTTGCTCTCGGTGCTCTGTCCGCTGCCGGCGCTCCGGGTGCTGCCGACGCTGCCGGTGCTCCCCACGCTGTTCCTGTCTCCCGCTGCACAAACCAAACAAAAACAAACGGGGATAAAGTCCCGATGTACAGGTGGAGAGAGAGAGAGAGAGAGAGAGAGAGAGAAATATCAGCAGAGAGGGCCGGCGTCAGGCTTTAAGAAGCAGCGGATGCTCTTCGTCGGGGCCAACAAGCGGCGGGCTGGGATGCAGGTTTTTGGTCTACAAGCTGTGCTGTGGCCAGGGGTGGCAGGTAACTACGTACATGTACTCCAGTACACATGTTGAGGTACTTGTACTTTACTTGAGTCTTATCTTTTCATTCCACTTTTTTTAACCCTTGTGTTGTCCACCCGTCCACCATGAACTTTTTGGGCGCTTTTTTACACACACACACGCTCATGCACACACACGCACACACACGCACACACACAAACATATACACAAGGAGACACACAGACAGACACACACACACACACACACACTCACAAACAAACAGATATACACAAGGAGACACACAAAGACACACACACACGCACGCACACAAACAGATATACACAAGGACAAACACACACACATACACACACACACACACACAGACAGATTATACATAAGGAAACACACACAAAGACACACGCACACAAACAGATATACACAAGGAGACACAGACACACACACAAACAGATATACATAAGGAGACACACACACACACACACACACACACACACACACAAACACACACACAGATATACACAAGGAGGGAGACACACAGACACACACACAGGTTTGTGGCACTATCTTTGTGGGGACCCGCCATTGACATAATGCATTCCCTAGCCCCTTACCCTAACCTTAACCATCACAACTAAATACCTAACCTTAACCCTTACCCTAACCTTAACCATCACAACTAAATACCTAACCTTAACCCTTACCCTCACCTTAACCATCACAACTAAATGCCTAACCCTCCCCCTAACCATAACCTAATTCTATCCCTAATCCTAAAACCAAGTCTTAACCCTCAAACAGCCCTTTAAACTTGTGGGGTCCAGCATTTTGGCCCCACAAAGCTGTCGGGACCCCACAAGTATACTGGACTCCCGGTTTTTGGACCCCACAAATATAGTTAAACAAGAACACAAAATTATACCATGGTCTGGGTGAATACTAGATTCTGATTGGCTGCATGGTGTAAATTTATTTTTACGGTTCTAAATTAATGCACTACATTAAAAGAAAAAGGACAACACACGCCCATGCATCCAAGTTATTTTGGGGCATTTCTGAAAAACTTTGAAAAACGGGTCAAATATGACCTGAGGAAAACATCCATCCATCTTCGTCTGCTTATCCGGGGGTCGGGTCGGGTCGGGTCGCGGGGGCAACAACTCCAGCAGGGGGCCCCAAACTTCCATTTCCCGAGCCACATTAACCAAGGGTTATAACTTATTTAAAATTGCAAATAAATAAGAAACATCCTAAAATGAAACACACCATACTGCACATGTATATCTTTAGTCTACTCGGTTTTTCAAACAAAAAAACAGCTTCGTAAAATCTTTGCCGAGTCAAAGACTCAAAGAAGAAAGGCCGCCCTGTGGACAACAACAGGTGTTACTGACCACAGGTTCAGCCTGAAGCAGCGGGTCATACAGAGTGTTTGGACCCGACACACCGAGAAGATCGGTAGTGTTTGTGGTGCTACCGGTGTCGTGCCAAAAAGTGATCATCCGCCGAAATGGATTTCTGTACGACTCGGGGAGTTGTTGTTTAGCCGTCTGGGTGTGTCGGGTCGGGATGCAGAGCGTTCAGCGGGGCAGCGAGGCAGCTTCGGAACAGCCGGGGGGCGGAGGGGTGGGGGGGAGGAGAAGCTGTCGTTCGTGAGGGTCTTACCATGACACGAGTCCCTGAGGACCCAGATGTCCTCGAAGGGAAATCCGGACTGAGACAGGCGGCTCGGAGACAAACCTAGCAGACACAAAGACTCCGATGCACTGTGTTCTGTCCCGGGGGGAGGAGGCTGACTGCGTCTATCGTTTTCCCAACTTACTTCAGAGGAAACCATGCCCCCTTTCCGTCTAACGAAAGCCTTGACGGCGGCAGTCCCTCCGCCTCACTTTCCGGCGCTCGGAGACTACTTCGCTGGAAGGAGAGGGGACAGATAGATCCAGCACTGGCGCTGGGTCTTGCGCTGGCTGAATTTGAGTTGCTACAGCCGCCAAATTAAGGTCCATCTCTGGACCTGCCACCTGCTCTTCCTCCGGCAAAGTAGTCTCCGAGCGTGGGAGAGTGAGGGCCGGAGTTTCATCTAAAGTGCGTTGGAGAAACGATAGACGCGTGCTGACTGAGGTGAAGATTAGACAGAAAAAGTTTTCTTTGACTATTTCAGGGGAAATGAAAAAGAAAGATCGTTCTTCCTCATGCAGATTAGTGACGATGCTTCCTGTTGAAATCAGGGTTAGGGTTAGAATCACACAACGTGGATCAAAGTTTGGATGAAATATTAAAGTAATACCGTGATGATTAAGCAGACCGTATGTAGATAAATCCTCAGTGCTGCAGCTCTGACAGCTTCCTGCCGTATAAACCCACCACCTGAGCGTCCTGTGTGTGTGTATACCTGAGTGTATGTATACCTGCTTGTGTGTACCTCAGTATGTGTGTGTACCTGATTGTGTGTGTACCAGTGTGTGTGTACCTGAGTGTGTGTGTGTGTACCTGAGTGTGTGTATACCTGTGTGTATACATGAGTGTGTGTGTGTACACAAGTGTGTGTGTGTGTGTACCACAGTGTATGTATACCTGTGTGTGTGAATACCTGAGTGTGTGTATACCTGAGCGTCCTGAGTGAGTGTATACCTGAGTGTGCATATACCTGTGTGTATACCTGTGTGTGTATACCTGAGTGAGTGTATACCTGAGAGAGTGTATACCTGAGTGAGTGTATACCTGAGCGCCCTGAGCGAGTGTATACCTGAGTGTGCGTATATGTGCGTATTGTGCGTGTATAATGAGTTTACATCTGAAGCGTTTACCTGAGTGTGTGTATTCCTGAGTGTGTGTATACCTGAGTGAGTGTATACCTGAGCATCCTGAGTGAGTGTATACCTGAGCATCCTGAGTGAATGTATACCTGAGTGTGCATAAACCTGTGTGTATACCTGAGTGTGTATACCTGAGTGTGTGTATACCTGATTTTGTGTACACCTATGTGTGTATACCTGAGTGTGTGTATACCTGTGTGTATACCTGAGTGTGTGTACCTGCGTCTATGTATATCTGAGTGTGTGTATACCTGAGTGTGTGTATACCTGTGTGTATACCTGAGTGAGTGTATACCTGAGTGAGTGTATACCTGAGCGTCCTGAGTGAGTGTATACCTGAGCATCCTGAGTGAGTGTATACCTGAGTGAGTATATACCTGAGTGAGTGTATACCTGAGCGCCCTGAGCGAGTGTATACCTGAGTGTGCATATACCTGTGTGTACGTTTATACCTGAGTGTGTACGGGAGTGTGTATACCTGAATGTGTGTATACCTGAGTGTGTGTATACCTGAGTGAGTGTATACCTGAGCGCCCTGAGCGAGTGTATACCTGAGTGTGCATATACCCGCGTGTATGTATATCTGAGTGTGTGTATACATGAGTGTGTGTGTACCCGAGTGTATGTATACGTGTGTGTGAATACCTGAGTGTGTGTATACCTGAGCGTCCTGAGTGTGTGTATACCTGAGCATCCTGAGTGAGTGTATACCTGAGTGAGTGTATACCTGAGTGAGTGTATACCTGAGTGTGTGTACACCTGTGTGTGTTTACCTGAGTGTGTATACCTGTGTGTGGACCTGAGTGTGTGTATACCTGAGTGTATGCACCCGCGTGTATGTATATCTGAGTGTGTGTATACATGAGTGTGTGTGTACCCAAGTGTATGTATACGTGTGTGTGAATACCTGAGTGTGTGTATACCTGAGCGTCCTGAGTGTGTGTATACCTGAGCATCCTGAGTGAGTGTATACCTGAGTGAGTGTATACCTGAGTGTGTGTATACCTGAGCGTCCTGAGTGTGCGTATACTTGTGTGTATACCTGAGTGTGTATTCCTGAGTGTGTATACGTGAGTGTGTGTATACCTGTGTGTGTGTGTGTGTGTGTGTGTGTGTATACCTGTGTATACCTGAGTGTGTGTATACCTGTGTGTGTATGTGTATACCTGAGTGTGTGTATACCTGTGTTGGTAGCGAGGCCGTTGGCAAGCGGCAGCACCACGTGAGTGGGGGGGGCGTACAGGGTGTAGGAGTCGTCGGTCTGAGGGGCGGAGCTGAGACTGCAGGAGAGGGGGGGTCTGGACAGCTGCTGCTGGCGCTGGGTGGGCAGGGAGGCGTGCCGGGACAGGGTGCCCCCTACAGAGCAAGACAGGGGAGGGGTGGGGGGTGGGTGGAATTATCAAGCTGGTGGTTAGAGGTGGAGTCAGTCATTATGATGGAGGGATGGAGGCAGGAAGGAGGAGGGAGGAGGCATGGGATGGTTCTGGAAGCAGGCAGATTAGTTTCTAACTGAAATTGGGAGGGGTTTAATCTTCATCTCATCCTTCAAAACATTGAAAGAAGTGACAAAATCCTCAAACAAAGCGACAAAAATGTCAAAGAAGTGACAAAAATGTAGAAAAAAAGCATTGAAACGTAAAAAAAGCAACAAAAACTCAATACTGGACCGATATCAAAGAGTTTTGTTCACATTTGTCACTTGGACACCAACGCGTGCGAAAACAGGTTCCAGGTTTAATACCAAAAATGACCCTTTAGCTACATGTTTTTGGGTCTAAATGTTTGTGCGACTGACCGTTTCTCCGGCTGATGACCTCCACGATGGACGGGGGGAAGAAGCCGACTCGGTCCGTCCCTCTCTGGGTGTCGTGGATGTGTCCCTTCCAGCGTCCGTCCACGTGCTGCTCCAACACCTGCAGGGGATGAGACGGGTCACTACGGGCCGCTGGTGCATGCTGGGAATAAAACACCTGCAGGGGACGAAACGGGTCACTACGGGTCGATGGTGCATGCTGGGAATAAAACGCCTGCAGGGGAACGAGACAGGTCACTATGGGCCGCTGGTGCATGCTGGGAATAAAACACCTGCAGGGGATGAGACGGGTCACTATGGGCTGCTGGAACTGGATGTGCAGCGTTGGAGGAAGTATTCAGATCCTTTACTGCAGTAAAAGTACTAATACCACACTGTAAAAATACTCTGTTAGAGTAAAAGTCCTGCAGTGAAAATGTTACTTCAGTAAAAGTGTGTATCATCAGTAAATTTACATTTACACCACTGATGTTTCCTATGAAGTTCCTATGAATATCGTTATATGGGTTCCATACAACGTACATCATGCATCCATGTTATTTTTTAGGTGATTTGGTTTCTGACATCAAAAACTTTGAAAATGGGTCAAATTTGACCCGAGGACAAGGTAAGGGTTAATGTCAGCAATCAACTTGTGAAATTTCACGGGGACATTTATTAGTGATTTAACTTTTTTACCCTTCAGTGTCTCCACTTAAAGTGTCTGTGTCTTTCCGACTCTTTAAACAAGAGCACAAGTAAACTTGCGACGTTTTCTACTTTGATACAAGTCCCGACATGAAGGCCTGCATCATCACATCCTCCAGCTTTACTCATCACACTGATTCACTCGCAGGAATTCAGGGAACAGCGGCGGAGGATTTACAGGCAAAGTTCAGACCTGCACTCGCAATCAAACACAGACATTTATGGGAAACATCAACCGAGGCGTTACAGGAAACTAAGTCCAGCTGAGGCTCATGGGAAAGGAGGGAAGAAAGGAGGGAAGAAAACAGGGAAGAAAGGAGGCAAGAAAGAATGGAAGAAAGCAGGGAAGAAAGGAGGCAAGAAAGGAGGGAAGAAAGCAGGGAAGAAAGGAGGCAAGAAAGCAGGGAAGAAAGGAGGGAAGAAAGGAGGCAAGAAAGGATGGAAGAAAGGAGGGAAGAAAGTAGAGATGTTCTGATGCTGTGTGTGTGTGTGTGTGTGTGTGTGTGCGTGAGTGTGTTAGTGTGTGTGTGTGTGTGTGTGTGTGTGTGTGTGTGTGTGTGTGCGCGTGTGTGCCAGACTTGTCTCCACCTGCCTCTTAAAAGCAGTTCACTGCTTCCCACACTAAAGGTTTCTCTCATGATGAAGTTCAGAAAAGCCGACAGAAAGCAGCCCAGTGACGGACGACCGGGCTCTTATTTTGAAACTTTTGTCCCTTGTTTCCATCGGTTATACATACAAACGCTTCACTCAGCGAGGGACTGACTAAAGCTGTCAGACAAATGGAGTGGAGTTAGAATCCGTGCATCATTTGTTCATACGTTTTTCAAAATAAAACCAAAAATTTATCTATAATAATTTTGTGCTCAAATGAAAAATGGAAGGGGTAGATGTTTTCCTCCATTTTTCATTTGAGCACAATATCGTAAATTGGAAAAACAAGTCGATTTCCTTTCTTCATTTTGGTTTTGGAAACGAGTATTGAGAAAACAAGTCATTTCTAGTTTTATTTTTAAAATCCAAGTACCAAAAGATACACGGAGCTGCAGTAGAGTAGACGTATAGAGTAGCAGAACATCTGAACACTCCCGTAAACGTGTACTAAACATGCAGGATGTGAGTAAAAGCGTCTAACCGTGATGACGTCTCCGGCTCGGATGTTGAGCGCCGTCGGGTCGTGGAGGTTCCAGTAGTCCTTCATAGCTCGGACCTGCAGGACGCCAGTCGCATCTGTCCAGGAAACACACCGGCACATTTAAAAAAGGGGGTCAGGAACAAAACCAGAACCAGAAATTAAGACATATACGAACCCAAACCTTCAGCAAAACCAGAATCACAAGGGGATCAACACACACACACACACACACACACACACACACACACACACACACACACACACACACACACACACACACACACACACACACACACACACACACACAGTCAAATTGAAGGCTAAAAATAAGGATACGAAAACAACTATGTATATAAAGTAACACAGATTAAGTTCAAGAGATGAAAAGTACAACGCTCCACTGCAGGCTGAAACAGAGTCAACAGAGTGATGTTGTGATGAAATGCTTTGGGGCATGTGAACAAATCTTATCCATCACTTTGTTTAAACAGTTGAGCTGGAACCTCTGAAGAAGTACTGCCCGTTTAACCGCAGCCATCCACTGACAGCTGCATGCCAACACGCTAACACGACATGTAACACTGAATATTAAAGCATGAATGAACAGTGGTTGGGCTGTGCACCCGTAAACAAGACGGGAAACTCTCTGCAACACAAACCTCTCATTATTCTCTCAGTATGTTCCCACAGGATCTTCAAAAGACATGCAGGCTTACAGAGAGCACGCACACACGCACACACACACACACACACACACACACACACACACAAAGTGTATGCAGCAGTCTGGTCTTTGAAGCTGTGAGAGTCGACTGATAAGAGTTGAACGTTACGTGACGCAGAGTTTGAACTTTTTTAAGCTGCAGTTTGAAGGAAGTCTGGTGGAAGCTGCTGCACACAGACACAGAGACATAGAGACACAGAGACACAGACTAAGAGACACAGAGACACAGAGACACAGAGACAGACTCAGAGACAGACTCAGAGACTCAGACTCAGAGACTCAGAGACACAGAGACACAGACTCAGAGACACAGACACAGACTCAGAGACACAGACACAGACTCAGAGACACAGAGACACAGACTCAGAGACACAGAGACTCAGAGACACAGATACACAGAGACAGACTCAGAGACACAGAGAGACAGAGACACAGACACAGATACTCAGAGACACATATAGACACACAGAGAGACACACAGACAGAGAGACTCAGAGAGACAGACTTAGCCACTACTGTGATATCAGTGAATATGTATCGTTGTCCAAAGAACCAATATAATACAGTATGGTTATGAGAGGTGGCTTGTGAGTTGGTTCACACCTCGGAGCAGCTGCTTGATGTCCCTGCTGGCGTGCGACGTGGTGAACTGGTTGACGATGTCCAGCGCCGTCTGGTTGTAGGTGTTCCGGATGTTCACGTCCACTCCGGCCTGCAGAGACGGTGCGCAGGACAAAAGACGTTAAGAGACTCGCTCGCACCGCAAAATCATCGGAGACAAACGGTTTGTTGTCCGTTATTCACGGAACGCTGAGTGAACGTTTGCCGGTGTGCCCCTCAGGTAACTCACGTCCAGCAGCAGGCGGACCACCTCCGTCTTCCCGTAGAGAGAGGCTTCGTGCAGGGCCGTTCCAGACTTGGTGGTCTTGTTGATGTCGATGCCGGCCTTCAGCAGCAGCCTGCAGCCAAACACAGAGACAGAGAGAGACGTCAAGCTCCCAGTCGCAGCTAACCAAAACAACCAAAAAAGGTAATAATGTCGGGAAAATAGGGGATCAAAGAAAACGTGGAAAAAAAGGCAACAAGAGTCAAAAAAATCCAACAAAAAGGTCTAGCCATGCTGTAACCACGCTAGAAGCAGGGAAATCTATTCACAGCGCCCCATTTTATTTATTAAATATATATAATGTGGTGCCAGCATATCGATTATCGGATCGCACGACAACTAACTTTTTGATTTTTATAACTCTTTAAAAAGATTTTTATGTATGTGAGCTATGTGTGTATGTGTGTTTGTTGCGTTATGGTTGTCTAAGCCACTGGATGCCTAAAATTCCCCTCGGAATGAATAAAGTATCTGTCTATCTAACTAAATATTGCCGTACCGATATTTTGTTCCAGTCCTCGTACCTGAACCTCAGAGTAACTGAATCTAAACAAAAACATTTAAAAAGAAAAACCCGATATAAACTTTGAAAAAGTGACAAAAATTGCAACAACAGCTTCTGGAGTTTGAAAAGCGCAAGACGTACCAACAGTATGAAGGGTTTCCCTGGGTTGTGGTTATGATCTGACAATATTTAAATGAACTGGGAGTTATTCAGTGAAGCAGCTCTGCCTCGTTTGCATGTTTCTGTCTTTCAGAAGGATTCAGGCCAATTATTACTATTATACAGCAGGTTCATGTTGCTGACTAGTAGCATACACACACACAGACAGACACACACACACACACAGCAGAGTAAAACTGGGTCACAGGGATGTTGCAGTGTGTCTCGGAGCTGTGCTGGGAATGTGAGGCATGAAGACGGAGAGACAACCAGCTCCAGAGTTCCCACATCCACGCTCAGACAACCTCAGCTGCCCTGCCCTCCAACATCTGCACACAAACTCACACTAACACTCTCTTACGTCTCAACAGAAAGGGGGAATACACTGCTGCTAGCAGTAGCAGTCAAACTGTCTGCAGAGGAGAAGGTATCCATCTTCCTGAAATAGCAATGAATGGTACACCTGATAGTGTGATCAACAAACTTAAAGATGAGAAGGTAACGGTTGATAGATTTCATGCTTTGAATGTAAAATATTAACTTCAGCCACATAGTGTTGGCAGGACTTCGATAGCCTTATATTGGTTTCGCGTGATCACAAGAAAAGTTTTGCGTGCTCACGAGACGCACAAGAAAAAAATATCAAATTCCCATGTCCCTTTAGGGGCTCCGCAGTGGTAGAGTCAAGACCACAGAGACCAAGTCATCACCAAGACGGAAGCGTATAGAGCGCGAAACAATACAGATACTTTGAGGGGTTGAGAGCGAGACTTTGAGGGGTTGAGAGCAAGACTTTGAAGGGTTGAGAGCGAGACTTTGAGGGGTTGAGACCGAGACTTTGTACGGGTTGAGAGCGAGACTTTGAGGGGTTGAGAGCGAGACTTTGAGGGGTTGAGAGCGAGACTTTGAGGGGTTGAGACCGAGACTTTGAGGGGTTGAGACAGACACTTTGAGGGGTTGAGACAGACACTTTGAGGAGTTAAGACCGAGACTTTGAGGAGTTTAGAACAAGACTTTGAGGGGTTTAGAACGAGACTTTGAGGGGTTGAGACCGAGACTTTGAGGGGTTGAGACCGAGACTTTGAGGGGTTGAGACCGAGACTTTGAGGGGTTGAGACCGAGACTTTGAGGGGCTGAGACCGAGACTTTGAGGGGTTTAGAACAAGACCCTGAGGGGTTGAGCCCGAGACTTTGAGGGGTTGAGTCCGAGACTTTGAGGTGTTGAGCCCGAGACTTTGAGAAGTTGAGCCCGAGACACTCCTCAAATTGATCTTGTTCCCATAAAAACACCCACAGTAAACAAATTAAGATTCTTCTTCATTCACCTCTTTTATTGCCATAGAAGTGCTTTGACAAAATAATCAAAAGCCACTTGTGATCTTGAAATAAAATCCTGAGTCCTCTTTATCTGAGACCTTCAAGAATTATTTTTAAGCATGATTCTTTATATTTTTTATCTTATTTCTGTTTTAGTTTCTCCCACAAAGTCT